>BLSH010185496.1:267562-305096 GCA_018402905.1 Glandirana rugosa
ACCGTAATTTTAGGGACACAGGACCGTAATTTTTAATGCCAGAACACAGGGATTTTAATGCCAGGACACAGGGATTTTAATGCCAGAACACAGGGATTTTAATGCCAGGACACAGGGATTTTAATGCCAGGACACAGGGATTATAATGCCAGAACACAGGGATTTTAATGCCATGACACAGGGATTTTAATGCCAGGACACAGGGATTTTAATGCCAGGACACCAGGATTTTAATGCCAGGACACAGGGATTTTAATGCCAGAACACAGGGATTTTAATGCCAGGACACAGGAATTTTAATGTCAGGACACAGGGATTTTAATGTCAGGACACAGATACTGTAGCCAGAACACATAAGGGATGAGTAAGGTAGTTTTGTTTCACATTAAACAGAGCTGTGCTGCTTCTAAGAACCGTTCTGTGCTTTGTAAGTGTGATTAAACACATTGGAATGCAAAGAATGCTGAGAATGCAGAGAGAGCTGCAGTTCTTCAGGAGATCAGATTGTCCCGCCTACCTGCCGACATCAAGCTGAGAATCTGACACCTCTCTCTGCATTCTTTGCATTCCAATGTGTTTAGTCACACTTACAAAGCACAGAACGGTTCTTAGAAGCAGCACAGCTCTGTTTAACGTGAAACTACTGATCACCACAGACACTGACTCGGGTATAAGTCGAGGGGGGTCTTTTTGAGCACAAAAACGTATGACTCTTTACTTCACTGCTATGGGCTCTAGCCCCAGATCTTTTGTAGACCTAGCAATGCCCCTGGTTATCAACGATGTTGAATGTACATTGGCAAAACTGTGTTTTATTGTGACACAACTAATGTGGAATTGTATGTTTTTTATGTAAACTGTAATAAAACTTTGCATTTTTTAATATATCTAATGTAGTATTTTACTCAGCACCACTCCTTAAAAGTCCCAGGGGCAAATTGCATTTTGGTGTTCTGGAATATTGGGGACTGAGTGCTGCCCAGGTCTGAGCATGGGTGGCCCTTTCCTTTCTTTATCTAATGGGTTTGTTCTTTCTTTATCCTCAGTGCAAATATCTCAGTTCTGCATTCACTCTGTATAATAACATAGATGCATGGCCACATACCTACAAGGGTTTCTAGGTAGGTAACCTTTTTGTTGTGTTTTTATTTTTCAGGACCACAGTAATGAACGGCCTCACAGCAATTGGAAGTTATAAAACCTTAATGATGGCCTATAAAGATCAGTTTTTGACCCAGATCTCTGACTCTGACACCCTGAAAGTGGCAGATACAATCTACATATCAGTGGTCATACCAGATCTGGATGCCAACACCTTCAGTCTCTCAGTGCTGAATATTTATGCCTCTCCTACCAATTCAAGCTCCATCAAGCACTACCTTCTTCAGAACGGGTAAGTACACAGGACACTGGCTAGCAATTCTATGTGATCTTTGTACACTTTGACTACAGAAATAATTCACTAAATGCCCAGAACAATATATCACCTTACCCACTTATTTACCACCTTATGCTTATTAACGGTGGATTGGTGGCCCTTTAGTTACCCAACGCCATTTATAAACAGCACTGGGTAAATAGCCATCGGGTGGCCGATGAGCCAGGTGTTCCCGGCTGTCATTAGACAGAGACACTGTATCCAGCCAATCTGAGGGAGCTGGGAACCAAGCAATCCCTACGATTGGTCATCACATCAATCACATAGTTTTATTTACAGTGCTGATCCCTCTCCTCTGCCTTACAACAGGGGAAGGAGAGGGATCTGTACTTATGAACGGGCACACAATGAATGGATCAGGGGCAGCAGCTGCTGATTACACATGTGCGGTTAGTTTCCTTCCGAATTAAAATTCAGACGAATTTTAGTTTTTATTACAACAGTACCGAATTTAAACGTATCCGAAATAACGGAAAAAAAATTCGGACTAAAATTATTTTCGAATAGTTTTAGAATACTTTTTGAATTTGAATAGTTTTCAAATTCGAATTGGAAAAGTTTCCAAATTTGAAAAGTTTTCAAATTCGAAAAATACGTGAATTTGAATCATTTTTCAATTTCCAAAGAGAACAAAATACAATAGAAAACAAAGGAATAGAATAGGAAAAAAACAATAGACTAGATAAGAATAGAACAGAAAACAAAAGAATAGAATACAACAGCTCTGTTCCACTCCACCACATTCTATTCTTTCATTTTCTGTTATATTCCCCTCTATTGTATTCTATCTTTTTCCATTCTATTCCTCCACTTTCTACTCCACCCCATTCTCCTTGGAGTTTGGAAAACGATTCACATTTGAAAATGATTCGAATTCGAAAACTTTTCGAATTCAAAAACTATTTGAAATTGAGTCAAAAATGAATAAAATAAACAAATTCTGAAAACGAATGAAACAAATCTAACTAAACAAATTTATGTAAAAGGAAACTAAACAAATTTTTTCGCTCTGCGCATGTCTAGACTACACCATGCAGGTAAGGAGACAGGAGCTCCTGGTGTTCCCATGCTTCTTAACATGCTCTTAAGATGTGCACTTACCAGAAAGACTCACCCCTTGCGGGGTACATCGCTTCCACAGTATTCACCACTGTGCAGTGGGCCTCCAATCAGACCACTGTGACTTCTCCTTCCTCCTCCTTGTTGTCTGTCCTGGGGTCACATGTATATGAAGAGAAAGCAATCCTCATAGTGGATATCGTTTAATAAGTAGTTTATTTCCAAATAAATCCGCAAGGATATCACAAGGCAAAAAAAAACATAGAACTGGAGACCGCATGTAAAACACTCAGCAGTTCCTAGACACGGGAAGTGACGCAATGGAAAGACGCACGGAAACACCAGGAGCACCTGTCACCTTACCTGTACAGTGCACTCACACGCTGGACAGCAAGTCACAAATGTATTTTTATTTACAGTATCTCACAAAAGTAAGTACACCCCTGACATTTTTGTAAATATTTTATTCTATCTTTTCATGTGACAACACTGAATAAATGACACTTTGCTACAATGTAAAGTAGTGAGTGTACAACTTGTATAACAGTGTAAATTTGCTGTCTCCTCAAAATAACTCAACACACAGCCATTAATATCTAAACTGCTGGCAACAAAAGTGAGTACACCCCTAAGTGAAAATGTCCAAATTGGGCACAAAGTGTCAATATTTTGTGTGGCCACCCTTATTTTCCAGCACTGCCTTAACCCTCTTGGGCATGGAGTTCACCAGAGCTTCACAGGTTGCCACTGGGGTCCTCTTCCACTCCTCCATGACGACATCACGGAGCTGGTGGATGTTAGAGACCTTGCGCTCCCCCACCTTCCGTTTGAGGATGTCCCACAGATGCTCAATAGGGTTTAGGTCTGGAGATGCTTGGCCAGTCCATCACCTTTACCCTCAGCTTCTTTAGCAAGGCAGTGGTCATCTTGGAGGTGTGTTTGGGGTCGTTATCATGTTGGAATGCTGCCCTGCAGCCCAGTCTCCGAAGAGAGGGGATCATGCTCTACTTCAGTATGTCACAGTACATGTTGGCATTCATGGTTCCCTCAATGAACTGCAGCTCCCCAGTGCCGACAGCACTCATGCAGCCCCAGACCATGACACTCCCACCACCATGCTTGACTGTAGGCAAGACACACTTGTCTTTGTACTCCTCACCTGGTTGCCGCCACACACGCTTGACACCATCTGAACCAAATAAGTTTATCTTGGTCTCATCAGAGCACAGGACATGGTTCCAGTAATCCATGTCCTTAGTCTGCTTGTCTTCAGAAAACTATTTGCGGGCTTTCTTGTGCATCATCTTTAGAAGAGGCTTCCTTCTGGGATGACAGCCATGCAGACCAATTTGATGCAGTGTGGGGCGTATGGTCTGAGCACTGACAGGCTGACCCCCCACCCCTTCAACCTCTGCAGCAATGCTGGCAGCACTCGTACGTCTATTTCCCAAAGACAACCTCTGGATATAACGCTGAGCACAGCACTCAACTTCTTTGGTCGACAATGGTTAGGCCTGTTCTGAGTGGAACCTGTCACTGTATGGTCTTGGCCACCGTGCTGCAGCTCAGTTTCAGGGTCTTGGCAATCTTCTTATAGCCTAGGCCCTCTTTATGTAGAGCAACAATTATTTTTTCAGATCCTCAGAGAGTTCTTTGCCATGAGGTGCCATGTTGAACTTCCGGTGTCCAGTATGAGAGAGTGAGAGCGATAACACCAAATTTAACACACCTGCTCCCCATTCACACCTGAGACCCTGTAACACTAATGAGTCACATGACACCGGAGAGGGAACAGGCTAATTAGGCCCAATTTGGACATTTTCAGTTAGGGGTGTACTCACTTTTGTTGCCAGCGGTTTAGACATTAATGGCTGTGTGTTGAGTTATTTTGAGGGGACAGCAAATTTACACTGTTATACAAGCTGTACACTCACTACTTTACATTGTAGCAAAGTGTCATTTCTTCAGTGTTGTCACATGAAAAGATAGAATAAAATATTTACAAAAATGTGAGGGGTGTACTCACTTTTGTGAGATACTGTATATTTTTATTTTTTTCACAAGGACTATAAACTGTTTTTTGGGATTAGCTTGAGAGATTCGCTATTAAGGTCATTCATCCACTACAAAAGTTTCAGGAGTCTAAACAGACTTGATAAATCGGCACTGAAGAGCAACTTATGTGGATCACTCTTTATATGGAATTCTTTATATGAACTTTTTTATATGAATTTTTATATGAATTTCTTATATGAATTTTATATGACCTTTATATCCTGAAATTTTTTTCACAAATAGTATATTTTGAAATGTATTTTAGAGCTTAGTCACTTTTTATACACTTATTAGCACAAGCACTTTAACACACCTGGTAGCAATACACCACTTCAAGCTTTTGAACAGCGCCACATCTACTACATTTACTTCCTACATTCCTTACACCCCCAATCCTGGGGTGGTAATAGTAGGGGCCATGGGCGTCCGCAGAACTTTTTTCAGGAGGAGGCATCATTTTAAGGTCACCCATGCTCTGCCCCTTTTCGACAATGTCATTATCAAATTATCACGGTCAGAGACTGCAGAAATAGTACAAGAGATGGTCAGAGACTGCAGACATAGTACAGGAGATGGTCAGAGACTGCAGACATAGTACAGGAGATGGTCAGAGACTGCAGACATAGTACAGGAGACGATCAGAGACTGCAGACATGCTACAGGAGACGGTCAGAGACTGCAGACATACTACAGGAGATGGTCAGAGACTGCAGACATACTACAGGAGATGGTCAGAGACTGCAGACATACTACAGGAGATCGTCAGAGACTGCAGACATAGTACAGGAGATGATCAGACACTGCAGACATACTACAGGAGATGGTCAGAGACTGCAGACATGATACAGGAGATGGTCAGAGACTGCAGACATGATACAGGAGATGGTCAGAGACTGCAGACATGATACAGGAGACGGTCAGAGACTGCAGACATACTACAGTAGATGGTCAGAGACTGTGGACATGGCACAAGAGACAATCAGAGACTGCATACATAGTTCAAGATACTGTCAGAAACTGCATACATGGCTCAAGAGGATAAGGACCTAGTGGGGAACCACCGATCCCTGATTGCCCCGCCTTGCCCCTACCTGCAGATGCCCATGGTAGAGGCTGCAGTTCCATCCACCTACCCATCATATGCATATCCACCATCAGCACAGAACTACCATTCTCCATTTAACAATTTTCTGTTATATACCGCTGTGAGGGAAATTAGTATTTTCTTAAACATTTACATTTGTTCTAAATGAAATTGGGCCTATAAGCCCTAAAACAGAACTACTTGGCTGGATTGAACCCATTGGACATCACTACACCTTCAGTGAAACCCCCACATATCCTAAAATATAAAATAATGAACACATGTCGTATATAATTTTTAACTATAATATACAGTATATATATATATACACACACACACAATATAATAAACACATGCTATATATTGTTCAGCTGTAATTGTATGTGCCAGCAGTGGTGGCTCGTCCCCCCCCATCCATGCATCCGGCCCCCTAATCTAAATGCAGGGTGCCGGACGCATGGATTGCAATGGGGGTTTTTTTTTTTTTTTAAGCACGTGATTAGAGCCCGAGTCTCTAATTGGCTTAAAAAAAGGGTGGGCTCAGGGCACAGAGCACTGAGTCCACCCAGTTGTGTGACAATAGCGACTAAATATTCGCTATTGTCACACTGACTCTCGCCCTGGCCAATCAGGAAGCAGGTCCTGAGACACGTGTCCCGATTGGCCGAAAGGAGAGCCCATTGGCCCAGGAACAGGAGGGTGGGGACGGCATGGTGGTGGGCTCTGCAGCTGCTGGAGAGTTTCACGGCCACTGAGCTGTGTGGAGGAGGAGCTGCTGATGGAGTATGGGAAAAGAGGAGCGACAGTCCCCAGTGATAGTACAGTACTGAGCCTGACCTGACAGCTGTGCAACTAACTGACCAACTGGGGGGGGGGGTTACGGGTGACCCGTCAACCGATCGGGGGGGTGCATTGTTTGCCGCCCCCCCACCAAAATATATATATATGTGTATATATTGTTGTGTTCTCATCTTTAGATTGCAGTAACTGAAACTGATGAAAGGTGTCTGTATCCAGGTGCCCAGCTGGCGACATATCTCCTGACCAGCTAATGGTGGGAAGCAATGGAGTCGGCATTGAATCTCGATTTCATATGAAAGTTTTCCAGATTGCCAATTCTAGCACCGTCTATCTCTATGCTGAAGTTGCACTCTGCACTACTAATTGTACCACGGTAAGACTCAACCTACACATAGAGGGTGATCTGTGATTTCTTTGAGTATTACAACATAGAGCAAAACAAAGGGTACATAAAAGATTATAGAGAAAGTATATGGCCTGGAGCTGAGTGAAACTAGGAGCAGAGCCAGCATGACTGGGGTCTGCAAAAGAGGAGGAGTATTAGTGGGTGATTTAGAATGGTGCAGTTGGCTTAGCAGATTGAAGAGTTCAAGGCAGAGGGTGTCTTGTAGCGGGTAGAGTGGTAGAGAGGAGGAGGGATCGTGCCACAGCTCAGCCAGAGCTCACCCCAGCATCAGACAGTATTTATCTTTATTCCTGGACTTCATCTGTAGGAAGAACAGAATTGGGAGGCTTGGACAACATGCTGTCACAGCTTAGGGCTGCGGGTGTAGCCAGAAGCCCCGGGTGGCTGTAAGACAAACTATCAGACTTATTGCAGGAGCCCGAGCAGGTCTTTCCTGGGCCCTCTTCTAGTTGTCCATGTGCTAGGAGGTCTAGGCCTTCTGAGCGCTTCATTCCTGAAGTGACATCTCAAGTTCGGTGCCATTCTGGAAGCCCCCTCAAGGGACCCTCTGACCCCACCAGCCAAGTGCACGCCTGCTTCCCCGATGTGCAAGTTGGGAGGAATCCCCATCTATGGCAAACCCAGGGCAGGAGTTTTGTCATCTGACACCCACTTCCCTGCCCTCACACCTCTCAGTGTGGATGGTGTGGCTGGCTATACAGGCTCCGTTAGGGTTGCCACCTCATCTCTTTAAACCCGAACACATATGAATTACACAGGTTGTTCTGTGACTAATTAAAGTGGTAATTAAACTCACTTGGTGCCTTATCTGCATTTAATTAGCCACAGGACCTGTGTAATTCATATGTGTTCGGGTTTAAAGGGATGAGGTGGCAACCCTAGGCTCCGTGCATGTGTTTAGTGCGGCCTGGCGTGGGAGGGGCAGAGCGGCGAGTGCCAGCCAGGTTCCGGGAGCAGGCAGGGCCCCCAGTCACAGAAGACAGAAGTGGCAGCTTTTCCCTGTGTTCTGGCATCGCAGAGCATGCGCCGGGGATGGAAGGAGCCGGGTGTCGACTGGTGAGGCTTCCCCTTACAGAGCCCAGCGTGGGAGTTGGAGAGGTAGTGCCTGGGGTTCTGATGTGGCGGCGGCTGCTGACATCATCAGCGGGCGCCCGTCGGGGCTCTGGGTCCAACAACTGCATCCTGGAGCCTGCTTAGGGGAGAGAGCACCAGCGCGGCTTGTTGAACAGAGCCCGTCTGAAGGGATGCTCAGCAGCTCTGAAGATGGTGAACTCCCGCACGCTGCACGGGGATCCAGATATGCGGCTGGATGTCCTAAGGGACAGAGGCAGCCACGGGAGCCTTTTGTTTCCTGTCCTCTTTCTTGTTCTTATTCTCTCTCTGTTCAAGTGGGCTCTGGGGAGGGGGCTTAGTTGACAGCTCAGCAGGGATCGGGGCAATGGGGGGTTGGCTGGAGTTTTGGGGGGCAGTGCTGGGTCCTTAGTCCCTTCTTTGGTGGGGGCCCCTGGCGCGTACTGTGTCTTACACACCCTGTTAGCAGGTCTTAGGGAGGTTCTGACGCATACTGAAGCTGGGGTGACGTCTGGGGCTTCTTCCTCTCTGGTAGCTGCTTGGTCCACAGCACAAGCTGCCACCTCCAGTGTCAGTGGTCAGCCAGTCAGGGTTCCATCTGAGGCCTCAGCTCACCCACTTGGGGGGGGGGGGTGTGAGACTGTCGGGTTCCTCCAGTTAATGGCTGGCAGTGTCTGTGGTAACTACAGCCGGTAAGGCTTTGGACGACTAAGCGGCTGACCAAGGAGTCGCTGGGGTGGATAGAGTACATCGGGCAAATGCTGAAAAAATGCAATGTGTATGTGTGTTTTGAAGGGCCTTAGGATGCACATCTAAAACCAGAAGTGAAGGAGCGTATATGTAAGGGTGAGTATGTGGAATGTTTTTCTTTTTTCCATTGGAAACATTTAATTTTAAAGTTAGACCAGAAGTAAGAGGGAGCAAGAAAATGGCATTTATTGGTTGATTTCCCATATGTTCTCAAACTGGTTGCAGGCGTATGCAATTTTAGCTAGTGGCATTGGAGAAAAGGCCCCTGAGAATTGCTCCCCCCTTTTTTATTTTGTTATCTGGACTCTATCGGCGAAGCCCAGCCAGTCTATGGTGGGGTTGCTAGGTTTTGTTATGATGATCAATTTCATCAGCGCCCTCTTTACGGTGGGATCACACAAACATCATTCTCTGGATGTATCCGATGTCATCTCCACGGGTTCAGTTCCTCCCTTTCAGGGTAGGGCTGAGAGTTCGACAGCCTCTTCACTACCGGCCGCAATATCAGGGGGTTATGTTGGCAATGCAATGCCTGATCTTGCAAATTTGGCACTGTGTGCTGTTCCCATCAAGACTGTTCAGGGTGTGGAGGGTCTCATGCGTTGTCTAAATGCTTCAAGCAAGGAAAAGAAGGTGACGCTGGAAAGAGGGAAGTGAAGGTAGAAAAGATGGCGCCTTTCCTAAAGTGTTATTCTAACAGGGAGGCAGCTTGTGTGTTGTGGATGGGTTTCTCGTAGGATTGTTCTAATACCACGCCAGTTGCTGTTTGTTCCTCCTATGGCAGATAGCTTGCAGTCATCTCATTTACATCCAGTGGTCGTTTTTAGGAAAACGTTTCAAAGCAGTTGCTTTGGGTCGCATGGCTGGCCCTTTTGATTCACTGCCAGTATTTTGCTTTTGGGTTCATCCCGAAAAAAGAACTGAATAAGTTATGCCTCATTCACCACTTGTCACATCCTAAAGGGGGTTTAGTGAATGATGCCATTGATCCGGAGCTTTACATGGTGTCCTATACTTCTTTTGATATGGCAGCATCGTGGGTTCCTAGGAATGGTAAAGGTATGTTGTTGGTAAGACTGATATTGAGGCAGCCTTTCGTTTGTTGCCAGTACATCCTAGCTGTTTCCATCTGCTGGGGTGCAAGTGACATGGGCAGAATTTTGTTGATAGATGTTTACCAATGGGCTGGGCCATTTATTGTTTGTTGTTTGAAATGTTTAGTTCCTTTTAGGAATGGGTGGTTCGTTATTCTTCTGGGCTTAATTCAGTCATCCATGACTTAGATGATTTCTTGCGTTGCGCATAGGGCCTGCTGGAAGTACTATCTATACCTCACTTTTGGCCACGGCCCAACATGTTTTCCAGTTTTTTTGGTGTGCCATTGGCCCCTGAAAAGACAGAGGGCCCAGCCACTGAGTTGTGGTTTATGGATATTGCCATCGACACAGTGGCGATGGAATGTCGTTTGCCTTTGGACAAACTTGAATATCTGAAGGGGACGGTTTCTGCCACCGTGCAATGCAAAAATTTCAACTTTGTGCTTTGCAATCTCTCTTGGGCAAGTTGAACTTTGCTTGTGGCAGTATCCCCATGGGTCACTTTTTTGTAGACAAATGGTGGCTGCTACAGCTGGCATTAAGGTGCCACATCCTTATATTTGGCTGGGGTAGGATTAGCGTGAGGACTTGCGAGTGTGGGATTCACTTCTGGTTTCTTACAATGGTCTCTATCTTTGGCTGGAGCAGGTGATTTCCAATTTTGATCTAGAACTGTTCACTGACATGGCAGGCTCTGCTGGTTATGGAACCTACTGTCAACTGTTGAAGTGCTGAGAGTTGGTAGGCCAGTGGAATGGAGGGTGGTTGGTTTAGTGCGTAATTTGGCTGTTCGGGAACTGTTTTCCCATTGTACTGTCCATGGAATTGTGCACATTCCAGGAGTTGATAAATCAGTGGTTGGTGCTTTGTCTTGTTTTCAGTTGGCACTGAAAGCGAAGCAGCGCAGAATTCCATGCCCCAAGTATCTGTGGAGCATTGCATTGCCGCTTCCAAGTTCTCAATTCGTCATTCAGTATGTGCGTCAACTTGGTCCTCATACTGCTGAGTGTGGCAGAAATGGAGGTGAATGAAGATGGGGGGTGTTCTTGTGAAGACGATGATATACACGTATCGCTTTATTTTATTAGCAGGAATTTTGAATGAGGTGTGTCTGTCTTTGCTATGTCTCAGCAGTTGGCTGAGACATAGTTTAGCTTCATGTTTAACCACTTCCGGACCGCCCGCCGTCATTAAACGGCGGTCCTTTGAAGTGGAATACTGTAGTTACTGTAGCAGATAGCTACCATAACCCCAGTATTTTTTTCTCTGTCGGCGATTCTGTATCAGATAAAAGTAGTCTCTGTGGCGGATTCGCTGCAAGATCACTTTTATCGGTGGCGGGAGAGGTGCCCCTCCTGCCATTTTCCCGTCATCTCCGCTGCTTACGGGACCCGCCGGTAGCAGCTGAGACGATTGGGTCCGTTCCCCCCAGAGCCCGGATGCTGAGTGAGTGTAAGATGCGGCCCACTCCGCTCCATAGCATTGACTGGCGGAAGCGACGTCACAAGTCACTTCCGCCCATAGCTCTTAAAGGGGACATTTTTTTTCAATGTAATTTTTTCTTTTTTTTATTGCACTTTAGTATGTTGACCCCAGATCTCATATTTAAGAGGTCCTGGCATGCTTTTTTTTATTACAAGGAATGTTGACATTTCTTGTAATAGGAATAAAAGTGGTCAAAATGTTTTTTTTTTTAAAAGGACAGTGTAAAAATAAAAAGTACAATAAATAATTAAAAAAAAAAATTAAAGTGCCCCATCCCTCTGTGCTTGCGTGCAGAAGTGAACGCATACATATGTCCCGCCTGTATATGAAAAACGGTGTTCAAACCACACATGTGAAGTATCGCCGCGATCATTAGAGTGAGTGCAATAATTCTACTATTAGACCTCCTCTGTAACTCAAAACTGGTAACTTGTAGAAATGTATAAACCTCGCCAATGGAAATTTTTAAGTTGCAAAGTTTGTCACCATTCCGGGAGTGGGAACAATTTTGAAGCATGACACGTTGGGTATCAATTTACTCGGCGTAACATTATCTTTCACAATGTAGAAACAATTGGGCTAACTTTACTGTTGTCTTATTTTTTAACTCAAAAAAGAGAATTGGTTTTTTTAAAAATTGTGCTTGTAAGACCGCTGCGCAAATACGGTTTGACATAAAGTTTTGCAATGACCGCCATTTTATTTTCTATGGTGTTAGAAAATATATATATAATGTTTGGGGGCTCTAAGTAATTTTATAGCAAAAAAATGGTTTTAACTCGTAACCACCGAACTCCAAAAAGAGGCTCGGTCTGGAAGTGGGTCAGGTCACAGAGATGTTACAAAGGTTTTTCTGGCCAGGCAGGCTATGCAGGATTATGGGCCAAGTTTCATTTGAGGTTCTTGGTGCTGTAGTGGGTCACTTGGATAAGGTTTGTTCTTCCGCCTATGAGGTTGCCTTGTCCTGGGCCATCTTTGTGTGTGCCTTTTTTGGGGCTTTTCTTGTGGGGGAATTGGTAAGCCTTTTTGCATGCAATACTGCATGTGGCTAGGTTTCCGGGGGGGGGGGGGTAGCCTCGGAGATGGCCGGAAATTCTCGAAATTCTCGCCATTCTTCGGAAATACCGAAAGTGTAAACACTTTCCGAGCATTGCAGAGTGATCTAGACGTTTTAGAGGCTCACCAGCCCCCCCTTAAATCTGGCCACATACGGTATTGCATACACCAGTTGCTCCCGGACCTGTGGCCACATGCAGTACTGCATAGACAAGCAGTGACTGTGGAACGAATTAAAGCGGAGTTCCACTCGATTAAAAGTCAGCAGCTATAAAAAGTGTAGCTGCTGACTTTTAACAAACGGACACTCTCCTGTCCCAGGCTACAGCGATGCGGTCGCCCGAGGGCTCGCTCTTCGCCCCCTCCCCTCCGTGGCGCCGGCATCACAAGTGTGGGCACCCAGCTTTGGCTTCAAAGCCGAGCGCACACTGTGCATGCACGAGTCATGCTGCGCCTTGTCAATATCTTCTGGGACCTGTGATGTGTCCCTGAAGATCGCCGAGAGGGGGGTGAACTTCTTTCCAGCTCCGAGGCGCTAGGAGAGGAAGTGGACCTGGGACCCTGTGAAAACAGGGTCCCCGCCCCCCCCCCAAAAAAAAAATTACATGGCAGTTATGTCAAGTGGGGGGGGGGTCACCTTCCCTTAAAGTGGAAGTTCCACTTTTGGGTGGAACTCCGCTTTGACCGAGTTTCCATTGTTTCCTATGGGCAAAGGTGCTTTGATATACAAGTGTTGTGAATTCCAAGCATCCTCCTGGAACAAATTATGCTCGTAATCCGAGGTTCCACTGTATCTCAAATCTCCGCAAATGCATGAGGTCCTTTAGACTCAGTTCACACATGGGCGACCTGTCAGGCGACTTGAGTCATCTGACAAGTCGCACTCCATGCATTGCAATGGAACTGTTCTTAACAGTTGCTCCGACTTAGAAAAAGGTTCCTGTACTACTTTGGGGGCGACTTCGGAGCGACCTGCATTGACTTCTATTACAGAAGTCGCCTCCAAGCCACGCCAAAGTCAAGCTGTGCGGGGCAACTTGAGAGTCGCCCTGCAAGTCGGATCGCCCCTGTGTGAACCCAGTCTAACAGTTAGGGAGACGGCTACATTATTATTTACAAGATGGTGCTACACACCTACAAAATTGCATTTCATGTTTCCCGCAAACACCTAACACATGCTTCAGAGGTTCTTATATATGTATTTAAACTATGGAGACAAGTGGAAAAGTTTGCCTCTTCTATTTCAGGCCTTCAGATTCATCTCACACTAACTAATTGTATCTTATTGGCAAAAATTGATGGGTTGTCGATTCCCCATATGAGATTAGTACATACAATTTGTGTCCCCATACATTGGTTGATAGCCTTGAACTGGAAATCCAATTCAAGCTCAATTGATCAAAGGAAATCTAGAATAAACACTATAAATCTAATGGAAAAGATTGTTCACACATTGTTTAACCCTTGTCAGCCCTGGAAGGATTTACCAACTTCCTGACGATTCAGCACTGCGTCGCTTCAACTGACAATTGCCCGGTCATGCGACGTTGTACCCAAACAAAGTTGACGTCCTTTTTTTCCCACAAATAGAGCTTTCTTTTGGTGCTTGATCACCTCTGCGTTATTTATTTTTTGCACTATAAACAAAAAAGAGCGACAATTTTGAAAGAAAAACATTTTTTTTTACTTTTTGCTATAATACATATCCAAAAAAAATATATATATATATATAACAACAAATGTATTCATCAGTTTAGGCCGATATATATTCTTCTGCGCCTACAGACTATGAGAATTGCTTTATGGAGTTTTTATTTATTATTACTAGTAATGGTGGCGACCTGTGATTTTTATCGGGACTGCGATATTGCGGAGGACATATCGGACACTTTTGACACTTTTTTGGGACCACTGACATTTATACAGCGATCGGAGCTAAAAATAGCCACTGATTACTGTATAAATATGTCACTGGCAAGGAAGGGGTAACACTAGGGGGCGATCAAAGGGTTAACTGTGTTCTCTGTCAGTACGGATGGGTCAAACACCGCCCTGTTGGGTTCACACCAGAACTTGCAAACAGGCAAAAGATTTCTGCAAACACGCGAACACAGTTAAAACAATGGGACTCGAACATCAAAAATCAAAAGTGCTCATTCTAAAGGCTTATATGCAAGTTATTGCCCTAAAAAGTGTATGGGGACCCGGGTCCTGCCCCAGGGGACATGTATCAATGAAAAAAAAAGTTTTAAAATCAATAGTTTTTTTCAGGAGCAGTGATTTTAATAATGCTTAAAGTGAAACAATAAAAATGAAATATTCCTTTAAATAGCATGCCTGGGGGGTCCCCTTAGTCTGCCTGTAAAAGGGCACATCTCTGTGATGTTTATAGCATAGCCATAGCAAAATTACATTTCCAAAGGAAAAACTGTCATTTATTATTGCCGCTGTAATGTATTTCAGGCTCCAGGCAATATAGATAAAATCACTGAAAAAGCATTGCGTTGCCAATGCCCCCTCAAGTCCATACCAGGCCCTTCAGGTCAGGGGAACCCCGCTCTGGTACCAGGTCTGGTATGTATTTTAAGCGTAACCCCACCCAAAATAAAAAAAATTGCGTAGGGATCCCCCCAAAGTCTGTACCAGGCCCTTCAGGACTGGTATGGGTTTTAAGGGGAACCCCTCCCCAATTAAAAAAAAAAAGTGACGTGGGGTCCCCCCCAAAATCCAAACCAGGCCCTTATCTGAACAAACAGCCCTGGCATGGCAGGAGGAAGGTGTAGATGAGCGAGTGCCCCCCCCCTCCCGAACCATACCAGGCCACATGCCCTCAACATGGGGAGGATGCTTTGAGGTCCTCCCCAAAGCACATTATCAGCTGACAAAGCAGCTGGTGGTTGTGGGTGTCTGTGAGCGGGAGGCTTATCGGAATCTGGAAGCCCCCTTTAATGAGGGGGCCCCCAGATCCCGACCCCCCCATGTGAGTTAAAGTGTCACAATTTTAGTATGACCTGTACAAGGATAATAAGGTACCTCATCCAAATATTGAATTTTAGAAAGGAACAGGGATTGGTCCCCCAACCGAACACCCCATACACTGATTTTGAAGGACTATTGTGGTACCCAGATAATGCAGAGGAATATAAGTGATAGTACAAAAATATATAAAAAATACTATTATATGTTTTTGTACTATCACTTGTTATTCCTCTGCATTATCTATGTACCGCAGTAGTCCTTCAAAATCAGTGTATGGGGTATTCGGTTGGGAGACCGATCCACACCCCCCCCCATGTGAATAGGTAATGGGGTACATTGTACCCCTACCCATTCACCAAAAAAGTAGTAAAGTGGTACAAAAAAGAAGAGGCAGTTTTTTACAAGTCCTTTATTGTGTAAAATAGCTTTCTTCTTTCTTCCTGCATCTTCTCCAACCCCGGTCCTTCTTCTAGTCTTCTGCTTCTTCTTTCTTTTGTTTTGGATTTTGGGGGGACCCCTACGCTATTTTTTAAAAAAATTGGTGAGGGGTTCCCCTTAAAATCCATACCACACCTGAAGGGCCTAGTTTGGATTTGGGGGGACCCCCACATCATATATATATACATTAGGAAGGTGTATATATATATATATATATATATATATATATATATATATATATATATATTCTTGCACTGCCTGCACTAACTGACTGTATACAGATCTCCCTATCTACAGTCTGGTCCATAAATTTTGGGACATTGAGGCAATTCTAATCTTTTTGGCTCTATACACCACCACAATGCATTTGAAATAAAATGAACATGATGTGCTTTAACTGCAGGCTTTCAGCTTTAATTTGAGGGTATTTACATCCAAATCAGGTGAATGGTGTAGGAATTACAACAGTTTGTATATGTGCCTCCCACTTTTTAAGGGACCAAAAGTAATGGGACAATTGGCTGCTCAGCTGTTCCGTGGCCAGGTGTGTGTTATTCCCTCATTATCCCATTTACAAGGAGCAGATAAAAGGTCCAGAGTTCATTTTAAGTGTGCTGTTTGCATTTGGTAACTGTAGCTGTCAACTCTCAATATGAGATCCAAAGGCTGAAAAAACAAAACAAACCCATCAGAGAGATAGAAAAAACATTAGGTGTGGCCAAATCAACTGTTTGGAACATCCTGAAAAAGAAAGAACACACCGGTGAGCTCAGCATCACCAGAAGACCCGGAAGACCACAGAAAACAACTGTGGTGGATGACCGAAGAGTTCTTTCCCTGGTGAAGAAAACACCCTTCACAACAGTTGGCCAGATCAAGAACACTCTCCAGGAGGTAGGTGTTTGTGTGTCAAAGTCAACAATCAAGAGAAGACTTCACCAGAGTGAATACAGAGGGTTCACCACAAGATGTAAGCCATTGGTGAGCCTCAAAAACAGGAAGGCCAGATTAGAGTTTGCCAAACAACATCTAATAAAGCCTTCACAGTTCTGGAACAACATCCTATGGACAGATGAGACCAAGATCAACTTGTACCAGAGTGATGGGAAGAGAAGAGTATGGAGAAGGAAAGGAACTGCTCATGATCCAAAGCATACCACCTCATCAGTGAAGCATGGTGGTGGTAGTGTCATGGCGTGGGCATGTATGGCTGCCAATGGAACTGGTTCTCTTGTATTTATTGATGATGTGACTGCTGACAAAAGCAGCAGGATGAATTCTGAATTTTTTCGGGCAATATTATCTTCTCATATTCAGCCAAATGCTTCAGAACTCATTGGACGGCGCTTCACAGTGCAGATGGACAATGACCCAAAGCATACTGCAAAACAACCAAAGAGTTTAAGGGAAAGAAGTGGAATGTTATGCAATGGCCACGTCAATCACCTGACCTGAATCTGATTGAGCATGAATTTCACTTGCTGAAGACAAAACTGAAGGGAAAATGCCCCAAGAACAAGCAGGAACTGAAGACAGTTGCAGTAGAGTCCTGGCAGAGCATCCCCAGGGATGAAACCCAGCGTCTGGTGATGTCTATGCATTCCAGACTTCAGGCTGTAATTGACTGCAAAGGATTTGCAACCAAGTATTAAAAAATGAAAGTTTGATTTATAATTGTTAATCTGTCCCATTACTTTTGGTCCCTTAAAAAGTGGGAGGCACAAATACAAACTGTTGTAATTCCTACACCGTTCACCTGATTTGGATGTAAATACCCTCAAATTAAAGCTGAAAGTCTGCAGTTAAAGCGCATCTTGTTCATTTAATTTCAAATCCATTGTGGTGGTGTATAGAGCCAAAATGATTAGAATTGTGTCGATGTCCCAATATTTATGGACCTAACTGTATCTATCTATCCATCTAATACTTTTTTTCACAATAATCACTAGCTACACTGAACTGCCTGCACCTCGCTCGCTACCTAAGCTCACTATCTCCACGTTTAACACATTACGTGTGTGGGGCGTGGATTAAGGCTGCTGAGCAGTGATTGGCTAAAGGCACTCTGCCTTTAGCCAATCATATCTCTGACAGCAGAGCGCTCTGTGATTGGCCAAAGCATGCAGGTCATGTGCATGCCTTGGCCAATCAGTGGGCGGCATTTGCCCCGCCATTGGAATGTATTATTCGAAGTTCCCGCGAATGTCCCATAATGTTCTAATTTAGAGGAACAGGTGAACGCTCAATGTTGGAGTCCGTTTGACTCGAACAGTGGGCCCATCCCTACCTGTCAGTGTGTCCTAACTGTAAGGGGGCTGGGCTGACTGAGGGAGGAGAGAAATCACTGCTCCCAAACACAGGGAACATACGATCACTCTCCTCCCCCCTGTCAGAATGTGGATCGGTTTGTTTACATTCATGGATCCCCATTCTGTCACTGCGGGGGGGCAATCGCAGGTGGCCGCCGCTACCGCGCTAGCCAGTGAGCATGCGCGCAAGGCTCTGGCGGTGCACACGCATCGACAATTCAAGCTCCTGCGCCCCCCGTCGGGAGAGCCATGTTGCCACCGTCAATCCATCAATGCCGTCAACAACTGGTTCATTTTCTATTATAGTCTATTCTTTTTTATTCTATTGTATTCTTTTCTATTATATAGTACATATATAATACATATCATAACCTTATTTCACTTTTATACCTTACTGTATTTACTGCAATATGTTTCCATTTCAAATTCAAATTCATTTTCAAATTTGAATTAAAAAAATTGGTTTTGCTTAAATCCTCTCTAGATTTCATTGAACTTCATTATTATTGTGATTTGGAAATTCGGATACATCGGCATAACCAAGGCCTTGTCCGAATATCGAATCATAACAAAGCAAATCACACATTGTCTAATGACAAGAACAACAAGAATAAAACTGAAAAAAACTGAAAACAATGGAGAGAAAGAGTTGCTTAAAGTGGTAGTAAAGTCAGGATCTTTAACCAGTACATATCCGTGCTATAGCTGAAAGGCCGCTACAGCGTGGACCTGAATTGCCAGGGAGACGTCCATGGACGTCCGCCCCTTAGCGCGCTCCGCGTGCACTCATAGCCGGCGGCATGGGCATGCCCGCAGGTTGGGCGGACTCGATGTCCACTGGTGACCCGTGATCGCCTAATAGAGCGGCAGAATGGGGAACCACAAATGTAAACAGGGTGGTTCTCCGTTCTGTGAGGGGGGACATGACAGATCTACTGATCCCTGTGATCGGGATCAGTGAGATCTGTTATGCCCCTGCCAGCCCAGCCCCCATACAGGGAACAAAGTTAACCCCTTGATTGCCCCCTTAGTGTTAACCACTTCCCTGCCATTGACATTTACATATACAGTAATCAGTGTATATTTAAATTCCTGATCGCTGTATAAATATCAATGGTCCCAAAAAAGTGTCCGACATGTCCGCTGCAATATCACAGTCCTGATAAAAATCGCAGATCGCCACCATTACTTGTAAAAAAAAAAAATAATAAAAAATGCCATAAATCTATTCCCATAGTTTGTAGATGTGATAACTTTTGCGCAAACCAATCAATATACGCCGATTGCCATTTTTTTTTGTAGAAGAATATATATTTCAGCCAAAACTGATGAATGATTTTTTAAATATTTTTTTTGGATATCTATTATAGCAAAAAGTAAAAAATATTGTTCTTTTTTTCAAAATTGCCAGGGTGGCAGGTTATTGCACACGTCATTTCCGTTTGGAGGAACGCAGGTAGAGCGCAGTCAGCTTCCCCTGCTTCCTCACTAATCTCCACAGTTTACCTATTGCTGAATTGCTTTTATGGACTTTTAAATAAACGGGCATTCGTATTTCACGATTGGAGCGCTTCCCTGTTTTTTACATCCAATATCCCTAAGTTTCGGCGGCCGGACTTGCATCTGGGAGCAGCCAGGACATCCCTGGGTGATTTAAGACAGGCGCTCATGATCCCTGTAATGGGGATAATGTTTTTCCGGTAAGTGCGCTGTGACACCGGTGTCTGGTGGAGGGATTCATCACTGAAGACATCCTGGGATGGTCTCCATAGACTATGAATGAATTGTGATATTCCCATGTACACATCACTTCACCTTATTGAGCACACGGCTCCCTATGAACTTTGCCTATTTTAGACATGTAATCCCATATTGGTGAACATTGGTTTTAGATTATACCGTATTCTTTATAGGAAGTGTACTTTCATAAGAGGCGGTAGATTTTATTAATTTTATGAGCACGGTTTATATATTTACAATGAAGTTCCGCTATCCCACTGAGGCTCAGAAATGGAATTACAATACATCTCCAGTGGAGCAGGATTAGTCATATGGCCACTGTCATTATATAGGTGGCCAATTTTTTTAGCATACTTAGAGCTTGAAGGTGTTTATGGACTGGAAAGTAAAAAAAAAAAAATGCACACCACCAAGCTTAAAGATGCCACCTTTCCTCCTGAACAGGCAGAAAATTGCTGTGTGTAATGAGCATGAAAGCAGAATTAATAGCCCAAACTGCTGAATTAACACCTTCCCGCCCAGAACAAATGAAGGAGAAGGCTGCTTTAGGTGTGTGGCCAGGTGAGATCCCAGGTAGACTTTTGAGTGAGGTGCGCGCCCTGTGGTGACACGGAAAATCCGTAAATGGAAAAGGAGGAATGGATGCACTCTCAACTCAATGCAATCATGTTTATTGATAGAAGATCATAAAAACAGGTACAGTCGGCACATGCACAGGCAGGTAACGCGTTTCACATGAACATCGTGCTTCGTCACAACCTTCCCGCCCAGCCTATAACAGATTGATAGCTGGGTGGTGGCTTTCCCGTTCTGTCTTTCAGAACAGGCTATTCGTGCATGCTCATCCGTGGTGTGTTGTGTTCATCACCGATCACGGTAAAGAGCCTTTGATCCAATCACTGACAGCGTGTGAGGAGAGGAGGGCTGTTCAGTGGCATTTCCTCACAGGGGAGATCTGCACAGATAATCAGTGCAATGATTATCAGTGCAGCGCCATCAGTGATGCTTGCCAGTGCACACCAGTGATGCCGATCAGTGCCCATCCATGCTACCTTTCAGTGCCAATCAGTGATGTATGTCAGTTCCCATCAGTGCCTCCTCATCAGTGCCGCCTATCAGTGTGATTATCAGTGCCTGTCGTTGCCCACTAGTGCCACCTATAGGTGCCCATAATTGCAGCTTATCATTGCCCAATCCATGCCTATAAGTGCCACTTATCAGTGCCCATCAGTGCTGCCTATCAGTGCCCATCAGTGCCGCCTATAAGTGCCTATAAGTGGAGCCTATCAGTGCCAATCAGTGCCGCCTATAAGTGCCTATAAGTGGAGCCCATCATTGCCCATCAGTGTCTATAAGTGCCACATATCAATGCTGCCTATCAGTGCCCATCAGTGCTGCATACTGTATCAGTGCCTCCTCATCAGTGTCGTCAGGGCTATCTCATCAGTGAGGGAGAAAAATTACTTATTTACAAAATTTTATAACAGAAACTAATACCAGCAAAAGAAAGCTTTATCTGTCTCAAAAACGTATAAAAATGTAGTTTGGGTACAGTGTTGCACGACCGCGCAATTGTCATTCAAAGCGTGACAGGGCTGAAAGCTGAAAGTTGGCCTGGGCAGGAAGGGGGTGAAAGTGCCCAGAATTGAAGTGGTTAAAGCATATGCTGGTTTCTGATACTGAAATACCACCACAATTCACAGTTCTGCCCATCTTCTGCATCTATAACAAAGATTAGGGATACCAGGGAAGTCTCACCTTTGGAGTGATGAAGGGACTTGGTGTGCCCGCATTCTCCACTGTTTCCATTGTAGGGATAACACAGATAGAGGAACATGAAGAGGGCGGTGTGACTTTAGCATAGCTGGAGTGTTTCTTGGATACAATTTGTATTTCCTTCATCAATTTCACTTGTCTGAAATTCCTGTTGAATTACTTTTATCTCTTTACAGATTTGCCTCCCTCAATCCAGATCACTGATTATCCAGCCAATTGCAGGAAACACTAGGGACTTTTCGGATGGAGGTAAGTCATCTCATGGTCACAGTTTTATTACAGTAATCTTACATGTTCCTTCAGTCACATATATTTATAGCCCAACTCCAGACAAATCATTTTTTTTTCTTATTTGTTTTGGACAATGTGGGAAAAGGCTTGAAGTGATACTAAAGGTTCCCGTTTTCTTTTTTTAAAATAAACATGTTATACTTACCTCCTCTGTGCAGCGGTTTTTTTGAGCTGCCCCGATCCTCCTCTTCTGGGGTCAATCTTGGCTCCTCCTCTGCATCGAGTGATGCGTCAGGAAAGCGCTTTCCCTGGTTGTCACCCGTGCGGGCGCGCTCCCGAGTCCTGCTATTGCGCGTATTCACACATACAGCAGGACTCGGCCCCGCCCCCCGGCTCCTGTGTCACTGAACTTGATTGACAGCAGCGGAAGCCAATGGCTCCCCTCCTATCAATCCATCTAATGAGGACCCGAGCCGGCAGCTAGAGGGACAAGGCTCATCCCCGGCGCGGGATCGATTGGGCTCAGGTAAGTAAAGGGGGTCTCCTGCACTAAAGAGGTTTTTGACTTTAATGCATAGAATGCAGCCCTTCTACCGGCCTTGGGTATCAGAAGCCATTTAAAGCATTTTATTGCTCCATGTGTCCCGTATATTTAACAGACCAATGAGACAGCAAATTGTCCAT
The DNA here is from genome assembly GCA_018402905.1 of Glandirana rugosa. NCBI lineage: Eukaryota > Metazoa > Chordata > Amphibia > Anura > Ranidae > Glandirana > Glandirana rugosa. The sequence continues at coordinate 290,022 of BLSH010185496.1, forward strand.
TGTAAGGGATCATTGTCAGTGGTAGTGGCGGTCCATTAGGGGCGCATGGGCGCCGCCCCCCCATCCAGGCATCTGGCTCCCTAATCTACATACAGAACACCGGACCATGGATTCCAATGGGGGGGGGGTCTTTTTCTTTAACCACTTCAGCCCCGGAAGGATTTGCCCCCTTCCTGACAATTGCGCGGTCGTGCGACGTTGTACCCAAACTAAATTGACGTCCTTTTTTTCCTACAGAGCTTTCTTTTGGTGGCATTTGATCACCTCTGTGGTTTTTATTTTTTGCGCTATAAACAAAAATGTGCGACAATTTAGAGAAAATATATATTTTTTACTTTGCTATAATACATATCAAAAAATAAATAAATAAAAAAAAAACGAATGTATTCATCAGTTTTGGCCGATATATATTCTTATACATATTTTTGGTAAAGAAAAGCGAAATAAGCGTATATTGGTTGGTTTGCGCAATAGTTATCACATCTACAAACTATGGGATTATAGTTTTAGGTTTATGGCGTTTTCTCATTTATTTATTTTTACTAGTAATGGGGGAGATCTACGGTTTTTAGTGGGACTGCGATTTTGCTGTGGACACATTGAACACTTTTGACACTTTTTTGGGACCATTGACATTTATACAGCGATCATTGCTACAGATAGTCACTGATTACTGTATAAAAGTCACTGTCAGGATAGGGGTTAACACTAGGGGGCAATAAAAGGGTTAAATGTGTTCCCTTTCAGTGTGTTCTAACTGTGTGGGGCTGGGATGACTGGGGGAGGAGAGAGATTGCTGCTCCCATTTACTGGGAATAGACAATCACTCTCCTTCCCCCCCTGTCAGAACGGGAATGCGTTTGTTTACACTCGCAGATCCCGTTCTGTCACTGTGGGGGAGCTATCGTGGGTGGCCGGTGGACATTGAGTCCACCCCACCGCTGATTGGCTCCCTGCTAGCTAGTGAGCGCGCCTCTGGCGCTCACAATACACGCTCCCGCACCCGCCATACACCTACGGCGATTTGTGCAGGAGAGCCGACCTGCCGCCATCAAACAACAGTGGCAGGTCGGCAAGTGGCTAAGCACTTGATTGGAGCCAGAGGCTCTAACAGGCATCAAAACAGGGTGGGCTCGGGATGCAGAGCACTGCACTCCGAGCCCACCCAGTTGTGTGACGATAGCCGCCACTGTGACCAGGGATGGCTCACCTGCGGCAGCTCAGCCATCCAGCACTCCCTGGCTTGGACAGGGGAAGGAGGAGAAGGGAACATCAAAGTCATCCTGGGCAGGTAAGGAGGCCATCTATCTCGTGGGGAGGGGGTGTTCCCGGCATTTTCCATATTTGTTGGTTTGCTGCCCATCCCCTCCCCCCTGAATTATCAAGCACCAGCCGCCAGCGGTCAGGGATTACAAACACTTTAACTTCTATGATGATCACCACTCAATTATTTCAGCCTACAGTCAGGGCAGCCATCAGAAATGTTGGGGCCCCTTACACAGCTTTATACCTGGGCCCCCCCTCCCCTGACCACCAACATTCCCCAGGGCCCGCCCAGTGGCCATGCTACCACATCTGACCAGGGGTGTACACATGTTGCAGCCGCAGTAAAAATGATACACCCTGTCACACTTACCAGGTGTAGCCTGCCAAGCATGACCCATTCAAGTGAAGTGAAGTGTGCAATGCATGCTAGTGTGGGATCCAAGGGGTTAAAAAACAATGCAAAGGCAGCCCAGCCTCACCCGATGATTGCAATGAGACCTTGCGCCGAACCATAGGTGCTGGAGATCCCAAATTTGGACCAGCTGTGGTCCAGAGGGTCCTCTCTATGTGACCCAAGTTTGATATTTCTATCGCCTATGGCTCGGGAGAATTGTGCACCCTCCCATAGACTCCAATGTTAAGTGCGAAATGCACCCGACAATTGCCGGTCAATGACTGGTCATTTTGAGGACCCGGTACGGCCCAACTATAGGTGCCGGAGGTCCCAAACATGGACCAGTTTTTGCCCAGGGGATCCTCTCTATGTGACCCAAATTTGGTATTTTTATCAGCTATGGTTCGGGAGAACGGTGCCCCAAACCGGGTGCCCTCCTCCCATAGACTCCAATGTTAAGTCCGAAATTCACCCAATTGTCAGTCAATGACTGGTCACCTTGAGGACCTGCTAAGACCGAACCACAGGTGCTGGAGGTACCAAACATGGGCCAGTTATTGCCCAGGGGACCCTCTCTCTGTGACCAAAGTTTAATATTTTTATCGCCTATGGTTCGGGAGAACGGTGCACCCAAACCGGGTGCCCCCCTCCCATGTTAAGTCCGAAATTCACCCAATTGCTGGTCAATGACTGGTCACTTTGAGGACCCAGTACGGCCGAACCATAGGTGCTGGAGGTCCCAAACTTGGACCAGTTGTTGCCCAGGGGATCCTCTCTATGTGACCATGAAAGTTAGGAGGCAGTACTCTGACCATCAAAGTAAAGAGGCACTGCGCTAACCATCAATGTAAGGGGGAACTACACTGACCATCAATGTAAGGGGCACTACACTGACCATCAATGTAAGGGGGAACTACACTGACCATCAATGTAAGGGGCACTACACTGACCATCAATGTAAGGGGGAACTACACTGACCATCAATGTAAGGGGCACTACACTGACCATTAATGTAAAGGGGAACTACACTGACCATTAATGTAAGGGGGAATTACACTGATCATCAATGTAAGGGGGAACTACACTGATCATCAATGTAAGGGAGGAACTACACTGACCATCAATGTAAGGGGGAACTACACTGACCATCAATGTAAGGGGCACTACACTGACCATCAATGTAAGGGGCACTACACTGACCATCAATGTAAGGGGCACTACACTGACCATCAATGTCAGGGAGGACTACACTGACCATCAATTTAAGGGGGCACTACACTGATCACAAATGTCAGTTTGGTATTTTTATTGCCTATGGTTCGGGAGAATGGTGTCCCCAAACCGGGTGCCCCCCCTCCAATAGACTCCAATATTAAACTGCTAAAGTCTTTGTTGTAAGGACCCCTTGAGACACTGGGGCCCCATACAGCAGTACTGCCTGTACCCCCCTGATGGCAGCCCTGCCTACAGTGCCTGTGAATATTGTATGACATATGCAAAATAATGAACTTTAATGTCTTTCTGTCTCTTCAGTGGCTGTGTTTGCATCCTGTGAAAGTAATTCCTGTGCTGCTGATGAGTATTGTGACAATAGTACTACTACCTGCCAGTGCAATACAACTCTCTATCCATTCCTACGAGGTATGGTATGTGTTAATACAATGGTTACAATGTGTCTCATGCCTTCTAAAACCAAATATTGCATTTTTCCCTAAGGCTCCATGCACACAGGACGTTAAAAAGACGTTCTAAAATGTGAGTAGCTTTGTAGTGAGTTTTTAAGCATTTTCAGCGTTATTGCACTAGCGTTTTGTGAGCGTTTTTTTTTTTTTTTAATGAATCAAAAACATCCAAAAATGTTGGTGAGCCACGTTTTTGAGCGTTTTTGGGCGTTTTTAGGCTTCTGACGTTTTTAAACGTTTTTTTGTGGTCATAAAAATGACTCTTGAACGTGATTTAAAGGCGCTCTGACAACAGCCCATAAACTCCACTTCTGATAAACATCTATGTGTGCATGGACACATAGGATAACATAGAGGGGAGTTTATGGGCTGTTAAAAAAAAAAATGTCCAGACTCCCATAAATATTCTTTAGCAGCTACAGTGTGCATGGAACCTAAATCATATGAAGTGCATGTAACATACATCAATGTAAGGGGGCACTACACTGACCACCAATGAAATGAGGAACTACACTGACCACCAATGTAAGGGGACAGTATACTGATCACCAATGTAAGGAGGCACTGCACTGACCGTCAATGTAAGGAGGCACTACACTGGCCATAAATATAAGAGGGCACTACACTGACCATCAATGTAAGGAGGCACTGCATTGACCATCAATGTAAGTGGGCACTACACTGACCATCAATGTAAGGAGACACTACACTGACCATCAATGTAAGGGGGCACTACACTGACCATCAATGTAAGGGGGCACTACACTGACCATCAATGTAAGGAGGCACTACACTGACCATCAATGTAAGGGGCACTACACTGACCATCAATGTAAGGGGGCACTACACTGACCATCAATGTAAGGGGGCACTACACTGTTCATCAATGTAAGGAGGCACTACACTGACCATCAATGTAAGGGGGCACTACACTGACCATTAATGTAAGGGGGAACTACACTGATCATCAATGTAAGGGGGAACTACACTGACCTTCAATGTAAGGGGTCACTACACTGACCATCAATGTAAGGGGGTACTACACTGATCATCAATGTAAGGGGGCACTACACTGGCCATTAATTTAAGGGGGCACTACACCAACCATCAATGTAAGGGGCACTACACTGACCATCAATGTAAGGGGGCACTACACTGACCATCAATGTAAGGGGGCACTACACTGATCATGAATGAAAGGGGGCACTACACTGATCATGAATGTCAGGGAAGACTACACTGACCATCAATGTAAGGGGACATTACACTGTCACCAATGTAAGCTGGCACTACACTGACCATCAATGTAAGGAAGCACTACACTGGCCATCAATGTAAGGAGGCACTACACTGACCATCAATGTAAGGAGGCACTACACTGACCATCAATGTAAGTGGAACTACACTGACCACCAATGTAAGTTGGCAATACACTGACCATCAATGTAAGGGGGCACTACACTGATCACCAATGTAAGGGGGGAACTACACTGACCATCAATGTAAAAGGGCACTACACTGACCATCAATGTAAGGGGGCACTAAACTGTCCATCAATATGACAGGGGCGCTAAACTGTCCATCAATGTAAGGGGGCACTACACTGACCACCAATGTAAGGGTGCACTACACTGTCCATCAATGTATGGGGGAACTACACTGTCCATCAATGTAAGGGGTGCTACACTGACCACCAATGTAAGGGGGCACTACACTGACCATCAATGTAAGGGGGCGTTAAACTGACCATCAATTTAAGGGGGCGTTAAACTGACCATCAATGTAAGGGGGTACTAAGCTGACCATCAATGTAAGAAGGAACTACATTGATAATCAATGTAAGGGGGCACTATACTGTACATCAATGTAAGGGGGCACTATACTGTCCATCAATGTAAGGGGGGACTACATGTCATTCTCTCTGAGTTGTGAGAGACATTACACTCTTGTCTGGAACAACTGCTATTTATTTCAGTACTCACTGTACAATCCAACATCACAAGATATCTCTTAGCATGCTGTCCTTACACTTGGCGGCATCACACTGTCCTCCTAAGATAGCTTCCATACCCCTTGACCCCTGTCATTACTCCTGGGTGGAGCCAGCCTTAAAGTGACAGTGTATGTGGAATCCTTCAGGTATAACACCTTCCATCCATCCCTAAAAAAAACAAACAAACAAACAAAACATAGCGAGAACAGGCACAAAACAGTAACAACTGTTCAACAATAGTCCTCAAAACACAGGAGAATGACAGGACTTCACCCGTGTCCAGATGTGAGATCAGTCTTCCCAGGACAGCTACGGGGATAAAATGGCATCAGATCACTTTCGCCGGCCCCTTCAAAAGTCTCGTAACCGGTCCTGCAGCTGAAACCGGTCAGGAGGTGTTGTTGAGGGCGGGCACTCAGTAACTCGGGGCCAGAGGAGACAGGGCTGGGCGGGATGGGCACCGGCGGGGCCAAGAAGGGCTCCACTAGCTCAGAGGGTGGACAGACCTCCGGACCAGAGCTGGAGGGCTCTGTTGGAGCTGAGTTCAAAAGTTCAAAGTCCCCCGAAACATCAGTCGCAGTGCATCCTAATCCTCTGGGTGCAGACCCTTGAGACACTGATGGTTCGGCTGGCATCAGGTATTCGGGTAACTGAGAATGAGGACGCAGTTGGTCCACATGCCGTCTGCAAATGGAACCATCTTCCAGACAGACCCTATACATCTTGGGTTGCAAAGTCTCTGCAATGATAGCAGGAAGTCAACGGGTGTTGGAAGACCCATAAAATCGGGCCCATACCTTTTTTTAGGCTGTGAACCAGGGGAGTTTGTCGTGTTTCATCATCTTGTCTTGGAACTGCAGTACATGTTCCTGGACCGTTTGAGGACAGAGCATGTCCATGGCTGCCAACTCAGGAGGAGTTCAGCTGGAGTTTTCCCTGTGGTTGCATGTGGGGTGTTTCTATAAGCAGAAAGTAAGGAGTTCAGCTGCTGGGGTGACAAGGACTGTTGTTTACTTGCAGTCACTGTAGCTTTGAAATAGCGCTTGAAAGTCTGCACAAACCGTTCTGCTTGACCATTTGTAGCCGGGTCGTAAGGTGCAGTCAACTTGTGCTTGATGTGGTGGGCAGTCAGGAAACTCTGAAACTCCTGACTGGTGAATTGTGCACCATTGTCCATGACGATTTCTCTGGGGTATCCAAACGTAGCAGCGAGAATTAACAGTATAGAAATCGTCGCCTTAGTTGTTGGCTGAGTAATGGGAATGACCTCAGGCCACTTTGAATGGGCATCAACTATGGTTAAGAACGTGCGTTCTCTGATCGGCCTGCAAAGTCCAAGTGTAGGCGAAACCAGGGGACCGTGGGCCAAGTCCAGGGCTGGACGCACCCTCGAGGAGGGTCTCTTGCAGTTTGAGCACATCCAGCACAAGCATTCACATATGTAGTGATATCTGTGTCTAAGTTCGGCCACTATACATAGCCTCGGGCCTTTTGTTTCATACATGTGCCCCCGGGATGACCAGTATGTAGCAAGTCCATAATGTGTCTCCAGAGGGTCCATAAAACACAGTTGCCAGCCACAGTTAATTTCATACACCTACGGAAATAGGATTCGTATTCCTGTGTGACGGTTGCAGGCCAACCGGACTGCACCCAGGAGGACAGTCCTTGCCTGTATGGGCTGCTATCTCGCCAGAAGACAAGAAGGACAGGCTGGTGTAATGACAACTCTTGACCGGTGGAGAAGAGTCCGTCGACGTCCCGGTCAGTCGGGATATTGCGTCCGCATTAGCATTGGCATCATGACCGTGATATTGGATTTTGGAGCTGTATGCTCCCAAGAATAGGGCATCACGTTGGAGGTTGGCCGCAGTCGTCTGACAGATGCCTTTGTCAGGGCTAAAGATTTGAAGGAGTGGTTTATGGACCGTCAGTATGGTGAATTCCCTGCCATATAGGTAAAGATGAAACTTCTTAATTGCTCATACCAGAGCTTCTTTGTCAATGTGCGAGTAATTACTTTCTGTTTTTGTTAAGGACCTGGAGGCAAATGCCACTGGTTTTTCTGACCCACCTGGTAAGATGTGAGATAAGATGTGAGATAGTACCGCCCCCAGACCATAGGGTGAGGCATCGCAAGCCAAAGTGAGAGGCTTCTGGAGGTCATAGTGCACGAGCATGCGTGACGCCAACAGCTTCCGCCTGGAAACTTCGAAAGCATGTTGGCATGCAGCTGACCAGTCCCATCTGGAGTGTTCCTCTAAAAGCTTGTTCAACGGAAACAAGGCATGTGCCAGATCTGGCAGGAATTTGTGGTAATAGTTCAGCAAGCCAAGGTATGATCGCAGCTGCTGGATGTTGGTTGGAGTTGGAGCCTTGACTAAAGCATCAACCTTGGCTTCTGTGGTGTGTCTACCCTCCGCATCCACAAGGTGGCCACAAAACTCCAATTTAGGCACCATGAATTGGCATTTCGCTAAGTTCACTTTTAGACCCTGCTCTTGGAGTCTCGCCAACACAAGCTCCACGTTCTGCTTGAGTTCCTGGTCCATCCGTCCCATGATCCCCATGATCTAGCGGGCACTGCGTGAAAGGAATGTCCGCCAAAATCTCGTCCATTTTTCATTGCCAAATGGCTGGGGCGGAGGCTACACCAAACACCAACCGATTGTATTCATACAGTCCCTTGTGGGTGTTGATTGTTAGAAACTTGCGGGACGAAGGATGAACCTCAAACTGTAAATATGCTTGTCTGAGATCAAGCTTAGTGAACTTTTGACTCCCTGCAAGAGAGGCAAAAATATCATCTACTCTGGGTAGGGTATACTGGTCTATCTCAAGTTGGAAGTTCAGTGCCTTGCGGAAATCGCCACAAATGTGTAAGTCCCCATTCGCTTTCTTTACTGGTACAACTGGTGATGCCCACTCGCTGTGCTCTACCTTCGAGATGAGACCTTTTTCCTCCAGCCGACTTAGTTCAGCTTCCACTCCTGCTCAGAGTGCAAAAGGTACTGTCCGAGCTTTGAAGAGCTTAGGCTGAGCGTTGGGTCTCACACAGTCATGCTTCATTTTCCCTAACTGGTTATCAAAGATCTCTGGGAACCGCTGCTTCAGGGACACCCCCCCCCCCCTCCCCCCATCCTTCACTATCTCCTGAGGGAATTGTAACAGTGTTACAGGGGTTTATGGCAATGTCTGGCATACCAAAGTGAGCAATCCTCTCTCCCAAAGTCTGCAGTTTGATTGGTGTTGGGCGGACAGTTGTTCGGGTCTGAAGTTGTCTCCATTGTTTCTGGGTGATAACTGACACTGCCGTTCCTGTGTCTACATCCATCTTGAGTTTCATTCCCTCAACGGTCACCTCTACAGTCATTTTGGAGGGTGCTGAATGCATATGATGTACAGTGCCTTGAAAAAGTATTCATACCCCTTGATATTTTCCACATTTTCTCATGTTACAACCAAAAAGGTAAATGTATTTCATTGGGATTTTATGTGATAGACCGACACAAAGTGACTCATAATTGTGAAGTGGAAGGAAAATGATAAATGGTTTTTTTACAAATATGTGAAAAGTGTGACGTGCATTTGTATTCAGCCCCCCTGAGTCAATACTTTGTAGAACCGCCTTTCCCTGCAATTACAGCTGCAAGTCTTTTTGGGGAAGTCTCTACCAGCTTTGCCCATCTAGAGAGTGACATTTTTACCCATTCTTCTTTGCAAAATAGCTCAAGTTCTGTCAGACTGGGTGGAGAATGTCTGTGGACAGCAATTTTCAAGTCTTGCCACAGATTCTCATTTGGATTTAGGTCTGGACTTTGACTGGACCATTCTAACACATGAATATGCTTTGATATAAACCATTCTATTGTAGCTCTGGCTGTATGTTTAGAGTCGTTGTCCTGCTGGAAGGTGAACCTCCGACCCAGTCTCAAGTCTTTTGCAGACTCTAACAGGTTTTATTCCAAGATTGCCCTGTATTTGGCTCCATCCATCTTCCCATCAACTCTGACCAGCTTCCCTGTCCCTGCTGAAGAAAAGCATCCCCACACCATGATGCTGCCACCACCATGTTTCACAGTGTGGATGGTGTGTTCAGGGTGATGTGCAGTGTTAGTTTTCTGCCACACATAGTATTTTGTTTTTAGGCCAAAAAGTTTAATTGGTCTCATCTGACCAGAGCTCCTTCTTCCACATGTTTGCTGCGTCCCCCACATGGCTTCTCACAAACTGCAAACGGGACTTCTTATGGCTTTCTTCTTGCCACTCTTCCATAAAGGTCAGATTTGTGGAGTGCATTATTAATAGTTGTCCTGTGGACAGATTCTCCTACCTGAGCTGTGGATCTCTGCAGCTCCTCCAGAGTTACCATGTTTCTCTTGGCTGCTTCTCTGATTAATGCGCTGTCAGTTTAGGTGGACAGCCATGTCATGGTAGGTTTGCAGTTGTGCCATACTCTTTCCATTTTCAGATGATGGGTTGAACAGTGCTCCATGAGATGTTCAAAGCTTGGAATATATTTTTATAACCTAACCCTGCTTTATACTTCTCCACAACTTTATCCCTGACTTGTCTGGTGTTTTCCTTGGCCTTCATGTTCACAAAGGTTCTCTAACAAACCCCTAAGGGCTTCACAGAACAGCTGTATTCATACTGAGATTAAATTACACACAGGTGGACTCTATTTACTAATTATAAATGAGAACAGGAATGGCGCTGTCTGTATGTTGTACACCAGATAAATAATAAACCGACTGTTAAATCATGAGTGGGATTTAGGGTGTATGCAGGAGTAGTATGGTCTCAGTGCAATATACTAATATAGGAAAATACAATCATTTAGAACATGTGTATAACAAAGAGTTAGATTCTATTAAACACATAAAACTCCCTTAAAACCAAATATAAACCAAGGTGCTGTGTGCTTGTTGTATCATAAATGGTTGAGACCAATAGTCCGTAAAAGTCCGTAAAAATTACAAAAGTTGTATTGTGACCAAAAAGAGCTTTACCTTTTTCCACTTTTGATGATCAATAACGTTGATAGTCCAATGTGCAATAAAGTGACTCTTGTGCTCTTCCTATATCCACGCTGATTAAAAAAGGGGTGACATCCACTCGTGCTCCCCCGTATGTGCCCACACTTACCAGATCCTTCCTACCCCTGCAGGGGTAACACGCTTTTGGTAAATGGGGTCTTTGGAGCCACTCTCCTTCCTTCAGGCCTGGGTGTTGCACCGCCAACCTTCAGTCCTCTGTATCCACGTTGGTCCCTATATCAACCTTCAGTCCTCTGTATCCACGTTGGTCCCTATATCAACCTTCAGTCCTCTGTATCCACGTTGGTCCCTATATGGACCATGCAGCGTCCCTCCACTCCTTCAACCTCTGCACCCCACTTGAAGCGCTCTTGAGACCATACTACTCCTGCATACACCCTAAATCCCACTCATGATTTAACAGTCAGTTTATTATTTATCTGGTGTACAACATACAGACAGCGCCATTCCTGTTCTCATTTATAATCAGTTTCTTCCCTCTTAGGAGGGAATCCCTGGAAGGCAGTAGTCTTATTTTTGAGATTAGTGGTCCTAAGCGCAGGAAGACACTTTCATACTATTTACTAATTAGGTTACTTCTGAAGGCAATTGGTTCCACTAGATTTTAGTTAGGCGTGTCAGAGTAAAGGGGGCTGAATACAAATGCCCCCCACACTTTTCAGATATTTATTTGTAAAAAAATGTGGAAAACCATTTATCATTTTCCCTCCACTTCACAATTATGAGCCACTTTGTGTCGGTCTATCACATAAAATCCCAATAAAATACATTTACGGTTTTGGTTGTAACATGACAAAATGTGGAAAATTTCAAGGAGTATGAATACTTTTTCAATGCACTGTATGTCTAATCTGTGAAGCACTTCCTCATCCTCTGACTCAGATGATGATGTATATCTTCCCACCATATAGGTCTTTGTCCTGGGGTGCAGAGGTTGTTTATCTTGCACCTTCTTGCTATGGCACACCCATTTAAGATGGCCCGTCTTATCGCAATTATGACAGGTTTGATCCTTAAACCGGCAGACTTTGTAGTCATGGTCTGTCTTCCCGCAACGGTAGCAAGCTGACTCCCGGCTTGGTGGGGGTCTGTATTTCCAGTTTGCGGCAATTTGTTTGAATGCAGTTCTGAAAACTTCCTCTTTCACCTCTTCCCTTCTGCTCTGGGGGTTCAATCCCTAGATATCTTTCACAGCCCTTTCCATCACTGAAGCTATCTCAATTGCCTTTGGAAGAGTAAGGTCTTTCTCTGTCAACAGTCTCTTTTGGCTAGACTATTCAATCCCATGACAAACTTATCTCAGTGCAGTAGGTAAGTACTCCCCAAAAGAACAGGGAGAGGCTAGTCTGAGAAGGGCAAGCACATAAGCCTTAATTTCTTCACCTGGCTGCTGCTGCCACTGATAGAAACAAAATCTTTCTGCAATCTCTAGTGGTTTAGGCTGGAAGTGATCCTCTAACAGTGTCAAGAGCTTTGCCAATGTCTTAGTTGCTGGTTTTGCAGGGAAAAGGAGATCCCTAATAGTGTCATATGTCTTAGCATCAACCACTGTAAGAAATACTGCTACTTGCCTGTCGCCTGGGATGGCATTTGCATTGAAATACTGTTCAAGTCTCTCAACCCAGGAACTCCAGGATATCTGTTCTCCATCAAATTCACTTAATATCCCCATTAATGAAATTTTCCTGCTGGGCTCTGTGAGTGCTTTTATCCAGGTGCAAATCCACACTGCCTTTATCTCTGTCTCTCAGGCTGATAGTAACTTTGTACATCCCATCCTTGTTGTCACTGTTATATTCTCTGAGTTGTGAGAGACATGACACTCTTGTCTGGAACAACTGATATTTATTTCAGTACTCACTATACAATCCAACATCACAAGATATCTCTTAGCATGCTGTCCTTACACTTGGCTGCATCACACTGTCCTCCTAAGATGGCTTCCATACCCCTTGACCCTTGTCATCACTCGTAGCTGGAGCCAGCCTTAAAGTGACAGTGTATGTGGAATCTTTCAGGTATAACAGATGAGAACACAGATATATGGGGAGATTGAGGGGGGCACAGATGTATGGGGAGATTACGGGGGGCACAGAGGTATGGGGAGACTGATGGGGACACAGATTTATGGGGAGACTGATGGGGACACAGATGTATGGGGAGACTGATGGGGACACAGATGTATGGGGAGAATGATGGGGATACTGATGTATGGGGAGACTGATGGGGACACAGATGTATGGAGAGACTGATGGGGACACAGATGTATGGGGAGACTGATGGGGACACAGATGTATGGGGAGAATGATGGGGACACAGATGTATGAGGAGACTGATGGGGACACAGGTGTATGGAGAGACTGATGGGGACACAGATGTATGGGGAGACTGATGGGGACACAGATGTATGGAGAGACTGATGGGGACACAGATGTATGGGGAGACTGATGGTGACACAGATGTATGAGGAGACTGATTGGGACACAGATGTATTGGGAGACTGATGGGGACACAGATGTATGGAGAGACTGATGAGGATACAGATGTATGGAGAGACTGATGGGGACACAGATGTATTGGGAGACTGATGGGGACACAGATGTATGGGGAGACTGATGGTGATACTGATGAATGGGGAGACTGATGGGGATACAGATGTATGGGGAGACTGATGGGACACAGATGAATGGGGAGACTGATGGGGATACAGATGTATGGGGAGACTGATGGGACACAGATGTGATGGGAGACTGATGGGGAACTGATTTATGGGGAGACTGAGGGGGACACAGATGTATGGGGAGACTGATGGGGACACAGATGTATGGAGAGACTGATGGGGACACAGATGTATGGAGAGACTGATGGGGACACAGATGTATGGAGAGACTGATGGGGACACAGATGTATGGGGAGACTGATGAATGGGGAGACTGATGGGGATACAGATGTACAGGGAGACTGATGGGGACACAGATGTATGGGGAGACTGATGGGGACACAGATGTATGGAAAGACTGATGGGGACACAGATGTATGGGGAGACTGATGGGGACACAGATGTATGAGGAGACTGATGGGGATACAGATGTACGGGGAGACTGATGGGGAAACTGATTTATGGGGGGACTGAGGGGGACACAGATGTATTGGGAGACTGATGGGGACACAGATGTATGGGGAGACTGATGGGGACACAGATGTATGAGGAGACTGATGGGGATACAGATGTACGGGGAGACTGATGGGGAAACTGATTTATGGGGGGACTGAGGGGGACACAGATGTATGGGGAGACTGATGGGGACACAGATGTATGGAAAGACTGATGGGGACACAGATGTATGGGGAGACTGATGGGGACACAGATGTATGGGGAGACTGATGGGGATACAGATGTACAGGGAGACTGATGGGGACACAGATGTATGGGGAGACTGATGGGGACACAGATGTATGGGGAGATTGATGGGGACACAGATGTATGGGGAGATTGATGGGGACACAGATGTATGGAGAGACTGATGGGGACACAGATGTATGGAGAGACTGATGGGGACACAGATGTATGAGGAGACTGATGGGGACACAGATGTATTGGGAGACTGATGGGGACACAGATGTATGGGGAGACTGATGGTGATACTGATGAACGGGGAGACTGATGGGGATACAGATGTACGGGGAGACTGATGGGGAAACTGATTTATGGGGAGACTGAGGGGGACACAGATGTGATGGGAGACTGATGGGGACACTGATGAATGGGGGGACTGATGGGGATACAGATGTACAGGGAGACTGATGGGGACATAGATGTATGGAGAGACTAATGGGGACACAGATGTATGGAGAGACTGATGGGGACACAGATGTATGGGGAGACTGATGGGGACACAGATGTATGGAGAGACTGATGGGGACACAGATGTATGGGGAGACTGATGGGGACACAGATGTATGAGGAGACTGATGGGGATGCAGATATATGGGGAGACTGATGGGGACACAGATGAATGGGGAGACTGATGGGACACAGATGTATGGAGAGACTGATGGGGATACAGATATATGGGGAGACTGATGGGGACACAGATGAATGGGGAGACTGATGGGACACAGATGTATGGGCAGACTGATGGGGACACAGATGTATGGGGAAACTGATGTATGGGGAGACTGATGGGCACACAGATGAATGGGGAGACTGATGGGGACACAGATGCATGGGGAAAATTATGTATGGGGAGACTGATGGGGACACAGATGTATGCAGAGACTGATGGGGATACTGATGTATGGGGAGACTGATGGGGATACTGATGAATGGGGAGACTGATGGGGACACAGATGTATGCAGAGACTGATGGGGACACAGATGTATGGAGAGACTGATGGGGACACAGATGTATGGGGAGACTGATGGGGACATAGATGTATGGGGAGACTAATGGGGACACAGATGTATGGGGAGACTGATGGGGACACAGATGTATGGGGAGACTGATGGGGACACAGATGTATTGGGAGACTGATGGGGACACAGATGTATGGGGAGACTGATGGGGACACAGATGTATGGGGAGACTGATGGGGACACAGATGTATGGGGAGACTGATGAGGATACAGATGTAAAGCCTCATGCACACTGGAAGTTTAGCCCTTCTGCATGATGTTTA
>BLSH010185496.1:320596-331723 GCA_018402905.1 Glandirana rugosa
TATGATATCCCCCCCCCCCCCCCGCCACTTCCCCAGATTTCTCTGTCAAAATCAGCAGCTCAATTATCAACCCGTCCCCCCACGCCAAGGTCCTAGGTGTAATGCTGGACTTCAAATTAACCTTTTGGGCCCACATCCAATCACCATCCAAAATTTACTGCCTCAACCTCCGCAATCTCCAAGATACGCCACTTCCTAACCAATGACACCACAAAGCTTTGAATCCACTCCCTGGTCATCTCTCGCCTCAACTACTGCAACTCCCTCCTCATTGGATTACCTCTAACTAGGCTACCCCCCTTCAGTCCATTATGAACGCTGCCGCCAGGCTCATCCACCTTAAAAACTGCTCCCCGTCTGCTACACCCCTATGTCAACCCCTCCATTGGCTGCCACTCAACCAACGAATTAAATTCAAGATACTAACAATAATTTATAAAGTCATCCACAACCTGGCCCCCAGCTACATCACTAACCTGGTCTCAAAATACCAACCAAATTTATCTTTTTGCTCCTCCCAAGACCTCCTGCTCTCTAGCTCCCTTGTTACCTCATCCCATGCTCGCCTCCAGGACTTCTCCAGAGCCTCTCCCATCCTCTGGAATGCTCTACACCAATCTGTCCGACTTTCTCCTACTTTGTCCACCTTCAGACGATCCCTGAAAACTCATCTCTTCAGAGAAGCCTATCTGACTCCCACCTAACAACTGTACATTTATCTTCTCCATCAGCACATCCTCCACAGTTATTACCTCTTGTATCACTTGACCTTCCCTCTTAGATTGTAAGCTCTAACGAGCAGGACCCTCTGACAGTGGCGGCTGCTGAAGTTTTTGGATGGGGGGGACGCCAGGCCCCGCCCTTCCTTTTGACCCCTCCTACTTCTAATAAGCCCCACCCCTTATAGAATCCACCCACTCCGTCCCCTGTATTCCACATATTGTGTCAGGAGTACACAGCTCAGCATCATAGGACACAGTATACAGCTCAGTATCACAGGACACAGTATACAGCTCAGCATCACAGGACACAGTATACAGCTCAGCATCACAGGACACAGTATACAGCTCAGCATCACAGGACAGAGTATACAGCTCAGCATCACAGGACACAGTATACAGCTCAGCATCACAGGACACAGTATACAGCCCCAGCATCACAGGGCACGGTATACAGCTCAGCATCACAGGACACAGTATTCAGTGACACAGATGGGGACAGTTATGCAGCCAGTGACACAGGTGGGGGCAGTTTGCAGCCAGTGACACAGGTGGGGGCAGTTATGCAGCCAGTGACACAGATGGGGCAGTTATGCAGCCAGTGACACAGGTGGGGGCAGTTATGTAGCCAATGACACAGGTGGGGGCAGTTATGTAGCCAGTGGCACAGGTGGGGGCAGCTTGCAGCCAGTGACACAGGTTCAGCAGTTTGCAGCCAGGGACACAGGTGGGGGCAGTTTGCAGGCAGTGACACAGGTGGGGGCAGTTTGCAGTCAGTGACACAGTTGGGGCAGTTTGCGGCCAGGGACACAGGTCGGGCACTTTGTAGCCAGGGACACAGGTGTGGCAGTTTGCAGCCAGGGACACAGGTGGGGCAGTTTGCAGCCAGGGACACAGGTGGGGCAGTTTGCAGCCAGGGACACAGGTGGGGTACACTGCAGAGGTCCCCCCCACACTTACCCCATCCAGCAGGCAGGATTGTTGCAGAGATTCGGCATGCGGAGAGCGGCTGAGTCTGCAGAGTTCGGCACACGGAGAGGGGCTGGGGTCCCCAGGCGGTCATGGTCTCTGTGGGAGCGGAAGTCACCTCCGCTGCCACAGTGACCCGCCCCCGGCCACCGCATCCAATCACCCTGAGCGGAGGCTCAGGGCAGCCGATCAAGCTTTGCAGGGTATGCCTGTCCAGCGCACCCTTGTAGCTTTTAATGGCCGACCAATAGGCTCACTACTTGGCTGTCGTGTGACAGCCAAGGAGCCGAAAAAAACAAAAGTCAATGCACCGGCGCCACCTGCAGGGGGGCGGGGCTGACTTTTTTTTCCTCTTCTTTAGCCGGCAGGAGGCGGCACCCCAGCGCACCTCACACACCAGCTGCCGCTGTCCTCCGATTCCTACTGTATGTAAGTGTATTGTATTTGTACCGTCTACCTTCAAGTTGTAAAGCGCTGCGTAAACTGTTGGCGCTATATAAATCCTGTATAATAATAATAATATTGTGTGTTTGTACGCTCAACCAGAGGGGCTGAGGTTCTTGAAAAGGTCAAGGCAAAGAATAGAGGACCCATCCTATCCAGAGGCTCCTACAGGGGTAGCACTACATATATTTTAGGATTAGAATAGAATAGAGAAGGTTTAGAACCCTTGTCTTGTTTCTATTGTTAGCTTTGTTCTCAGAAGAGTTTTACCCTCTTTGGCAAGAAAAAAATGACAAAACAGAAACTCTTTGTTACATACCGCAGGCTCATTAGAACACAATAAAGTAGTAATAAAGCCTAAGTGTTTTTGCATTCACAGCATTCATGGAAAAAAAAAAATCCCAAAAAACGCCCCGGTATATTTACAACCCCCTTGTCCTCAAACACTTAGGAAAGAAGGGGTGACCCCTGGAAGTCACACATCTAAGATGTCCTAAGGAAGTGAATAGAGTGGCAACCTCAGCCTGGACTCCAAGCAGGCAATGCCCCCAACGCGTTTCACTCCACCCCCTGGAGCTTAGTCATGGGGATGTCCTCAAAGTCCTCAAACACTTACCTGGTGTCCCTTGTCATCTCCACCTGGTCCTCCAAATCTGCACTGTCACCTGAACTTCTTGGTTGTAGAGGAGATAGCGAGGAAAAGGGAGTGATTGGCTTCCACAGCTGCCAGGGAGGAAGGGGCAGGAGCATGGTTTGCTGGGCACTCTGTGTCTGTAAGGATGCACACAGCCCCAGCATATGGTGCACATGCATGGATGTCTCTTTAGCAGCTGCCTAGTGGAGGCATCCGCAAACAGGAACTGAACTCAGCTGCAGATATCAAAGACACAAGAGGCTATGAGGAAGAGGCTGCGGCCTTGAAACGCGTTAGCCATTTCATCCAGGATTTCATCTGGATTACCATTGAATGTGAAGCTGTATACCCATTTATACGCTTGTGATTTTACTGTGTTTGTGAGTATAATTTATGACTTTTTAATAAATGTTTTTATATTGAGGATAATGCGCTAGGCCAGTGCGCCCTTGTGTGCTACTATTTTCATCAAAGACACAAATAACACAGCTCTGTATTCATTAACGTATAGATACTTTTTTGTAGGTACAAGCAGTACAAGTACATGAATGTGTCTTGCTTTTAGCCTCTTACAATTCCTGTACATCAGAGCTCGGACTGACAGAAGGAGAAGCAGCAACAAGGAGCTAGCTAGTTCATGTGCTGACAAGGAGGATGTTGCTAGGAGGAGAGAGCAGAGTGAGTAAGGGATGATCTCATTAGTCCTCTGCTTCTCCTTTTACTGTGCAATTACAGGCTGGGGGAGGGTCCAGGATGACCAGGGTTCAGAGGAAGTGGGTTGATCAAAAAAGTACTGTTAGGGAAATATCTAGAATAAAGCCGAATATTGCAGCACAATTTTTTTTTTATATCTTTGGATGGGAAATTCAAATGTATCTGGTTGTGTTTGGCTGCAGTTCTGCTTTAACAAAACTGGAGACTTTATTTTTGATGTGTCAGGCAATACATTGACATTTATAGTAACTATTTGCTCATGTGCAGATTACTGGATGGTGTTTTTCTCACCCTGTCTAATGACTTCTGTGCTTCCTCTCTCTACAGGTGAATGAAACCCATGTCACATACAGTAATCAGCTGTATATTTTTGCCAAGAGGGATCCAATCCGAATAACAAATGACCTTGTCATGAGTATTTCCTGCTCTTTCCCGCTGCTTATGGATGTCACTCTTAATGTGACTCTGCACCCAATAATTGGGTAATTATTATTACATAATGTTGGTCTTTCAGAAATCCATGTTGGCCATCTCTTATGAGATTGGATTCAATCACTTACTCTTATATGAGGTCCTATATCAAACCTTCAGGTATTTCCCCTACAGCAGACGTTTAACCACTTGCTGATCGCCCGCCGCAGCGTGATGGCGGCAAAACGGCTCATTATCGCGAACCGCTGTCATCTGATGGCAGCCGCGATAACTAGTATTGTGAGCGTGCGCGTGCCGCCGCAGGCGCGCTCGCGCGCTCACTGTGTTCCGGGGGGGCCAGGGAGAGGGTAGGGCGGACTCGATCGCCTTAGGCTACCCGCGATCACCCCCCCCAGAGCGACAGAACGGAGGTCCATGTATGTAAACACAGATCTCCGTTCTGACAGAGGGGGAAGGGATGCGATCACAGGCTTCCTGTATATAGAAGCCGTGATCACTCCCCTCCCCCTGCCAGCCTAGCCCCCGTACAACACACTGAGGGAACACAGATAACCCTTAGAGCGCCCCCTCCAGGTTAACCCCTTCACTGCCAATGGCATTTACACAGTAATCAGTGCATTTTTATAGCACTGATCGCTGTATAAATGCCAATGGTCCCAAAAAAGTCAAAATGGTCCGACATGTCCGCCGCAATATCACAACACCGCTAAAAATCGCAGATCGCCATCATTACTAGTAAAACATAAAAAAAAAATAAAAACCCCAGAAATTAATTCTCATCATTCGTAAACGCGGCAACTTTTGCGCAAACCAATCAATAAATGCCGATTGCAATTTTTTTTACTAAAAATATGAGGAAGAATATAAATCAGCCAAAACCGATGAAAAAAAATAGTGATCTGGTCCTAAGGTGTGAAATCCTTTGGGGCTGAAGTGGTTAAATTAAAGGCCTTAATCCCTTCCTAAATATAGACACCACATTGGCCTTTTACCAGGCCTTAACCTCCCTGGCGGTATTCCCGAGTGTGGCTCGGGGTGGATTTTCAGTACCAAGAACGGTAACCCCGAGCCACACTCCGGATCGCATCGCTGGATCCAAGCAGCGCTACTCACCTTGTCCCCTAGATCCAGCGATGTTCCCCGCCGTGTCTGTGAGCTGTGTCCGCCGCCAGATGATTCCTGTGTGCCGGGCTCCGTTCCCTGCGAGCGTTGCGTCGCATGGGGACGGAGACCGGCGGGAAATTCAAAAAGTGAAACACACACAGCACATACAGTACACTGTAATCTTATAGATTACATTGCTGTACGAAAACTTCACATCCCCTTTGTCCCTAGTGGTTTGCCCAGTGCCCTGCATGCACTTTTATATAATAAATGTCATTCTTTCTGCCTGGAAACTTGAGAATGTCCATAGCAACCAAAAAGTGTCCCTTTACGTCAAAAGTGGTTTCTGATCAGCTAGAAAACACCGATAGTAAATAAGAATCATTTGCAGAATTGAGTGATACTGATTTTTGGGGAAATTTATCATCAGAAACTGAAAGTGACGACAGCGACAATTCTGCAAATGAGCAAATTTCTGTGTTTTTGGTTTAATTACATTATTGAATACATTTTATTACTATTATATTATTATTTTTGTAATTATTTTTAGTTATTTATTATATTATAATTTATGATTTCATTTTTCAAACTTTTTCATACCCGGGATGTCTACTAGACTCTTGTTTGGACAGATTTAAGTGAGTTATTGCTAAGAATTACAGGCCTACAATATAAAACGCCAAATTTCCATGCAAAATAATCGTACCGCTTTCATCACCAAAAATCTGAAATAATCATCCCGCCAGGGAGGTTAAAGAATTAGAAACCAAAGCTTAGATTTAACTGAGCTCAACTCTCTGAGGACACATGGGTGTAAGCCATCTGTGCCAAGATTTTTCAAGTCATGATGTCAAATTGAAAGGAAATGTCCCTGCAATAGAAGAGTTTTTATAACCTGTGCCTCCTCCCTTTCTTCTGCTTCAGTGGTGCAGCCTCTGCAGCCTTTGCAGACTTTTTGATATTCAACGCTCCTGAGGGTCACCCATCGTGCTGTGTGGTTTCTTCCTTCCACCTCTATGTCTCTGCTGAGTCCTGTAGAGACATCGGGGTGAGAGGAAGAAACCATGGCATGTGCTGGCAGACACAGGAATCCCACACTTCCGGAAGTGTTGAATACTGAAGAGTCTGGTGGAGGCTGCAGCACCGGAATGGAGGAGAGGTAGGAGACATGGGCCGTCTGAGAGGTGAGTATGAAAACTCTTCCATCGCAGGGATGTTGTTTCTCACTTTTTTCACCCTGACAAGATTACAGGCTATAGTCAATTGACGTCCTCCCAGAACTTGCCTCATGCGCCCGCAGGGCCATGCTGCAGAAAGAACTGTCACTGTGTCCACCAGTCCGTTGCCGGTTCCATCTGACTGCTGTAACCAATCAAAGCAGGTCACATAACTGTTATGGACATCATTTGTCTATATGCCGGACGGGAAGTGGTTGATTAGTAAAATGTTTGCTTATAGCAATGAAATTAATTGGAAACATAATGTACAAAAAAAAAAAAAATACTGATCACTTCCCCAGGGTAGTGTAATGTTGCTATGGTAACATTATATTACTCTGGTCAAAGTGTGTTAAAGAAAAAAAAAGTGAAAAAAGAAAAATATATAATAATAAAAAATGAAAAAAAAAAATATATATATATATATACACAGGCAGGTCCATAAATATTGGGACATCAACACAATTCAAATCTTTTTGGCTCTATACACCACCACAATGGATTTGGAATGAAACAAACAAGATGTGCTTTAACTGCAGACTTTCAGCTTTAATTTGAGGGCATTTACATCCAAATCAGGTGAACGGTGAAGGCATTATGACAGTTTGTATATGTGCCTCCCACTTTTTAAGGGACCAAAAGTAAGGAGACAATTGATTGCTTAGCTGTTCCATGGCCAGGTGTGTGTTATTCCCTCATTATCCCATTTACAAGGAGCAGATAAAAGGTCCAGAGTTCATTTCAAGTGTGCTATTTGCATTTGGAATCTGTTGCTGTCAACTCTCAATATGAGATCCAAAGAGCTGTCACTATCAGTGAAGACAAAAGTGAAGGGAAAATGCCCCAAGAACAAGCAGGAACTGAAGACAGTTGCAGTAGAGGCCTGGCAGAGCATCACCAGGGATGAAACCCAGCGTCTGGTGATGTCTATGCGTTCCACACTTCAGGCTGTAATTGACTGCAAAGGATTTGCAACCGAGTATTAAAAAGTGAAAGTTCGATTTATGATTGTTAATCTGTCCCATTACTTTTAGTCCCTTAAAAAGTGGGAGGCACAAATACAAACTGTTGTAATTCCTACACCGTTCACCTGATTTGGATGTAAATACCCTCAAATTAAAGCTGAAAGTCTGCAGTTAAAGCACATCTTGTTCATTTCATTTCAAATCCATTGTGGTGGTGTATAGAGCCAAAGAGATTAGAATTGTGTCGATGTCCCAATATTTATGGACCTGAATGTATATATTTTATTTTTCGTACTGTCACCAGTTAGTGCCCCTGATAACCGCCACAACTGTTATATGATAACGTTGTACTGTACTGGTGACATTATGTAAAAAAAATTGAATTATTACAAATATTACAACTTCAAAAAACTCGCCATGCCTCTTACTATATACCTTGGACTGTCTACTTTCTGAAAAGGGTTGATTTGGGGGATATTTGTACTGTCCTGGCATTTTAGGGCCTTGAGAAATGAAATCGGCCATCAGTACATCAGGATTTATTGATTTTCAGATATATATTGCATAGTTTGTGGACGCTATAACTTTCCTATAGACGGGGCGTAACAATAGGGGTTGAGGGGTTGCAATTGCAACCGGGCCCATGTTCCTCCCTTGTACACCTGGATTGGAGGGATAGCGGGGGTGGCATTTAGAGGACCCAATCTCCTCCATTTTCCTCTATCCAGTTTACTTGTCTTCTGCTGTTCCCAGGGTCCCTGCGTGCTTCCCTGGTCCCCCCACAGAGCTGCTGTCTTCCCCCCTCCTCTCTCCTGCCAGCTGCTGTAGAAGATGTCATGATGGAGAGATGGGAACGGGTCGGTAAATTTGTCATTTACCGGCCCCTTCCTTTTCTGAATGGACAGAGTCAGTGATTGGTACCAATTGGTTCATTCATAACTGAAGCATAGTAAACTGTTTTTACTATACTTCAGTTTCTGAATGAATGGGAGGCTCAGTGCACAGCTATTCCTGTCCATTCATTCTGTGCAGCTGAGGCTACATGGATGGAAATTGAGGGCTGAGGTTTGTTTAGACCCCCTGATATCTCATCAAAGCCCCCCCAAGATCCTAAAAAAAAATTGTAAAAATAAAATTGTAAAAGAAATAAAATGAAATGGTAAAAAAATAAATAAAATTAAAATAAAAATTAAAAACGACTGACACCAGTGAAGGAACTATCAGGATTGCAAAGGTTGCAACTGTGACCGGGCCCTGGCATTTCACCACCATGGGGAGGCCCAAAGATGGCAGAAAGGGGGCCCCGCTGTGGTACCATAATAAAGGGACCCACGATAGGAGTAAAGGGCCCCAGGATCAGTGGGAAGAGGGAAGGGCCCTGCCTACAGACTAAACAATATACACTGATTTGGGTTAATTTCACCAAAGAAATGTAGCCAAATACAGTGTGGGCTAAATTTATAAAGAAAGATTATTTATTTGCAAAATTTTATAATCGAATTGAAGAAAAATATGCTTTTATTTTTTTTCAAAATTTTTAGGCTTTTTTCATTTATTTAGCAAAAAATAAAAACCCCAGTGGATTAAATACCATTAAGAGAAAGATCTAGTTGTGTGAAAAAATAATAAAAATGTAGTGTGAGGGCCCGTTCACACCTAGGCAATTTGTGATTGGGGCAATGTGTCGCCCCAAGTCGCCCATTGAAATGAATGGGAGCCATCTTAATATGCGCTCCTCAAGCCGTTCCGACTTCAGGGCGACTTCTGAAAAGGTTCCTGTGCTGTTTCAAGGCGACTTCTAGGCGATTTGAGCCCATAGAAGTCAATGGAAGTTGCTTCCAAGTCGGATCCCGTCTATGAAGAAACAACTTTACAGGAAAAAGAAAATAATTTTTTTAAGGTAACCCTCCTCCCTCTCTTCTCTGATTGGCCACAGGCAACATCGCCTGGCATGGAGGTCGCTTCAGGTCGCGTTGTAAGTTGCCCAAAGTCGCGCTGAAGTTGCCTTGAAGTCGAGTTCAAATCGCGCAAAATTGCCCCGAAGTCGGATTGCCTAGGTGTGAGAGGGCCCTAATGCTACCCCCAGAGGAGCCGCTTGAATTATTGTGCCTGGGTCTCTAACTTTTTTTTTAATCCACAGCCAGTCACAGGGTATTTTCACACAGCCGGGTGCCCACACTCGTTGTCTCCAGTCTAGGGGATGTGTTTTTGTATTTTATTTGGAGAACTTGGATAGGAGAAGGGAAATAGTAGGATACTCCAAATGAACTATTCAAAAGCGAGGACAACTTCCTAACTGTGTAGCAGATTGTTAGTAGAACTATGTAGCAGGCTGTACAGAATAAAGCAAGTCCTGTAGCAGAAGGAATTTAGTGGACCTTGCTTCTTCAAAACACCAGCCAGTGGCCCCTTTAGCTCGCAGCTGACTTTTAGGACCAAGACGGGAATCTTTGCAACAACAGTCCCAGGGAACCCCTGTGGGGGTCTGTACTCACAAGGCTCCTGAAGCACATATGGCAGCCTTCCTCAGCAGTGTTGCCAACCGCCAGTAAATTTACTGACAGCTTGTAAAAATGATTTTTACAACTGTCTATAAATATCATGGTCTGATAATTTGTCATGCTGTGCTGACATTTTAAGAATAAACCGGGCAAAGTACTTGATATGGGTATTGTTAGTGTTTCCATGTTGTGTTTAAATATAAATTGTCTCAGTTTTTAATAGGAGTTCAGTTATTTTTCAGGTTGTCAGTAAAAAATGAGCTCTGCCAGTAAATATTCCATGTTTTGCCAGTAAAAAAACACTGCGGGAGGTTGGCAACACTGTTCCTCAGTAGTACCAAACAGGATCCGCGGACATCCTCCCTCAGTCAGCTCTCGCAAGAACCATGCATTGCAGCTCCAATGATTCAGGCCCTCAGGTCGCCCACCTGAGGCCGCATGGCGGCCTACGCTGGGGAAAGGCAACTGCCTCCTCCCCACCTGGACCTCTCTTCCTAGAGGAAGACCCAGAGTCCATGTGCTCTTCAGATACAATACAGGTACCCAGCATGCCCTGGGGAATACCCCTTTCTAATTGGCCAGGACTTTATAGACATCCATGCTCTCAACTATTCAGTATACTCCATTGCTACTGGATCAGCGTGGAACTTCCAAGACAGAATGAGCCACACCAGAGCACACTGAGCAGACCTCACTAAATACACAGCTCTCTGTTACAGTGGTAGTAAACCCTCCTATCATTTTCAGCCAAGGAAGCTGCCATCTTGGCCTCTGTTTAATCTAAAACTGCCATGATGCTGCACATGTGATCAGCTATGACACCAGCCATTGGGTGGTTTGACAGTTTGGTTTAGAGTACAACCAATGGGAGTGTTACATTTACGGCACATGCCAGAAATGTGACTGTTTTTTAACTTGTTAAATGCATGGGTTTACTACTAGTGTTGAGCGAACCCGGACTGTAACGTTCGGGTCCGTACCGAACTTTAGGGTGTCCGTGGAACGGACCCGGACCCGGACATTTCAAAAATCGTTCGGGTTCAGTCCGGGGTTCTGCTATTTTACTCCACGTGTTGAGAAGCTGCAGGGCAGCCAATCAACAAGCGTTTCACTGGTTTGCCCTTAGAAGCCATCACAGCCATGCCTACTAATGGCATGGCTGTGATTGGCCGGTGCATCATGTGACCCAGCCTCTTTATAAGCTGGAGTCACAGTGCTGCAGTCACATGCTCCTTGGGTTAGTGTAGGGAGAGGTAGCTGACTGCGTGAGGGACAGATTTTAGCCATTTTAAGACCTGATCCTGCATCCTGAGATAGATTACTTTACTACTGCTGTCTGTGCTGTTGCTCTGAGGACAGATAGCAGAAATTAGAGATTTCACATACCGCTGCTTTGAGTTGCAGATCAAGCTCTGCATAGAACAACGA
>BLSH010185497.1:0-13831 GCA_018402905.1 Glandirana rugosa
GTGTTTCCGAGTGTCTCCGAGCCTCGCCAGCACCCCGCACCTCTGGCCACATACAGTACTGCATACATTAGCGCCCCCGCACCTCTGGCCACATACAGTACTGCATACACTAGCGCCCTCACACCTCTGGCCACATACAGTAATGCATACACCAGCGCCCCCACACCTCTGGCCACATACAGTACTGCATACACTAGCGCCCTCACACCTCTGGCCACATACAGTAATGCATACACCAGCGCCCCCGCACCTCTGGCCACATACAGTGCTGCATAGACAAGCAGTGGTTGTGGAACGAATCATCTGAGTTTCCATTGTTTCCTATGAGGAAACTTGCTCTGACGAGTGCTTTGGATTACAAGCATTCTCCTGGAACGAATTATCCTTGTAATCCGAGGTTCCACTGTATTGAGAAATCAGCTTCTAGCAGAGTAAAATGGCAAATACCACGACCAAGAGTACTGCCGCCTTGCTTTTTGTACAACTTGAAAGATTGAAAGAACATTTTCTAAAGTTTTAAATTTTTATATGAAATGTCAAAAAGACAGAAAAAAAAAATAATCTCCAGGCGCTAAATAATGCTCTCAGAGGAGTAGATTTCCTCGGTCTCGCTCCAGTAGATGTAAGTAGTCCATTGCAAGAGCATAAATTCGGGGACCTGTCGGCGCGTTTTGTACAAATTCCTGGTGAAGTGTCAGACTCCGCGTCTTTAAAATGCCATCCGGCAACATTAAACTTTAACTGATGATGCGGCCGCGGCCCTTTGCGTGGCTGCGATGCGCTCCGGCTTTACAAAATTGGACGGCTGATATTGAACAAATGATTATTTCCGCTATTTAATTCTGCCCGTTATGTCTTCCCTCTTGTTTAATAATTAAACGCCCCCTTGATCATGGCAGACCAAGCTAATATAGCAACTCTGGGAGGGAAAAAGACTTCAATACAAGCTAAATGGCATTCTATCAGGAATCAGAAGTATAAACAGTGTTATTAAACATTTTGGGGACATTACAGTCATTCAGACTTAAAGGGAACCAACCAGCTTCTCATGTCAGTTAATTTTATAGCAGTGGTCTGCAAACTGTGGCCCCGGAAGACGAATGCAACCCTTTGCACACCTTTAGTCAGCCCTCGGGAGGCAATTCTTCCCACTGATACTGTCAGGAATCGCGGTCTGAGGCGCGTGCGGGAGTGCGCATGCACACGGCAGGTGCGCACACGTGTGTGCACCAATGGCGCCAAACAACCTATTTGAATGGACAGCACCAGGTGGCAGGTGCTGTCCGTTCTACAGCGTTCCTGTTACCTGTGACCCCTGTGATTTGCTTTGAGAGACTTCCTGTTACCTGTGACCCCTGTGATTTGCTTTGAGAGACTTCCTGTTACCTGTGACCCCTGTGATTTGCTTTGAGAGACTTCCTGTTACCTGTGACCCCGGCTTCCCTTTGATTCAGCTTGTTATCTGCCTGCACTGACCCCGACCTGCCTACGACTTCTCTTCAGCCTGCTCCCTTTGTACTTTTGCTGTCCGCCTGTTGCCGACCCTGCATGTGCCCGAGTATCCACCTGCCTGACCCATCTGTACCGCATCGCCAGCCTGTTACCGACCCAGCCTGCATCACCATTCTTCTGTCTGCAGGAGCCTTCAGTGGACCTTCACTGGCCACCAGTGACCAAGTCCAGCCCTCGAGCCCTCCTGTGCTCCAGAGCCCCCTGCTCACGCTATCAGGGGTTCTTGAACCAGGGCTGTAAGAGAGGTTGCCCCCTGCATAAGTCAGACTCTACCATCAGGTATGTGACAGATACAATGCAAATTTCCTCCCACTGACACCAATGATGGGGCACTATTCCTCCCACTGATACCAATGGTGAAGCACTATTCCTCCCACTGATACCAATGATGGGGCACTATTCCTCCCACTGATACCAATGATGGAGCACTATTCCTCCCACTGACACCAATGATGGGGCACTATTCATTCCACTGACACCAATGATGGGGCACTATTCCTCCCACTGACACCAATGATGGGGCACTATTCCTCCCACTGATACCAATGATGGGGCACCATTCCTCCCACTGACACCAATGATGGGGCACTATTCCTCCCACTGATACCAATGATGGGGCACTATTCCTCCCACTGACCCCTATGATGG
Organism: Glandirana rugosa; assembly: GCA_018402905.1. Taxonomy (NCBI): domain Eukaryota; kingdom Metazoa; phylum Chordata; class Amphibia; order Anura; family Ranidae; genus Glandirana; species Glandirana rugosa. The sequence continues at coordinate 2,161 of BLSH010185497.1, forward strand.
GGCACTATTCCTCCCACTGATACCAATGATGGGGCACCATTCCTCCCACTGATACCAATGATGGGGCACCATTCCTCCCACTGACACCAATGATGGGGCACTATTCCTTCCACTGACACCAATGATGGGGCACTATTCCTCCCACTGACACCAATGATGGGGCACTATTCCTCAAACTGACACAGATGATAGGGCACTTTTCCTCCTACTGACACCAATGATGGAGCACTATTCCTCCCACTGATACCAATGATGGGGTACCCCACAGATCCCTAAGTTAATCCTCAATAAATCTTTAAAAGGCAACCCTTAGATTGTTTATTAAGCCAGAAGAGTAACTGCTGCGTTGTGCCTGGCTGTTGCTGCACTACCTGGGCGCACGCCCAACACTAATGTTGGCGCCAATGGTACTATTTAAACTGCAGAAGTTCTATTAGCCAGTGCTGTCTGATCTACATCTATTACCCGTGTTCCTGTGCTGACTTTTGTTATTGACTCGGCTTGCCTTGACTTTGTTTAAATGCTGACCTTAGCCTGTCTCTAGATTTGCTCTGCCTTCTGCCCCAGGGGCGTAACAGTAGGGGTTGCAGCGGGCCCATGTGCATCCCTTGTACACCTGGATAGGAGGGATGACGAGGGCGACATTTAGAGGAACCAATCTCCGTTATCCTCCTAATGCAGGAGATTGGTTCCTCTATATGCTGCCCCCGCCGCCCCTCCTATCCAGTTTACTTGTCTTCTGCTGTTCCCAGGGTCCCTGTGTGCTTCCCTGGTCCCCCCACAGAGCTGCTGTCTTCCCTCCTCCTCTCTCCTGCCAGCTGCTGTAGAAGAAGTCATGATGGAGAGATGGGAACGGGTCAGTAAATTTGTAATTTACCGGCTCCTTCCTTTTCTGAATGGACAGAGTCAGTGATTGGTTCCAATTGGTTCATTCATAACTGAAGCATAGTAAACTGTTTTTACTATACTTCAGTTTCTGAATGAATGGGAGGCTCGGTGCACAGCCATTCCTGTCCATTCATTCTGTGCAGCTGAGGATACACAGATGAAGATTGAGGGCTGAGGGTTGTTTAGACCCCCTGATATCTCATCAAAGCCCCCCAACAGAGCTCCTAAACAAAATGTAAAAAATTGTAAAAATAAAATTGTAAAATAAATAAAATGAAATGGTAAAAAAGTAATACAATTAAAATAAAAATGAAAAACTACTGACACCAGTGAGGGAACTGTCAGGACTGCAAAGGTTGCAATTGGGACCGGGCCCTGGCATTTCACCACCATGGGGAGGCCCGAAGATGGCAGAAAGGGGGCCCACTGCAGAATTTGTGAAAGGGCCCCGCTGCAGTACCGTAATAAAGGGACCCGTGATGGGAGTAAAGGCCCCCAGGATCAGTGGGAAAGGCCCTGGTCAGGGGTCAGGGGGCCCTTCATAATTTCTTGCACTGGGCCCTGAAGGTTATAGTTACGCCTCTGTTCTGCCCATCTGCTTGATTCTACGTTGCTGACTTCTGCTTGTATCCTGACCATTCTAGGCCTATCATTTATGCCTGTGTCTGACCGTCTGTTACTGACTTGGCTCGTCTGACCCTGCATCCAGCTGTCCACCAGTCCTGCTCTTCATGCTGGTCCTGCACCTGCTAGCTGCCTGTCAAGCACCTGCTGCCTGCTGTCTGCCCAATCAGGGATCTGCCGTCTTTACTGCCATCTGCTGTTCCAGCAATCTGGCCCACCTCTGCTGACGCACCTGCTACCCGCTGCCGCTGCTGGCGGACATCTTCCAGACACTCATACCTCGCAGCGCTTTCACGGCCACTGTCGCAATATCAGTGGTCTTAGAGCCGGGGCTGTACGAGAGGCCTCCCTCTACATGTCAGGCTCTGCCACAAGGTGCGCCACACTCTCCTTGTGCAGGGTGATTGGTTCACAGGCGGCTTGTAGTGGGTGGGACCTGCTGGGCCACACCCACAATTCTGCTTTCTGCACAGGCTACTTGCAGCCCAGTGATGATGGCACAGCTACATTTGCAAGGCAATATCTGGGTTTAAAAAATAATTTAGGTTCACAAAACATAAACTATAGCCTTTGTGATGATTAAAATTATATCAAAGGTAAGCTTTTTATTTTCCTTTTTAAATAACAAACATGTTATACTTACCTGCTGTGTGCAATGGCCCCTCCCTCCTGCCAAATGCCCCCAGAGCAAACAGCTTGCTATGGCGGCACCCAAGCAGACTTGTTTCCGAGCCCCTGCTCTGTGTGTCCATTCACACACAGAGCTGCAGCTTGGCCCCGCCCCCTCTCCCTGTGATTCACCAATGAGGAGGGAGAGTCCGCGGAGAGCCAAAGCTCTTGTGCACATCGCTAGATTGCAATGGGGCTCAGGTAAATATTTTGGGCCCTGGGTGGCTGCTGCTCACAGAAGTTTTTTTTTACCTCCATAGAATGTGGTTTACAACCACTTTAAGGAGATACATTTAAACAAAAGCTTTTGTGTCCAGGGTTCACCTGTAAACTGTTTTTTGGCACTTCATCATAGCCTCCTGCTTGTTCATTGGAATTCTGCTTACTGGAGCTTCCCAGAGCAATGGGAATCCAAAGGGAGTGATTCCTTCCACCCATAGCCATCAAAACTGAGATATAATCTTGTGTACTGCATTAACCTATAGGAAGGCAGAGGTCACAGTGAGATTTCACATAATAAACTTACGGCTTAGCGCTTGCTCTTATTTTAATCCAATCTCACCTTCCCCTGTGGTGACATTTACAATGGCACCAGAACCAAATGGGTGGTTTACAGCTGTGGATTCAATTGGATCATCTTCATGCTTCAATAATTTTATGTTTCAGAGAAGATTGTGCATAACAATGAGCATGTTTTTGCATGAGTTTGTGTTTGTGCATATAAATCATGTGTAAATAATATATGGCATGAGATGAGCCGGGGTTCAGAATACCCTTCTAACATTGTACACTGAGCTGGATGAATGCATTTTAATTCATTCACATAAAGGGTTCATAGTTTCATTAAGATCTCAATTTGTAGATACAGTGCAAGATACATCCTAGAAAAGTGTTCAAAGGTAATTCAATAACACCTTTCCTTTCTTTGTGGATCTTTTGAAGGGTAAAATCATGCTGCACATAGTCAGTTTGCACCAATTGTTTACCCTTATGGTAAAATCCAGCCATTGCACGTAGTGCTGTTGTATTTATCAATGGAACCACTCTCATCCACCCAGGGATGAGCAGAACTCAACAGAAAGAAAACTCAGTGTACATTCTGTACGTGGAGACATGCCTCCATCCTTCCCTGTGGTCACTTGCTGCCACCTTTTTTCTCAACTGGGACAAACTTTGGGATTGGTTGGTGGCACTGTGGAACTTTATTTAAACATCACAAGCCCAAGGCTCTGGGTTTGTGATGGTTCCTGCTACATGACTTCTGTATCTTGTGTTTTGAACCTTGGCTTGCCTTGTCCTTCTCTTCTATCTCTGACCTCAGTCTGTACTTTGAACATTGCCTTCACTTGTCCCTAGAACTCTATTAGGCTAAGTTTAAACTTAGCCACCAGCCCTGACTTCAGCTTGTCCTTGGAATACTCTGTCTGCCACCAGTCCTGACTTCAGCTTGTCCTTGGAATACTCTGTCTGCCACCAGCCCTGACTTCAGCTTGTCCTTGGAATACTCTGTCTGCCACCAGTCCTGACTTCAGCTTGTCCTTGGAATACTCTGTCTGCCACCAGTCCTGACTTCAGCTTGTCCTTGGAATACTCTGTCTGCCACCAGCCCTGACTTCAGCTTGTCCTTGGAATACTCTGTCTGCCAACAGCCCTGACCTCAGCTTGTCCTTGGAATACTCTGTCTGCCACCAGCCCTGTCCTCAGCTTGTTCTTGGAATACTCTTGGTCTGCCCCCAGCCCTGACTTCAGCCTGTCCTTGGAATACTCTTGGTCTGCCCCCAGCCCTGACTTCAGCCTGTCCTTGGAATACGCTTAGTCTGCCCCCAGCCCTGACCTCAGCCTGTCCTTGGAATACTCTTAGTCTGCCCCCAGCCCTGACCTCAGCCTGTCCTTAAAAATACTTTCAGTCTCAGGCTCAGATCAAGGCTGGTGACACACGGGAAGCATTCCAAGGACATGAGAAGAGAACTGCAACGCCCAGACAAATTCCCCACAGAGGTGGACTGACGATGCTCCTTTCTTCCCAACACTAATGGAACATAGAGATATAAGGTAGAGAGCCAGCAACTTGTCCTTCCAACAAAGTCACTTTATCTCATCGAGTGGAGTGTACAAAATACAGTGGCTTGTGTGTTTGGGCAATAAGCCTTTATCATAGCCAATGGGTGTCTCCATATTCCATTAGTGTGGGGAAACACTCTGAGCAGGAGCACCATCAGTCTATCTTCATGGGGTATTTGTCTGGCTGTTGCACTTCTCTTCTCATGTCCATGGAATGCTCCCAATCTGCCACCAACCCCTGACCTCAACCTGCATTAAAATGCCCTCAATCTGCCACCAGCCCTGACCTCAGCCTGTCCTTAAAATGCTCTCATTCTGCCACCAACCCCTGACCTCAGCCTGTCCTTAAAATGCTCTCAATCTGCCACCAGACCTGACCTCAGCCTGGTTCTGCGATATTTGTTGTCTGCTGGCATCTCTGACCTGTCTGCACTACTCTCTGTCTGGTGCCAAACCAGCTGCCAACAAGACCCAAGCTTGCAATGACAGTGGAAGAAATCCCATTCTAGTGAATCCCAAATGCTGATATGTGCATGTGGGTGTGTGTTTGGGGGGGGGGGCTGGGGGGTTTGGACCCTCAAAAGCGTGTTTGATACTTTTTTTGAATGTCCTACTGACATTTGATGGATTAAAGTCATATTGGAACCTTTAGCAGTGATCTGCAATGCTTCAATTTAGACTTCTGGAATACTATCTTTCTGCTACCGTCCCTTACCTCAGCCCGTCCCTGGACTACTCTTCATCTGTCACCAGTCCTGACCTCTGCCTCCCTCTTGTCACCATTATTATTATTACATCAGTCCTTACCTGACTCCCTTGAAGACCACAAGTACTCATTGTTTTACCCTTGATTAGCCTCTTGTAACATTGGCTAGCAACTTTAGAATTGTGTATTAAGACCTAGGGGCAACCATATACCTGTAGGACTGCTATAGGTGAAGCTAGACTTACCAGCTACACTGGTGGCTGACCTCAGGTACTGGGGTGAGCGTTACAGAAAGACATTGGTAACTTTCAGTAATTAAACGTCAATTTTCCATAAAGCCCAGCCAAATAAAGATAAATAAATATTGTGCAGATTTACTGTCCATGGAAAAAAATCTACTAAGCTGTCTGGCAACTACAAAGAGGAGTATTATGTTTCAGAGGAATTTTCTCCCTTTCCAATGGCATTGGTAAGCTCTCATTAGCAAATTCATGCTATAGCTACAGAGAAGGTCATGCAAATTAACGGTGGATTAAACATACGACTGTATTATGGAAGCTAAACTAGACCAATTAATCACCGTATAATTTTATAATCTTTAAAGATCACTCATTAACTAATTCTTGGTGATGGTTTTTAACTCTTTCTGTGATATAAAGTATCAGTCTACTTTATTAAAATTGGGATTTAAGGACTGGAGATAGGGAAGTTTAGTTTGCATAATGCACTCACTTCTGTGATCTAGATCAGGTGTCTCCAAACTTTCAAAACAAAGGAACAGTTTACTGTCCTTCAAACTTTATGGGGGGCAGACTTTAACCAGTGGGAGTAGAAAATGGCCTGACTCTTACTTGAGTGGTAAGTGGGAGTAAAAAAAATACATCATTGGTGTCAGTATGAGGAGTAGTGCCCCATCATTGGTGTCAGTGAAAAGAATAGTGCTCCACCATTGGTGCCAGTGGGAGAATTCGTTTTCCGTCTCTGGTGTCAAAGGGAGGAATAGTACCCCCATATTGGTGCCAGTGGGAGAATTTGTTTTCTATCTCTGATGTCAAAGGGAGGAATAGTACCCCCATGTTGGTGTCAGTGGAAGGAATGGTGCCTTGTATCATTGGAAGGAATTGTGCCGCAAGGGCTTGGATGAAAGCAAAGTGAAGTGAAGAGCCACATTTGGTCACAGTTTGGAGACCCCTAATCTAGAACATCTGAGTTGATCCCTTAAAAATTCTCATTCTGGGGGCCCTGCTGAGATCCTTTGGTCTGTCCCTTGATTGGTGTGGGTGTCAGAGATTTCCCTGTAGACTTAGATACAACCAATGTAGGTGGTGACACAGGCTGTGGAATAGGGTCAGACTAGGAATTTCAATTGGGTAACTAATCAAGGGTTTGGATCTCAGTTTGTTGCCAACTCATACAAGCAGACCTTTGCTGTATATTGGAAAGGCTATTACTTTTGGTGTATCCAAAAGCCAAAATGTTTTTTGGTGGACTGGAGAAGGGTTAGAGCCTCTAAAAGTTTTGTCCTACAATAGAGGATTTACCTTCTCTATGTGTCCTAGTGACCATTTTGAGTTGTCATCGGACCAGGAATAGAGAAGTAATCTTTCCAATGGGGGCACTTGTTCTGGTGACAAATGCCTATGAGAGTGATTTCATTTTAGAGCGTTCTCCTCTCACCATTTTGTGTGTTTGTGTAGTGTTCACTTACGCAGGAGCCCGCAGTTTGAGTTCCCTAGGGTCTTTTCCTGTAGTTGCAGCCAGATACAGACATAGTCGCTCCTTTGGCTCAATGAACCGTCTAGGAGTATGCTTTTCTTTTCCTTTAATGCAGAATCTGAGCTTGGATTGGATCTGGAGGGTACCTGTGGGATACTCCAGTAATTTTAGCAGCAACTTGAGGACACTAATCTTCTTCCTACTAGTCTGAGCAGAGTCCTTGAACAAGCAATTTGAGCAATGCTGACTCTAGCACAAGAGGGACAGCAGCAGCACACAATGCCAGTCTGTACTCACTAATGTCCTTGGATAATTGAACGCCTCCATCTGATATCTCCCAGACACCTCTCCAGTGATACCAGACCAGATCCCCAGACAAAAGTCTTTCAGTCAGCTCCAGAAACTTTTAGCAGAATAGGCCCCCCAGATAGCCTAGCTGCTAGGACCACAATGAACCCAGAATATTTATGCTCCTTCCCAGCCACCATCTGGGCATCACTCCCTGGGAATTCCAGAGCTGCATAAATATTCAGCGTCTGATTTGACTCTCCCACGGCTATATGTGTGTCTAATGGACGCATAGAGCGGGGCTCGGGAGTGAGCATGCGCCAGTGGCTTGCTTTTGGGGGCACTAGCTGAAGAGGAGGAGCCAGGAATGCGGGTTGGGACCCCAAAAGAGGATTGGAGCTACTCTGTGCACACCCACTGTACAGAGCCGGTAAGTATAACATGTTTTTTGTTTTTTTTTTAATTAACCTTTAATATCACTTTTAGCCTAGGAGTTGGGTGAAATGCACCAGTGGGGGGATCCAGACGCGGTCCATTGCTGATCATCTATTTCTATAAAGCTTGTTAAGAAAGCTGGAAGTATGTAATGTTCGGTTGTACTTCTTTTGCTAAGTTGCCTGTAAAAGAAAATGTTGGAGCGCAGTACAGAGGTAAGAGGCTATATTTGCAAACCTGCTTAGTGCCTCTGGATAATCTAAAAGAGATGATGTGTTTAATATTTATTTATCCTTTTAAAGGTTAAAAGGTTTCTAATGGAGAGTAGGGATGAGATTCAGGTTCAAGTTGAACACGAGCTGATCATGAACCCAGCCTATTCACAGCAAAGGAAATGGGTATAGTACATCCAAGTATATATTTATATATAAAGTGCAGCCAGTGTAGACTAACAGACAGACCGCTCAGTACAATGTGCCCTTAGTTCTGGTGCAGGTAGCGTGATGACGTTATAGGAACAAGGCTCCAACCCCTAGCGGGACTTTCTTATTCCACCTATTGAGGTAGTCCTGCTAATGGGCGTAATGCATATAGGGATCAGAGCCTTTTTCTGATGATGTCATCACGCTACATGCGGTCTGTCTGTTAGTCTACACCGGCTACACTTTGTGAAAGTATATACTTCGATGTGCTGTACTCATTTCCTTTGCTCATGAGTGATCTTTTAGTTGCTTTTAATAAAATCAACCAGTAAACACAATAAGTTATTTTGCCTTTTATGTGCCCTCACATATGGGTGTGTCTAAAAAGTTCTGTAAATGGTCCGATATCTCAATGGTAACATGGGCCAGGTGTGCACGCATGCTCATTGCTATTCAGAGACATGTTGAGAAGCAACACCTAGCATGGAGTACACGTGACCAGGGCCAGTGCTTAACTATTTTGCGCCCTAGGCGAGACTAACACCCACCCACCCCTGCCCGGCACGGGGGGGAGGAGGGGTGTAGCTGAGGTTTTAGTTAATTTTGCCTAGGGATGCATGGGTGACAGGATCAGAGAGCAGGCTCACCGGACTCAGCAGCTACCTTCAGAGACATGGTGCCCGCCTCCGCGGCTTTCCTTGTGCCCACCTCCTCCACCTCACCAGCTACCCTCGTGCCCGCCTCCTCAGCTGACCTCGTGCCCGCCTCCCCAGCTGTCCTCATGCCCGCCTCCTCTGCTTTCCTCATGCCCACCTCCTCTGTCTCCCCAGCTGTCCTCGTGCCCGCCTCCTCAGCTGACCTTATGCTCGCCTCCCCAGCTGTCTTCATGCCCGCCTCCTCCGCTTTCTTCATGCCCACCTTTTCTGTCTCCCCAGCTGTCCTTGTGCCCACCTCCTCCGCTGACCTCATGCCTGCCTCCTCCGCCTCCCCAGCTGTCCTCATGCCTTCCTCCTCTGATTTCCTCGTGCCCACCTCCTCTGCCTCACCAGCTGTCCTCGTGCCGCCTCCTCCGCTGAACTCGTGCCCGCCTCCCCAGCTGTCCTCATGCCTGCCTCCTCAGCTTTCCTCATGCCCACCTCCTCCATCTCCCCAGCTGTCCTCGTGCCTGCCTCCTCCGCTGACCTTGTGCTCGCCTCCTCCGCTGTCGCCCTCCTCACAGGCTGAGCTGCTGCTGACCTCCTCTGCAGCACCCGTGATGGATGTCCTCCAAGGCTGCTGCTTTCTCTGCAGAGTCAGTGAGCACCCCAGCTCTGCATATGGCTTCCCGTGTTCCCTGGCCAGGCTAAAGTGGCCGTGGCTGCGCCCCCTAGGCAGCAGTGCACCGTAGGTGGCTGCCTAGTTCACCTAGCAGGAGTGCCAGCCCTGCACGTGACCATCAGAGGGTAAACCCGTTGCAGGCAGTGAAACATAGTCAGTATGAGAGGTAGGGTCACAGTGCAATGGAGCAATGAGTGAACATCAAGTTCTGCTACAAATTGGGGAAAATAGTGACGGAGATGCATGAAATGTTGGTGCAAGTGTAGGAAGGAAGCCATGAGCAGAAAATGTGCTTACTACGGTAGATAAAAAGTGCAGCGCTAAAAATTGGTCGTTAAATATTGCTTCATATATCTACGACAGCAAACAAACAAATGTATAAAACAAATTAAAGTGTAAACAATAATTAAAGTGCAAATGTGCATAAAGCGCATTGTATATCTATGACACTAAGTATGAATACTATTATGCTGCTATATATACACAAATAAGTCAAATATTGTGCAAACCATTAATAACTAAAGTACATAAACAAGTTCATGTGAGAAAACGTCCAGATAAAAGATGTTAATGAATACTGAAAATTTAATAAATTAATAAATTCACAAAAAGCTGATAATCCAACGTTGTGATCCAAAAAAAGTGCCTCAATGATCATAACACCCACATGCAGCGCCCAGAGTGCGGAAATCCGCCACTGTATATTATGGAGGCTTACCAGAATGAATGGACTTGGACAAGAGTATACCTGCCAAGTCCAACCAGGCTTATGGTGTGAACACCAAAACTTTAAAGGACCCACAGGACACACGCCTGCTGAAGATCGATCAATAGACCAGTAGAGAAGATCAGCATCGTTCACCAAAGACTATCTTCAATACCTCTCGTCAGCAGTAAATGGATCCAGAAAGGGAGAAAAAAGAAAGGCTCCACATAGCGTAAATCCACTTAGCCATGAAATATTTTATTAAAAAAAGGGAACACTCACAGTAGCAGCACGAGCCGACGCGTTTTGTCCTACAAAGACATCATCTGGGGTGCAACTGGTTCAAATTCTTTTGCGATGGGAAGGTAAGGACTGAGGATGAGCCATGTTCGGGTCGGCCATCGACAAGCAGAGCCCCAGACATAATTGGGTGAGTGTGACAGATACTGGCATGAGATCGGCGACAGACTCTACAATTGATGGCGGAGGAATTGGGGATTATTGAGGACATGGTGCGCACCATCGTCTGCAAAGATTTGGGTAAACGGAAGATCTGTTTTCAGTTTGTGCCACACAAGCTGGCAGATGAACAGAAAGCAAAACAGATGGAAACCTCTGGAGATTTCATTACTATCCATGTCCAGGACCCATCCTTTCTGCAAACCATTGTCACAGGAGATGAGACTTGGTGCTACCAGTTCCATCCAGAATCCATGCGGTAATTGATGGAATGCCATTTACCGTCTTCCCCTTGACCCAAAAAGAGTCGCCTGCAAGGCCAAGACAGTGTTGATCTCCAAATTCTGTGATCTAAGAGACCATTGCTGACAGTTTCCAGAAGCTTTATGAACATTGCCAAAAGTGTGTTGTGAAGGATGGCAGTTATTTTGAAGGCCAATAAAGGTAATTTATTTGTATCTTCTGTTTTGTTTGTTTTCTAAAACCATTCACTGAACATTTTAGACAGATCTTGTATGATGATATGAGCTGAATTAGTGGAGGAGAGAGATTGGGAACCAGACCATTATCTTAACCCCTGCTGGAGAATATGCTGTTTCGACCAGTATTCTGGATAGCGTGGCACTATTTTGTTGTTCACTCATTCCTAGTGGTGAGTCCATCACTAAAAGGTAAGTGGGCACTGCAGGGGAGTTGCTAGGTGGGAAAAAGACCAGAGGCTTAGTCTATGGGCATCATAGAGGGGGGGGGTTTTGGCTCACTTGCTGGTTGCTGCCTGGCTGGCCTGGGCTGCGGGCCTGTTCCAGTGCTGTCCAGCGAGCCTCAGTGACAGACTCTGAGTCTGGGTTGAGGGCTCTCAGTGCCTATCAGTGCAGCCTGATCAATGCAGCCTCACCAGTGCCCATCAGTGTGGCCTGATCAGTGCTCATCAATGCAGTCTCACCAGTGCCCATCAATGCAGCCTCACCAGTGCCCATCAATGCAGCCTCACCAGTGCCCATCAATGCATCCTGATCAGTGCTCATTAATGCAGCCTCACCAGTGGCCATCAATGCAGCCTTACCAGTGGCCATCAATGCAGCCTCACCAATGCCCATCAATGCAGCCTCACCAGTGTCCATCAATGCAGCATCACCAGTGCCTATCAATGCAGCCTCACCAGTGTCCATCAGTGCATCCTGATCAGTGGCAATTAATGCAGCCTCACCAGTGGCCATCAATGCAGCCTTACCAGTGGCCATCAATGCAGCCTCACCAATGCCCATCAATGCAGCCTCACCAGTGTCCATCAATGCAGCATCACCAGTGCCCATCAATGCAGCATCACCAGTGCCCATCAATGCAGCATCACCAGTGCCCATCAATGCAGCATCACCAGTG
>BLSH010185497.1:44615-66513 GCA_018402905.1 Glandirana rugosa
CCAAATTCAGTCCCGAGACCGACCCGGTAACTTCTTGTCAGTGACTCAACAACACTTCGGTGAGGAAGCAATAAAATCGACACACGAATCCCAGTAACAGAACAACCTTCCATTTGGAAGCCGGGTCAGACTCCAGGACTCGTGAGCAGTATGTGTGGAGAAAACCAGGCACTGCTCATCACCTGTCCAATACAGTCCCAACAGTGAAGCATGGTGGTGGCAGCATCATGCTGCGGGGGTGTTTTTCAGCTGCAGGCACAGGACGACTGGCTGCAATCGAGGGAAAGATGAATGCGGCCAAGTACAGGGATATCCTGGATGAAAACCTCCTCCAGAGTGCTCAGGACCTCAGACTGGGCCGAAGGTTTACCTTCCAACAAGACAATGACCCTAAGCACACAGCTAAAATAACGAAGGAGTGGCTTCACAACAACTCAGTGACTGTTCTTCAATGGCCCAGCCAGAGCCCTGACTTAAACCCAATTGAGCATCTCTGGAAAGACCTAAAAAAGGCTGTCCACCAACGTTCACCATCCAACCTGACAGGACTGGAGAGGATCTGCAAGGAGGAATGGCAGAGGATCCCCAAATCCAGGTGTGAAAAACTTGGTGCATTTTTCCCAAAAAGACTCATGGCTGTATTACATCAAAAGGGGGCTTCTACTAAATACTGAGCAAAGGGTCTGAATACTTAGGACCCCCATGTGATATTTCAGTTTTTCTTTTTTAATAAATCTGCAAAAATGTCAACAATTCTGTGTTTTTCTGTCAATATGGGGTGCTGTGTGCACATTAATGAGGGAAAAAATGAACTTAAATGATTTTAGCAAATGGCTGCAATATAAAAAAGAGTGAAAAATTTAAGGGGGTCTGAATATTTTCCGTACCCACTGTGTATACAAACACTCATACATAATTTTCCACACTTTTACACACCTTTATATATCATTTTTAATGTAAAATTTTATACATTTTCAATACAATATATCTGAGGATTTTTAGTAATAAAGTATCTTACCCAGTATTTTAAATCCATTTTAATTAATTACTTACTGAATATATCTAAGCAGCCCGTCATATAAGCACATGCATACCCACAAATGATATGTACATCGCAATATAATGTGTAATGTATTGTGCTACTGTTCCATTGTTTATTTCCTTTTCAATGTTTCTTTATGTATAAGACGGCGTGTCTGTTGTGTATCCTACCTTGTATTCAATAACATTGGCTAAAACATTATGGCGGCAGTTATTTTGATCCACAATAATATGGCCGCGGGTTTACATATGGGTCACCATCAGTATATAAGGCCGGGAGTGTACCAAGATGGCACGATCCAGTAGACGTCCTATGACAAAACGCGTAGGGAGGGGCCGTACGTCCCATGTAATTTACTGTTTCGAGCCGTGGAACGCAGGAGACACAGCGGACTTCCTGGTTCTTGCTATCAATGATCCATTGATTGTTCAACTTAAACGTGAGTGTTCTTTAACATTTTACAATTAAAAGAGTCGTACAATATTGCGCAAGACATTGTTTTCTCATTTCTATGTCCTGATCGCGGGGAGACGGTGGAGAGTTACGCTTAAGCAGCATTTATAGCGCGTACCCCTTTGATGGGGAGCGCTCTCTGGTGAGTGGCTTTGTGATTGGGAGAGCACAGAGTGGAACACCTGGCACATGAATTTGCAGGGGAAGATCCAAATCCATTACCACTTGTAATCACCAAGGATATTTGTGGACGTTTTGCACTAGCATTTTGCGGTTTCTTTATATTTGCAGCAGCACTGTTTATGTATGCACTATTTTGAGATATTTCACAGCAAATTTTTTTCACTTTTCACCATTTCTAAGGTGACAACATAGGGGGCGCTATTGATTTAATCACTTATCTCTGTCACTAATTTAAATTTTAATTTAGTTATTTTTGTTTTAATGTGTTTTATTAATGGCATTACATTTTATTAATTTTGATGGTAACACTTTTTGCACAGTTTGATCAGATTTGACATTTCACTAACATTGGCGGTTCTACAACAACACTAAGAATTGATTACACTTCCAACCCGACTTTGTTATAAATATACCACGGGCTCCAAAGGTTTGTTTTCATACTCCCACCAATAATAATTCTTTAGATGATATGAGATCACAGCACCTACACAGGCGTCATATAACACGTTGAGAACTTTGACTTGATCATTTTTGTGGTGTCCAAATTTATTTGGATTACCAGCATTCTGGAAAATTTATGAGTAGCTAAATATTGGAATTTCTTGATGAGCAGCGCCATGCCCACCATAATTACACCATATTATTTAAACTACACATTTGTGGAGTTTTTGGGTGGAGGCAGCAGCTCTTAGAGTAAATAAAAATAAAAATAACTATACATTTTTATTCATCCGTTTGCGCGGAACATATACTTTATATCAATACGCTGTGTGTGTGTGTATATCTATCTATCTATCTATCTATCTATCTATCTATCTATCTATCTATCTATATCAGGCTGTATATATTTTAATACACCAGGTCAATTGTACTATATGCCGTACGTACACCCCGAATGCACCAATATATAGTCTACACTCAATACGCTGCGTGTATATATATATATATATATATATATATATATACACTAGACTGTATATATTTTAAGGCACCACGTGTACTATACACCGTACACTGCAGAATGCACAGATATATAGTGTACACTCAATACACTGTGTGTATATATACCAGGCTGTATATATTTTAATACACCACGTCAAGTGTACTATATACCATATGTACACCCGGAATGCACTGATATATAGTGTACACAGTGTGTGTGTGTATATATATATATATATATATATATATATATATATATATATATATGCACACTAGACTGTATATACAGTATCTCATACATTAATATACACCCCTCACATTTTTGTAAATATTTTATTCTAACTTTTCATGTGACAACACTGAAGAAATGACACTTTGCTACAATGTAAAGTAGTGAGTGTACAGCTTGTATAACAGGGTAAATTTGCTGTCCATTCAAAATAACTCAACACACAGCCATTAATTTCTAAACCGCTGGAAACAAAAGTGAGTACACCCCTAAATGAAAATGTCCAAATTGGGCCCAATTAGCCATTTTCCCTCCCCGGTGTCATGTGACTCATTAGTATTACAAGGTCTCAGGTGTGATTGGGGAGCAGATGTATTAAATTTGGTGTTATCGTTTTCACTCACTCATACTGGTCACTGGAAGTTCAACATGGCACCTCATGGCAAAGAACTCTCTGAGGATCTGAAAAAAAGAATTGTTACTCTACATAAAGATGGCCTAGGCTATAAGAAGATTGCCAAAACCCTGAAACTGAGCTGCAGCACGGTGGCCAAGACCATACAGCGGTTTAACAGGAGAGGTTCCACTCAGAACAGCGCCTCTCCATGGTCGACCAAAGTTGAGTGCAGTGCTCAGCGTCATATCCAGAGGCTGTTTTGGGAAATAGATGTATGAGTACTGCCAGCATTGCTGCAGAGGTTGAAGGGGCAGGGGTCAGCCTGTCAGTGCTCAGACCATACGCCGCACACTGGATCAAATTGGTCTGCATGGCTGTCATCCCAGAAAGAAGCCTCTTCTAAAGATGATGCACAAGAAAGCCTGCAAACAGTTTGCTGAAGACAAGCAGACTAAGGACATGGATTACTGGATTCGTGTCCTGTGATCTGATGAGACCAAGATAAACATATTTGGTTCAGATGGTGTCAAGCGTGTGTGGCGGCAACCAGGTGAGTAATACAAAGACAAGTGTGTCTTGCCTACAGTGAAGCATGGTGGTGGGAATGGCATGGTCTGGGGCTGCATGAGTACTGTCGGCACTGGGGAGAAACAGTTAATTAAGGGAACCATGAATGCCAACATGTGCTGTGACATACTGAAGCAGAGCATGATCCCCTCCCTTCAGAGACTGGGCCTCAGGGCAGTATTCCAACATAACGACCCCAAACACACCTCCAAGATGACAACTGCTTTGCTAAAGAAGCTGAGGGTAAAGGTAATGGACTGGCCAAGCGTCTCCAGACCTAAACCCTATTGAGCATCTGTGGGGCTCCTCAAATGGAAGATGGAGGAGCTCAAGGTCTCCAACATCCACCAGCTCCGTGATGTTGTCATGGAGGAGGGGAAGAGGACTCCAGTGGCAACCTGTGAAGCTCTGGTGAACTCCATGCCCAAGAGGGTTAAGGCAGTGCTGGAAAATAATGGTGGCCACGCAAAATATTTACACTTTGGGTTCAATTTGGACATTTTCACTTAGAGGTGTACTCACTTTTGTTGCTAGCGGTTTAGACATTAATGGCTGTGTGTTTAGTTATTTTGAGGGGACAGCAAATTTACACTGTTATACAAGCTGTACACTCACTGCTTTACAAATTGTCATTTCTTCAGTGTTGTCACATGAAAAGATAGAATAAAATATTTACAAAAATGTGAGGGGTGTACTTACTTTTGTGAGATACTGTATGTATATATATATATTCTTGCATTGCCTAATCGGGCACTATATGCTATATACACTGAATTTGCTGTGTATAGTCTACTACACTAAAGTCAATGCATATATATATATGCTAGGATGTAGTCCCTACACTAACCTGCCTGCACTAACTGATAGATAGATAGATAGATAGATAGATAGATAGATAGATAGATAGATAGATAGATAGATAGATAGATAGATAGATAGATAGATAGATAGGGCGATCTATATACAATCTATCTAGCTAGCTAGCTTTTTTTTTCTTTTTTTTTACAATTTACAATAGCTATCTAGTTAAAATGCCTACAATGCACAACCTAATCTCTCTTTCTATCACCGCCGCCAACACACACTACATAGAGCCGCTGTACAAGCAGCTTTATATAGTGTGGGACGTGGATTGGGGCTGCCTTTAGCCAATCAAAGTTCTCACAGCCGGTCAAAGCATGCAGGTCATGTGCATGTTTTGGCCAATCAGCAGGCAGCATTCCGCCACCATTGGAATTCATTATGGGGCGCCCGAGGTTCACGTGAACGCCCCATAATGTTCGCAATGGCGCGAACGGAAGAACACCCGATGTTCGAGTCGAACATGCGTTTGACTCGAACCGGGAGCTCATCTTTAATCTCCGGGCATCCCATAATCATCCCTTACCCCATCCGAGTTTAACCCCCCTAATAAAAACGAAAAACAAAGAGACAGCCTGTTTTCTGACTCCGGATGCAAGAGAGGAGTGTGATTGAGGGCAGGGGGATCAGGTGAACCACAACTTTCAGCAACCCCCAAGGGGACATTGGCTTCATTTGCACACCACACTCACCAGAAATTACTGAACCTTTTAATTAAAATGGAAGCCAAATGCATTTTGTTTCACCAACTGCTGAATTTCTATAAAGGTTAATATACTCCATGCCATCTGTGATCCATCTCCTCATTCAACTTGTACATATAGACAAATGTAAGAGAAGATCAATACATGCTAGAACAAGAAGGCTGGCTCTTGCTCATGCTTGTGTGCATGCTCATAATTCTGAGCAAAAGCTCAACGCAAAACAGGCATTGTCACACCCATGCAAATGTATTAGCTTGTGGAGAAAACATATGTGCATGCGCATGGACATGCACACACATAAGGGCACTGGAGCCAAATGGCCTATTTAAGCTGAACTCTGACATGGATGGATTTCTGAGTGGTTTTCAGCTAGTGCCTGCTTTACCTGAGCCTTGACCTGCCATACCCGCTTGTGTACGACTCGGCTTGCCCCTGACCTATCCTTGAATTTCTGCCTGCCTTGGCTTGTATTCTGACTCTGCTCCTGTCTTGCGTTCCTGTACCTCGCTGCCCGGCTTTATATTGATCCTGGCTTGGGTCCTCCTGACTTTGTCACTGCGTGATGTTCCTGTACCTCCCTGCCCAGCTGTTGATGACCTTTTGTCTTGTGTCCTGGCTACACTCCTGTCTGTCAACAAAGTGTCACCGTGTTCCAGTTCCTGGTTCCTGCCTGGTGAACTATGGTCACCGGCTTCCCGCAATCCCTAGCTGGTGCTACCTGCCACTCCGCTCCTCATGCCACTCTGTGCCCTCACACTTCCTTTCATCGCTACTAGGAGTGTTGGACAAGAGGTGCAAGAGAAGCCCCCTCTCCAGCTCAATCTCCACCAAGTACATGACAACAAATGTGTGCCACTATGCCTTCAAACCTTTCTGTACATCTAAAAAATATACACAGGCACCAATAACAGGATGGAAACTCCGATTTGCACGTCACCTGTGTTCCAACCAGTGGAAGTGATAATTTCTGAAGCCCCATCCTACGCGTTTCATCAGCAAATGGTCGGATGACCACTTTTTATACTGACACTTCCTTTCATCGCTACTAGGAGTGTTGGACAACAGGTGCAAGAGAAGCCCCCTCTCCAGCTCAATCTCCACCAGGTACATGACAACAAATGTGTGCCACTATGCCATTAAACCTTTCTGTGCATCTAAATATATACAAAGGCACCAATAAAAGGATGGGAACTCCGATTTGCACGTCACCTGTGTTCCAACCAGTGGAAGTGATCACTTCTGAAGCCCCATCCTACGCGTTTCATCAGCAAATGGTCGGATGACCAATTTTTATACTTTTTCGTTCAAGCATTCGAACAAAATTCTATAGGTATAAGACCAGCATTAGAGCCATTGCATTAGGAGCTTGTAGTTTGTTTTCTTAACAATGATATTGGTTGAGCTCTAAGTTGCAGCTATCCATTTTTCTTCCATTGCTCCATTTGGGAGAGATTGCCAGAACACTTTCTTCCAACTACTGCCATGGCCTTAACACATTTACTGTTAAACATTAGTGATTTAATGCACTGATCAACTACCCTGTACTGAGGTCCTCATACCACTATGGTCGAAGTTCAGTGCTGTGACACTGCTTGACATAATTATTCATGGCGGTTTTGCATTGTGTGGGCCTATTGATTCTAATTCTGTATTTCAAATGGCAATTCCTTTGTGCTTTGATGGATTTCCCCCATAAGATTTTTAGATGGGAAAAGCTGGCGGGCCGTGATTCGCTCCAATATTTCATTACTGGAGGTGCAATGATTGCCAAGAAAAGTCTGAATTTTAAGTGCAGACAGATTTTATTTGCTGTAACTAGTCCTGAACGAATGTGCTAGTTTAGCAGTTTTCCTTATCTCCCGGCCCCAATAACAATATTAAACTCTTTTATAGTTTATTGTCTGACCTAATATACCTGAGAGCTCGGCGAGATCCATCTTCAGCTGCTGAAGAAGCCAGAAAGAAAGTGGAAAGTAATGATGAAGAAAACTTACATTAAACACATTGTTCCTTCCCGTCGCTGAGACATTAGAGGCGCCATTTACATATAAAGCGGAAATCAGAAGGTGTTAAGAGCGCTTCTGAAAAGCTCTAAAAAAGGAGATAAATTTAAGATGAAAGCATTATTTTATTCCAATTTTTTTTTAAGTGAAGTAATCCAGGAATGTTAATGTCATTTGCTGTCCCTGCTAAAAATGACGGTTCCAAAACTTTGTCTGATCTACTCACCGATTCTGGAAAAATATGCTAGCATTGCAAACTCATGGCCATGCCCATGTCAAGTCCAGCAATGCACCATTTTTTGTGACTTTATCGCGTCAAAATAATCTTAGCAAGATATCGCTTGGGAGTCATAAAATAAGATGAGAAAAAGATTTACACTACATGACCATTAACCTCCCTGGCGGTGATTATTTCAGATTTTTTGTGCTGAAAGCGGTGCGATTATTTTGCATGGAAATTTGGCGTTTTATATTGTAGGCCTGTAATTCTTAGGAATAACTCACTTATAGCTGTCCAATAGTCTAGTAGACATCCCGGGTATGGAAAAGTTTGAAACATGAAATCATAAATTATAATATAATAACTAAATAAAAATAATTATCAAAAATAATAACGTAATAGTAATAACATTTATTCAATAATGTAATCAAACCAAAAACACTGAAATTTGCTCAGGTGCAGAATTGTCGCTGTCGTCACTTTCAGTGTCTGATGATAAATTTCCCCAAAAATCAGTGTCACTCAATTCTGCAGATGATTCTTATTTACTGTCTGTATTTTCTAGCTGATCAAAAAACACTTTTGACGTGAAGGGGCACTTTTTGGTTGCCATGGACGTTCTCAAGTTTCCAGGCAGAAAGAATGGCATTTATAATATAAAAGTGCATGCAGGGCACTGGGCAAACCACTAGGGACATGTGGAAATGATTTCATACAGTAATGTAATCTTACACATTACACTACTGTATGTTTACTGTGTGTTTCACTTTTTGAATTTGCCGCCGGTCTCCGCCCCCAGTGCGACGCAACGCTCGCAGGGAACAGAGCCTGGCACACAGAGGCATGGGGCGGAGGACACAGCGGGGGGGGGGGGGGACATCGCTGGATCCAGGGGACAAGGTGAGTAACACTGCCTTGGATCTAGCGATGCAATCCCCAGTGTGGCTCTGGATTACCGCTAATGGTACTGAAATTCCACCCTGAGCCACACTCGGGAATACCGCCAAGCAGGTTAATATGAGTCTTACCTTCAAATTATTGACGTCACGTGTCTCCAGCGAAGGGCACTCTTAATACTACATCATACAAAGACATTTTAGATAATTGTGTGTTTCCAATGTTGTTGTAACGGCTCGAAGACCCTTTCCTGTTCAAGTATGATTGCGCCCCTGTATACAAAGCCAGCTTCATTAAGACATGGTTTGATCAGTTTGGTTTTGAGGACCTTGAGTAACCTGGCCAGAGCCCTGACCTCAACCCTGCTGAACACCTTTTGTGTAAATTGAAAAGTCAACTGCAAGCCAGGTCTTCTTGCTCATCATCAATATCTGACCTCGCAAATGCTTTTTTAGCTAACTGGGCCCAAATCCTTCAGACACACTCCAAAGTCTTACTTAATCCAGAAGAGTGGAGACTGTTATAGCCACAAAGATAGGTGGACAACTCCTTATTAATGCCGATTGGTTTTAAAATGGAATGTTCAACAAGCTCATATAATTGTGATTGTCAGGTGCCCACAATTTTTGGCCAAATAGTGCATATATATATCACCTACACTGTAAATTACATGCTTGGAAAATAATACAAACTACATCTCTTCAGAAGAAAGAAAGGAGAATATCCGCACACCAGAACCCAGCCACTATACCAGTGGTGGAACTATCAGGGTTGCAAAGGTCTCACTTGTGACTGGGCCCTGGCATTCCACCACCGTGGGGGGGCCCCAAGAAGACAGGAAGGGAGCCGCTGTGGGACAAATCATGTTGACTGCAGCAATAGGCTGAGCGATGGTACACCAGAACCCTCGGACGGTGTATGGTGGTTGTAATGGCTCCGATCACTCACACACAATACAGAGCGCAACACAAGTTTACTCACTCTGCGCGATCATTGGCTCTCTAAGCAGACACCCCGCATCCAGAAGGCAATTCCATATGAGACAGTGCCCCCAGCTGGAAGGGCTCAGAGTATGCTCTCCTTGGGTGCTGCTCCACATTTATTTGCCAGCAGCAATGTGTCAGCACGATGAGCCAAGTGTAAGCTGGGGAGGTGTCCACTCCACTTCCCGATCCCTCTGCAACAGGTGTAAGCTTACTGACAGCTGCCCCTTGTGTGTCAGCCTATGGGTGTCCCGGCTTCCAGGTCATGTCCCTGGCACTCAACAATGCCTCTATTTTTCCATAGCCTGTCTATGAGCACTGGGAGGCTCTCTCCTCCCACAATCAGTCCTACTCTATGTGTCCTCTGTCTGTAATACACCCACAATTCAGACTGTGGTCACTGCAAACCAAACCAGGGATTTCTTTCTTCCTTCCTTCCCTCCTCCTTTCCTTCCTCTCATGTTGTGCTAATCAGTGGCGGAACTACCATGGTCCCAGAGGTCACACTTGCGGCCGGGTCCTGCCGTTCCACCACTGCGGGGGTTCCCCAAGATGGCAGGAAGTGGGCCGACTGCAAAACATGTGAAAGGGTCCTGTTGTAGTACCATAATAGAGGGCCCCACAGCACAACGGGAGTAAAGAACTCCAGGATCAGTGGGAAGGACTCTGGGACCAGAGGGTCAGGGGGGGGGCCCGAATGTTCTTCTTATGCCTCTATACTATACAGAAAGGTGAAGATATGGCGTCAGCCTAAGCTTCTCCTGACTACACTCCTCTGATAAGCTTCACCCCACCCATGTGGCTTAACCACTTCCAGACCGAGCCTCTTTTTTGGGTTTGGTGTTTACAAGTTAAAACCATTTTTTGTTGCTATAAAATTACTTAGAACCCCCAAACATTATATATATATATATTTTTTTTTCTAACACCCTAGAGAATAAAATGGCGGTCATTGCAAAACTTTATGTCATACTGTATTTGCGCAGCGGTCTTACAAGCGCGATTTTTAAAAAAAAAGTTTACTATTTTGAGTTAAAAAAATAAGACAACAGTAAAGTTAGCCTAATTTTTTTCTATAATGTGAAAGATAATGTTATGCCGAGTAAATTGATACCCAACATGTCACGCTTCAGAATTGTGACACGGCAACAAACTTTGCAACTTAAAAATCTCGATTGGCGACATTTAAACATTTTTACAGGTTACCAGTTTTGAGTTACAATGGAGTTCTTGTGCTAAAATGATTGCTTTTGCTCTAACGATCGCGGTGATACCTCACACGTGTGGTTTTATAATTAATTCAATGTTCCGTATGTCAGTGACATTTGTAGTGATAGCTGCCTCATCCCTAAATGTGTATATTAGATAAGAGATTGACCCCCTTGGTCTGACTTTATAGGCAGCAATATCACACACTGAAGTCAGATATGTTAAAAAGAATATTATATTTATTCTAAAAAAGGGGATGCCCAATTCGGCACACCTTGAGTAGCATATATTGGGATCATGTGATCAAGCAAATACGTTACTTGATATGTCACAAATATATATACATAGCTTTTATATCAAAACAAGCTTTCCGTTGTCCAACCGGGGAGATGGTGATTGGTATCCCAGTGTCCAACGTTAACGTTTCGGGTCCTTGATAAACCCTTCCTCAGGGAAAATGTTCAACGGAGTCGCTTTTGTTTTGTAGTGAAGTGATTAAATATATTGTTTTTTGATCCGTTTCAACACCCTGCGTCCAATTTTTATCAGACAATGTGTCATATATTGTTAGGTCAACTAAGTTGTTCCTTGTGGGTCTGAAGGAAAGGTACTTATGTTGTTTTCATCTGAGGCTTCGCCTGTCTTGTCTCAGATATTGCATAGTGCGCTCTTATATCTTAGATGAATTAAACGTTTGATCATCTGTTTAAATCAGGTTTTGTTCAGGTTTTGTTGATAGGGTGGTCGGGGGGATCTACCATCGACCACCTATTTTGCAAAAGCGCCAAGACAACAGACGTTGGGTTACAAGATCCGGGACGGACGGATCCTCCTCAGGTATATAGGTGGTCGATGGTAGATCCCATCTAAGGGGAAGGGTCTATCAAGGACCCGAAACGTTAACGTTGGACACTGGGATACCAATCACCATCTCCCCGGTTGGACAGCGGAAAGCTTGTTTTGATATAAAAGCTATGTATATATATTTGTGATATATCATGTAACGTATTTGCTTGATCACATGATCCCAATATATGCTACTCAAGGTGTGCCGAATTGGGCATCCCCTTTTTTAGAATAAATATAATATTCTTTTTAACATATCTGACTTCAGTGTGTGATATTGCTGCCTATAAAGTCCCACCAAGGGGGTCAATCTCTTATCTAATACACACGTGTGGTTTGAACACCGTTTTACATATGGGGGCGGGACTTCGCTTCCGCTCACTCGGCTTCCAGTGCAGGGGGGGGGGGAGTGGACCTGATTGTCTCCCCTGCTACCAGCGGGTCCGTTAAGCAGCGGATATGATGGGAAAATGGCGGGGGAGGGAGGGGGCACCTCTCCCACCGCTAATAAAAGTGATCTTGCTGCGAATCCGCCGCTGAGACCACTTTTGTCACACGCAGAATCAGCGGCTGAAAGAAAAATACCAGGGTTATGGTAGCTATCTAGAATGCTGTTCTTTTTATTTTGCTTGCACGCGATTGGATATTCTATGCAAAGAGAAGCTTTACCTCGTTTACTAAGCTCTGGAGCAACTTCACTTGCAGAGTGCACAGTCTATTTGCCTAAAAGTCGCTGATCACCGCCATTACCAGTATAGCGTCTATAACTGGGCCCATTCCAGTATATATATCCCATAGTTTGTAGATGCTATAACTTTCACACAAACCAATTACTATGCTACATTTATTGGGATTTTTCTTTTCCATAGATATGTAGCAGATAACATTTTGGCCTAAATGTATTTATAAATTTATAGAATTTTTTTTTTTTTAATTGGATATGTTTTATAACAGAAAGTAGAAAATATATTTTTTTTTCAAATTTCTCAAATGTTTTTGTGTTTTCACAATAAAAAAATGAAAATCACAAAGGTGATCAAATACCGCCAAAAGAAAGTTCTATTTGCGTGAAAAAAATAAATGTGTTAACGCGTTTCAAGAAAGAAATAAAGGTTATCACTAATGTGGTTGATGCTGACATGGTGATCACATGCTTTTGTTAAATTAACCACTTACCAACCGGAAGGATTTCCAGCTTTAGGACCAGAGCACTTTTTGCGATTCGGCGCTGCGTCGATTTAACTGACAATTGCGCGGTCGTGCGATGTTACACCCAAACAAAATTTGCGTCCTTTTTTTCCCACAAATGGAGCTTTCTTTTGGTGGTATTTGATCGCCTCTGCGTCATTTATGATCGCTGCTATAAACAAAAGAAGAGCGACCATTTTGAAAAAAAAAAACGAATTTCTTACTTTTTGCTAAAATTCAAATCCAAAAAAAAAAAAATATAAAACAACATTGTTTTCACCGGTTTTGGCCGATTTATATTCTTCCTCATATTTGTGATAAAAAAAAAAATCGCAATTGGCGTTTATTGATTGGTTTGCGCAAAAATGGCCGCGTTTCCGGATGGTGAGAATTCATTTCTGGGGTTTTTATTTTTTACTGGTAATGGTGGCGATCTGCGATTTTTAGCGGTACTGCGATATTTCAGCGGACATGTCGGACATTTTTGACACTTTTTTGGAACCAATGACATTTATTCAGCGATCAGAAATTTAAATGTCCACTGATTACTGTATAAATGTCATTGGCAGTGAAGGGGTTAACCTGGGGGGGGAGCTAGAGGTTAACTGTGTTCCCTGGGTGTTCTTACTGTGGGGGGGTTGGGCTAACATGGGCATGAGAGATCTAACTGATCCCAGTGACAGGGATCAGTAGCTCACCCATGCCTGCACTAACAGAGCGGGGAACCGCCATGTTTACATCGGCGGTTCCCCGTTCTTTCCCTGTGGCCGCTCATCGCGGCTCGCCGGCGGACATTGGGTCCGCCCAAGCTGCGGGCACACTCCTCAGGAGTGCAGCGGGTGCATGCGCCCCCTAGCGGCTGTTCGCAAATCACCGTCTTTTTACGGCGATTCGCGCTCAGCATCCCGACTGCTGCTGTGAAAACACGGCACGCGGTCGGGAACTGGTTAATTCATTATTTTGTTATTTTATACATTTATGTATTTTTTTTATTCAAGCAAATTTCACATAAGCATCCCACATGGCAAAAGTTAAAATAAACTTAAAGGCAAAACTTTTTTTTTTTTTTAGTTTTGGATAAAGGAGAGATGAATTAGAACCCCTGTCAGTTTTTATTACCGTCTGTGCCCCCCGTTAGGGAGATTCACCCTCTCTATTTGTTCTGTTTACCAATATCATTGACAGTGAAAGCAAAAGAAAATCCCCAAATTTTGGGTCATCCCCAGAAAAGTAATTGAGGGGAAATCTTCCAATGGGGACACTAGTTGTGGTCACCTGGGGGTCCCCAAGGAATTCCCTTAATTTGCAGGGATTTCCTTTCACTTCCTGTTTGGCTATGGGACAGAAAGTGAAGGGAAATCTCCGCAATGGGACACAGATTGTGAAGAAAAAAAAAATCTGATGGGGGTTACTTATAACCCTCCCTTACTTTATCCAAAATGGAAAAAAAAAATTGCCTATAATTGTACGACCTGCTCACGCCGATATACTGCGGCAGGTCAGCTCCCCTGCGTGAACCGACGTACCCGTACGTCGGTCCGTGCATGTGGGATTGCGTGCGCACACGCACGTGCCACAGGTGGCGGGTCCCGTGGGCTCAATGTCCACCGGAGTCCCGTGATCGCTCTTGTGCAGTGGTAGAACGGGGATCTGCCTATGTAAACAAGGAGGATCCCTGTTCTGACAGGGGACATCTCAGAGATCTGCTGTTCCCAGTCATCGGGAGCAGGGATCTCTGTCATGTCCCTGGCAGACCACCCCCCCTACAGTTAGAACACACCCAGGGAACACAGTTAACCCTTTGATCGCCCCCTAGTGTTAACCCCTTCCCCGCCCGTGTCATTTATACATTGATCACTGCATTTTTATAGCACTGATCAATGTAATAATGTCCCCGGTCCCCAAAAAGTGTCAGATTTGTCTGCCGCAATGTCGCAGTCCCGCTAAAAATCGCAGATCGCCGCCATTACTAGTGAAAGAAAAATAAATAAAAGTCCATAAATCCGATCCCGTATTTTGTAGACGCGATAACTTTTGTGCAAACCAATCAATATACGCCTATTGCGATTTTTTTTTTTACCAAAAATATGTAGAAAAAAACATATTGGCCTAAACTGATGAATAAATTCATTTTTTTATTTTTTATTTTTTTAGATATTTATTATAGCAAAAAGTATAAAAAAAGTTTGTTTTTTCAAAATTGTCGCTCTTTATTCGTTTATAGCGCAAACAATGTGCAGAGGTGATGAAATACCACCAATAGAAAGCTCTATTTGTGGGAAAAAAAGGACGTTAATTTTGTTTGGGTACAACGTCGCACGACCGCGCAATTGTCAGTTAAAGTGACGCAGTGCCGAATCGCAAAATATGTCCTGGTCGGGAAGGGGGCAAATCCTTCTGGGGTTGAAGTGGTTAAGGTTAAAGGAGAAGTACAGCCAAAGCCGGCCGCTCCCGCCCCCTCCACAGCCCAGCACCCCAGTGAGTGAGGGAGGGCAGAGCAGAGAGCCTGGGACTGACAGTCACCGGCTCTCTGCTCACGGAGCTCTGAGGGATCAGCAGTGTTTGATCGCTCGGTTCTCAGGGAGGTTTTTCGAGGGAGCGATGCTGCATCCACCTAGGTAAGTATGATTCTGCAAAAAATAGTCCACACTTCTCTTTTAACCACTTGCTGACCAGCCGCCTTCATTATACTGCGGGAGGTTGGAACGTTCCAGCTAGAGTTGCCACCTCATCCCTTTAAACCCGAAACACATTTGGATTACACAGGTTGTTCTGAGGCTAATTTAATGCAGATAAGGCACTGAGTAGTTTAGTTTAATTACCACCTTGATAGGCCACAGAAGCTGTATAATTAATATGTGTTCAGTTTTAAAGGAAAGAGGTGGCAACCTTAGTTCCCGCATATCGCTGTAGCTGTACGTTGGCCCTTTAACCACTTCCACACCGCGTGCAGTATATTTACTGTGGCAGTGTCCCATGAATCGCCGTAAATTGACGGCGATCTGTGGGTGGCAGCTAGGGGGGCGCGGGCGCACCTCTGGAGGCGTGCGCGTGCCCGTTGTACTCCGGAGGAGTGTTGCCGCGGCTCGGGCGGACCCGATGTCCGCCGGCGAGCTGCGATGAGCGGCCACAGGAAAAGAATGGGGAACCGCCGTGGCGGTTCCCTGTTCTGTCAGGCGGCATGTAAGAGATCTACTGATTCCTGTCACTGGGATCAGTTAGATCTCTTATGCCCCTGGCAGCCCAGCCCCCTCACAGTTGGAACACGCCTAGGGAACACAGTTACCCCCTAGATCTCCCCCTGCAGGTTAACCCATTCACTGCCAATGACATTTATACAGTAATCAGTGGCAATTTACATTTCTAATCGCTGTATAAATGTCATCGGTCCCAAAAAAAGTGTCAAAAATGCCCGACATGTCCGCCCCAATATCGCAGTACCACTAAAAATCGCAGATCGCCGCCATTACTAGTAAAGAATAAAAAAAAATAAAAACCCCAGAAATTAATTCTCATCATCTGTAAACACGGCAACTTTCAATAAACGCTGATTGAGATTTTTTTTTACCAAAAATATGAGGAAGAATATAAATCGGCCAAAACCAATGAATAAAAATGTTTTTTTTATTTATTTTTTTTTTGGATTTGTATTTTAGCAAAAAGTAAGAAATTTGGGTTTTTTTTAGCAAAATTGTCGCATTTTTTTGTTCATAGAGGTGATCAGAAATGACGCAGAGGGGATCAAATACCACCAAAAGAAAGCTCTATTTGTGGGGAAAAAGGGACGCAAATTTCGTTTGGATACAACGTGGCACGACCGCGCAATTGTCAGTTAAAGCGACGCAGCGCCGAATCGCAAAAAGCGCTCTGGTCCTAACGTGGCAAATCCTTCCGGGGGCTGAAGTGGTTAAACAGCTATAGCAGGCGCGACCGCCGCACGGCGGGGAAGCTGATGCCTGTGGCCGGCGGCTGCGATGTCCACAGGAAAGAAAGGCAGAACGGGGATCTGTCAATGTAAACAGATGGATCCCCGTTCTGACAGGGAGGTGGAGGGAGATCTGCTGTTCCCAGTGGTCAGGAGCAGCTTTCTCTCTCTCTACTCCCTGGCACTTCACTCCCCATACGGCAAGAAACACCTCCCAGGGAACACAGTTGACCCCTTGATCGCCCCCTAGTGTTAACCCCTTCCCTGCCAGTGACATTTATACAGTAATCAGTGTATTTTTATAGCACTGATCGCTGTATAAGGGTTCGTTTACACTTGCTTTGGCTTCAACGCACATTAAAGCGGTTGTCTACCCATTTTGTTTACTTTTACCTACAGGTAAGCCTAGAATAAGGCCTATAATGAGGCTTACCTGTAGGTAAAATGAATATCTTGTAAACCCGTACAGTTTAGTAGATATTCCCTCTCTAATCGGCTGCGGCATTACGGCGTATGCGCCCTGTATGTCCTGGCATTAGTTCCGGAACCCTGCCGGAAAGACGGGCTCCCGCGCGCATGCGTGGGAGTGACGTCTCGCGGCTCCGGCCAGTCACAGCACCGGAGCCGCGTACCTGGAAGCAAGATCCAAGGGAAGATGTCCGCTCCCTCAGAGCGGACTGAGCAGCCTTGTCGGATCTTCGTTTCAAGGTGAGTATTTCATGTTATTGTCCTGCAGGTTTTTATTTTCCGGGTAGACAACTGCTCTAAAGACTGCAGTGGTGCTTCAATGAGGCTTCAGTGCTGCTTCAATGAGGCTTCAGTGGTGCTTCGATGAGGCTTCTGTGGTGCTTCGATGATGCTTCAGTGCTGCTTCAATGAGGCTTCGGAGGTGCTTCAATGAGGCTTCGGTGGTACTTCAATGAGGCTTCGGTGGTGCTTCGATGAGGCTTCGGTGGTGCTTCGATGAGGCTTCAGTGGTGCTTCGATGAGGCTTCAGTGGTGCTTCTATGAGGCTTTGGTGGTGCTTCAATGAGGCTTCGGTGGTGCTTCAATGAGGCTTCGGTGGTGCTTCGATGATGCTTCAGTGCTGCTTCAATGAGGCTTCAGTGCTGCTTCAATGAGGCTTCGGTGGTGCTTCAATGAGGCTTCGGTGGTGCTTCAATGAGGCTTCAGTGCTGCTTCAATGAGGCTTCGGTGGTGCTTCAATGAGGCTTCGGTGGTGCTTCGATGAGGCTTCAGTGGTGCTTCGATGAGGCTTCAGTGCTGCTTCAATGAGGCTTTGGTGGTGCTTCAATGAGGCTTCAGTGCTGCTTCAATGAGGCTTCGGTGGTGCTTCAATGAGGCTTCGGTGGTGCTTCGATGAGGCTTCAGTGGTGCTTAGATGAGGCTTCAGTGCTGTTTCAATGAGGCTTCGGTGGTGCTTCAATGAGGCTTCTGTACTGCTTCAATGAGACTTCTGTGGTGCTTCAATGAGGCTTCGGTGCTGCTCCAATGAGGCTTAGGTGGTGCTTTGATGAGGCTCTTTTGAAGCTTTCTTGAAGCGTGGCTGATGCCCTATGTGTTTGTTTATATCTCACACCTGCCATTTCTCTAAAACAAAGCAAAGCTGAATTAAAGCCTCTGAAAAGCCGCAGGTGCTTCAAGCGAGCTTCAAACAAGCTTTGTCATAGACCTCTATGGAGGCGTTGAAGAGGGTTTGAAGCCTGGCTAAAGCTACATGGGGTATAATTTTTGACGCAAAGCTGAAGCGAAGCAAAGCCAACGCACGGTGTAAACAGCACTGTAAACCGACCATTTTATTTAGTGACCGGAGCTTTGACCAGCGTTAAGGGAGCTTCAACAAAGCGTGTCTGATGCCCTGTTTTGAATTGAAGTGTAAACGAGCCCTTAATATCATTGGTCCCAAAAAAGTGTCAAAAGCATCCGATCTGTCCGCTGCAATGTCACAGTCCTGCTAAAAATCGCTGATCCCTGCCATTACTAGTAAAAAAAAAAAAAGAATAATAAAAATGCCATAAATCAATCCCCTATTTGGTAGACGCTATAACGTTTGCGCAAACCAATCAATATACACTTATTGCAATTTTTTTTTTTTTTTTTTTTACTAAAAGCATTTAGCAGAATACATATCGGCCTAAACTGAGGAAGAAATTTGATTTTTTACATTTTTTATTGGATGTTTAACCACTTGCCGACCGCCGATCGGCATCTGACGGCGACAAAGTGGCTCTTTAAGGCAAATCGCCGTCATATGACGGCGGCTGCCAGATCACGCACAGTGAGCGCGCGCGCGCTCACTGTGTCCAGGGAGGGCCAGGGAGCGGGTGCGGCAGAGTCGATCTCCGCCGGCCACCCGCGATGCCCCCCCCCCCCGGAGTGAAGGAGCGGAGGTCCGTGTAAGTAAACACGGACCTCCGTTCTGTGTGAGGGGGAAGGGCTGTGATCACAGCCTTCCTCTACATGGAAGCTGTGACCACTTCCCTTCCCCTGTTAGGGCAGTCCCCATACAGTTAGAAGACGCCCAGGGAACATACTTAACCCTTAGAGCGCCCCCTGCAGGTTAACCCCTTGACTGCCAATGGCATTTACACAGTAATCAGTGCATTTTTATAGCACTGATCGCTGTATAAATGGCAATGGTCCCAAAAAAGTGTCAAAATGTTCCGACATGTCCGCCCCAATATCGCAGTACCGCTAAAAATCGCAGATCGCCGCCATTACTAGTAAAAAAATAAAATAAATAAAAACCCCAAAAATGAATTCTCATCATCCGTAAACGCCACCACTTTTGCGCAAACCAATCAATAAACGCCGATTGCGATTTTTTTAATCACAAATATGAGGAAGAATATAAATCGACCAAAACCGATGAAAAAAAAATGTTTTTTTATATTTTTTTTTTTGATTTGTATTTTAGCAAAAAGTAAGAAATTTGGGTTTTTTTGCAAAATTGTCGCTCTGCTTTTGTTTATAGCGGCGATCAGAAATGACGCAGCGGTGATCAAATGCCACCAAAAGAAAGCTCTGTTTGTGGGAAAAAAAGGACGCAAATTTTGTTTGGGTACAACGCTGCACGACCGCGCAATTTTCAGTTAAAGCGACGCAACGCCGAATCGCAAAAAGGGCTCCGGTCCTAAATTGTGAAATCCTTCCGGGGCTGAAGTGGTTAATAGCAAACAGTAAAAAGGATTTTTTTTTTTTTTTAATTGTCAGTCTCTTTTTGTTAATAGAGCAAAAAATAAAAAACGCAGAGGGGATTAAATACCAGCAAAAGAAAGCTCTATTTGTGGGATTAAAAGGACGTCAATTTCGTTTGGGTACAACGTCGCACGACCGCGCAATTGTCAGTTGAAGCGGCGCAGCGCCGGATCGCAAAAAAATGCATCCCTTGGCCACCCCATGTGAACAAACCCTAAAGTCATCTTCTGCATATTTGACTTATTTGTTATTATTTCTGTCTTTTCTCTTCCTTTTACCTTTTTGAAGCTTCTCTTTTCTAATGAGTGACAGCCGTCGTCTCTGCTGTTTGATAGGAAAAGGAAGTCATGAGAGCCCACCGGTTAATAACGGTGATATACAGAGCAGAACTAATAGCTCTCCGTTGGATCGGGTTCCCTTGTTCTCTGTGAAGGCCGGGTACAAATTCATTTCTCCGAGCGGCAGAAGAACTTTAATGAGATTTGGAAGGCAGTAATTATTTTGTGGCCCTTCGTGGACGCAGCTCACGGGAGATCATAACAAAGAATATCACGCAGGTTTACACTGCAATATCTTGTTTATTACCCAAACGGTGCAGGTCATAAAGAATATTCTTTTGTTACATAACAGTGGGGTTCCCAATGCATATAAACTAGAGTCGTCAAAAAGTCCATCATTACAGCATCTCACAAAAGTAAGTACACCCCTCACATTTATTCTATCTTTTCATGTGACAACACTGAAGAAATGACACTTTGCTACAATGTAAAGTAGTGAGTGTACAGCTTGTATAACAGTGTAAATTTGCTGTCCCCTCAAAATAACTCAACACACAGCCATTAATGTCTAAACCGCTGGCAACAAAAGTGAGTACAGCCCTAAGGGAAAATGTCCAAATTGAGCGTAATTAGACATTTTTCCTCCCCGGTGTCATGTGACTCGTTAGTGTTACAAAGTCTCAGGTGTGAATGGGGAGTAGGTGTGTTAAATTTGCTGTTATCACTAGTGGGAGTATACAGCACCAAAGATAGGGATATACAGCACAACAGATAGGTATATACAGCACCATAGATAGGGATATACAGCACCATAGATAGGGATATACAGCACCATAGATAGGGATATACAGCACCATAGATAGGGATATACAGCACCATAGATAGGGATGTGCAGCACCATAGATAGGGGAACACAGCATCACAGATAGGGATATACAGCACCATAGATAGGAATATACAGCACCATAGATAGGGATGTGCAGCACCATAGATAGGGGAACACAGCATCACAGATAGGGATATACAGCACCACAGATAGGAATATACAGCACCATAGATAGGGACATACAGCACCATAGATAGGGGAATACAGCACCATAGATAGGGGTATACAGCACCACACATAGGGATATACAGCACCATAGATAGGGATATACAGCACCATAGATAAGGGTATACAGCACCACAGATAGGGGTATACCACAACATAGACAGGGGTATACAGCATCACAGATAGGGATATACAGCACCACAGATAGGGATATACAGTACCACAGATAGGGGAATACAGCACCATAGATAGGGGTATACAGCACCACAAATAGGTGTATACAGCACCATAGATAGGGGTATACAGCACCATACATAGGGGTATACAGAACCACAGATAGGGATATACAGCACCATAAATAGGGGTATGCAGCACCACAAATAGGGGTATACAGCACCACAGATAGGGATGTACAGCACCATAGATAAGAGTATACAGCATCACAGATAGGGATATACAGCACCACAGATAGAGGTATACAGCACCATAGATAGGGGTACACAGCACCACTGATAGGGGTATACAGCACCACAGATAGGGGTATACAGCACCACAGATAGGGGTACACAGCACCACTGATAGGGGTATACAGCACCACAGATAGGTATATACAGCACCATAAATAGGGGTATACAGCACCACAGATAGGGATATACAGCACTACAGATACGGATATACAGCACCACAGATAGGGATATACAGCACCACAGATAGGGATATAC
>BLSH010185497.1:66523-97094 GCA_018402905.1 Glandirana rugosa
CCCGTCATATAACCCCCCCGGGTAGTCGGGACATCAAAGTCCCGCACTTACCCCATCTGGGAGCAGACAGCCAGCAGGCAGAGCGGCGTCCAGTGACCTACCATGGGTCCCAGTGGGTCCATTGAACCCAAGTAGCACTTTGAGAGGGACAGCAAATTAAACCACGGCCACCTCTCCTTGTCTTCTATTTACCCAGCAAATTGATGATCAAGATTTTTTTTCTAGCAATTTTGTGTGTCATGATGACAACTGCCCCCTGGGCAGCTCTGCCTGCCCCTATACTGCCCTAGCCCACCCCTATACTGCATTAGCCCATCTATATACTACCCCGGCCTACCCCTATACTGCCCTAGCCTGTCCATATACTACCTCAGCCTGCCCCTATACTGCCCTAGCCTGTCAATATACTGCCCTTGCCTGGCCATATACTACCCTAGCCTGTCCATATACTACCCTAACCTGTCTATATACTACCCTAGACTGTCTATGTACTACCCTAGCCTGTCCGTATACTACCCTAGCCTGCCCCTATACTGCCCTAGCCTGTCCATATACTACCCTAGCCTGTCCCTATACTACCCTAGCCTGTTCATATACTACCCTAGCCTGCCCCTATACTGTGCTACCCTAGACTGTCTATGTAATACCCTAGCCTGTCCATATACTACCCTAGCCTGCCCCTATACTGCCCTAGCCTGCCCCTATACTGCCCTAGCCTGTCCATATACTACCCTAGCCTGTTCATATACTACCCTAGCCTGCCCCTATACTGCCCTAGCCTGTCCATATACTACCCTAGCCTGTCCATATACTGTACTACCCTAGACTGTCTATGTACTACCCTAGCCTGTCCATATACTGCCCTAGCCCACCCCTTGGAATTAAACATAATTGTATGTCATATAATTTTTCCTATAGACAAGGCGCTGTTGCATGCAAATCTGACTTCTTCATAAATTTAATTTTAGTTTTAATTATCATGATATAAAATAATGGATGGGGGGGGGGCCTTTTGGTGGGTGTGATTTTTTTTTGGGGGGCGGGGGCAGCATTTCATTCTTGGACCCAGGCAGCACAATGTCTTGGGCCAGCCCTGATCCCCCTCCTCCGATGAGAAAGGCATCCAACAGGATCGCCTGTCTTCTCCGCCAATTGGGAAACCGGTGCTGACAGTGGTTTAGTGTTAGAAAGGCTAAGGGCTCATGGCAGCATGTTCTGGGCTACAACCCACACTATATTGAAGCCCATTAGAGCCTACAGCTCTAATGAGATGCTTCAAAGTAACCCCCTGCAGCGGTAATTCATGCGTCTGGCACCTCAAAAGGACCAACCGCATGAATAGGTGTGGTCGTGGGGGGCCATGTATAGATTCATGCTATGCATGAAATTATCCATAGCATAGATGGGGGTGGTGAGGAGAGAGGGGGCGGTGCCCGTGCGCCCCTAATGGGCAGGCCGCCACAGGTTATCACTCTCACTCTCTCATACTGGTCACTGGAAGTTCAACATGGCACCTCATGGCAAAGAACTCTCTGAGGATTTGAAAAAAAGAATTGTTGCTCTACATAAAGATGGCCTAGGCTATAAGAAGATTGCCAAGACCCTGCAACTAAACTGCAGCACGGTGGCAAAGACCATACAGCGGTGTAACAGGACAGGTTCCACTCAGAACAGCGCCTCACCATGGTCAACCAAAGACGTTGATTGCATGTGCTCAGCGTCATATCCAGAGGTTGTCTTTGGGAAATAGACGTATGAGTGCTGCCAGCATTGCTGCAGAGGTTGAAGGGGTGTGGGGGGGGTCAGCCTGTCAGTGCTCAGACCATACGCCGCACACTGCATCAAATTGGTCTGCTTGGCTGTCATCCCAGAAGGAAGCCTCTTCTAAAGATGATGCACAAGAAAGCCTGCAAACAGTTTGCTGAAGACAAGAAGACTAAGGACATGGATTACTGGAACCATGTCCTGTGGTCTGATGGACCAAGATGTGTGTGACGGCAACCAGGTGAGGAGTACAAAGACAAGTGTGTCTTGCCTACAGTCAAGCATGGTGGTGGGAGTGTCATGGTCTGGGGCTGCATGAGTGCTGCCGGCACTGGGGGGCTACAGTTCATTGAGGGAACCATGAATGCCAACATGTACTGTGACATACTGAAGCAGAGCATAATGCAGGGCAGTATTCCAACATGATAATGACTCCAAACACACCTCCAAGATGACCACTGCCTTGCTTAAGAAGCTGAGGGTAAAGGTGATGGACTGGCCAAGCATCTCCAGATCTAAACCCTATTGAGCATCTGTGGGGCCTCCTCAAACGGAAGGTGGAGGAGCGCAAGGTCTCTAACATCCACCAGCTCCGTGATGTCCTCATGAAGGAGGGGAAGAGGACTCCAGTGGCAACCTGTGAAGCTCTGGTGAACTCCATGCCCAAGAGGGTTAAGGCAGTGCTGGAAAATAATGGTGGCCACACAAAATATTGACACTTTGGGCCCAATTTGGACATTTTCACTTAGGGGTGTACTCACTTTTGTTGCCAGCGGTTTAGACATTAATGGCTGTGTGTTGAGTTATTTTGAGGGGACAGCAAATTTACACTGTTATACAAGCTGTACACTCACTACTTTACATTGTAGCAAAGTGTCATTTCTTCAGTGTTGTCACATGAAAAGATAGAATAAAATATTTACAAAAATGTGAGGGGTGCACTCATTTTTGTGAGATACTATATAGACGGGCTAGGGTAGTATAGCGGCAGGCGGAGCGGGCCAGTTGTCATCATGACACACAAAACTGCTGGAAAAAAAAATCTTGGTCGTCAATTTGCTGGGTAAATAGAAGAGAAGGAGAGGCGGCCGTGGTTCAATTTACTGCCCTTCTTAAAGTGCTGCCTGGGCCTAATGGACCCACTGGGACCCATGGTAGGGCCTGCTCTGAGGCTGAGCACACCAAAGGTGCACCCCTCCCTGGATCGCTGCAAAGCACTGGGAATAGGTGAATGGACCCTAAGAAGTAGACAAAGAGCCTAATAAGTACATTAACAGTGAACAGGAAAAAGTCCATGTGCCTAAATCAATACAAAAAAATCACGACCAAAATACTCTATAACTCAAATCCATATGAGATAAAATTTGTAATGTATAAATTTGCTAAAATGGATTGGTGCCAATGTCTTATCATAAATGTTTATTATTTATCTTAATAAATCTAAGTATTAAACCATTGTAAACATAACTTCCAAAAACTCACAGCATCTCTTATTAAATACCTAGGACCATCTACTTTCCAAAAAGAGGTCATTTGTACTGTCCTAGCATGTTAGGGCCTTCAATAATGAAATAGGATGTCAGTACATCAGGAATGATCGATTTTTAAAAACACAGTATGCACCATAGATTGTAGAGTTTATAACTTTCACAGAGATTACATAAATATACGTGGATTTGGGGTATTTTTACCAAAGAAATGTAGCAAAATACTTGTCGGCATAAATTCATGAAGAAAGAAACACTTTTTTTTTCCAATTTTTTAATGGTATTTTTTCATCTATATAGCGAAAAAAAAAATAAAAGACCCAGTGGTGATTAACCGCTTCCGGACCGGCTTGCGGACATTTACTGCTGCCGAGTGACACGATCCCGCGAATCACTGTCTATAAATGGCGGCTCGCTCATGCGCGGCTAGCCCGGCGGTGCGCCCTCATGCCCGCCGCACTCTTTAGCAGTATGGCCACGGGTCGGGCAGACTTGAAGTCCGCCGGCTACCCACGATTGCCTGGCAGAGAAGAAAAACGGGGAACCGTTGATGTTAACATGATGGTTCCCCCGCTCTCTCAGGCGGCATGTAAGAGGTCTACTGATCCCTGTCACTGGGATCAGTTAGATCTCTGGTGCCCCTGGCAGCCCAGCCCCCTCACAGTTAGAGCACGCCTAGGGAACACATTTAACGCCTAGATCAGTGGTTCTCAACTCCGGTCCTCGGGACCCACCAACAGGCCACATTTTCAGTATTACCTCGGGGAGATGCAGAGTAGGACACTGCAATCACTGAGCAGCAAATGATATCACCTGTGATGTATTTCAGTTATCCTGCAAATATGGCCTGTTGGGGGGTCTCGAGGACCGGAGTTGAGAACCACTGCCCTTGATCTTCCCCTACAGGTTAACCCCTTCACTGCCAATAACATTTATACAGTAATCAGTGGATATTTACATTTCTGATAGCTGTTTAAATGTCATTGGTCCCAAAAAAGTGTCAAAAATGTCTGACATGTCCACCCCAATATCACAGTCCCGATAAAAATCGCAGATCGCCGCCATTACCAGTTAAAAATTAAAATAGTAAAAATGCCATAAATTAATTCTCATGGTTTGTAAACGTGGCAACTTTTGCGCAAACCAATAAACGCCGGTCGCAATTTTTTTTACCACAAATATAAGGGAGAATATAAATCGGCTAAAACTGATGAATAAATTTGTTTTTTTATATATTTTTTTTTTGGATTTGTATTTTAGCAAAAATTATAAAATATTGTTTTTTTTTTTCAAAATTGTCGCTCTTTTTTTGTTTATAGCGGTGATCAGAAATGAAGCAAAGGGGATCAAATACCAATAAAAGAAAGCTCTATTTGTGGGAAAAAAAGGGCATCAATTTAGTTTGGGTACAACGTCACACGACCGCGCAATTGTCAGTTAAAGCGACGCAGTGCCGAATCGCAAAGAGTGCTCTGGTCCTAAGGTGGGAAATCCTTCTAGGGCTGAAAGGGTTAAATACCACCAAAAGAAAGCTCTATTTGTGGGAAAAAAGTACGCAAATTTCGTTTGGGTACAACGTCGCACGACCGCGCAATTGTCAGTTAAATTGATGCAGTGCCGAATCACAAAAAGTGCTCTGGTCCTAACATGGGATATCCTTCTAGGGCTGAAAGGGTTAAATACCACCAAAAGAAAGCTCTATTTGTGGGGAAAAAAAGTACGCAAATTTAGTTTGGGTACAAAGTCGCACGACTGCGCAATTGTCAGCTAAAGCAGCACAGCGTCGAATCGCAAAAAGGGCTCTGGTCCTAACGTGGGAAATCCTTCCGGGGCTGAAGGGGTTAAATACCACCAAAAGAAAACTCTATCTGTCTCAAAGGAATGCTAAAAATGTCATATGGGTGCAGTGTCGCACGGCCGCGCAATTGTCATTCAAAAAGTGACAGCGCTGAAAGCTGAAGATCGGCCTGAGTAGGAAGGGGGGGGGGGGGTCCGGTATTGAATTGGTGAAGAAGGTTTTAGTTAATTGAGGTAGATAAATAATCCAAATCCTTCCTTGACGGATTTGGCTTCTATCCTCCTGCGCTCTACCGGGGGGACGTTTTCCGATGTTGTTTATTTACATTTTATTCCAAAGCTTTTAACCTCGACGCTATAATTACCAAAGCGCGCATCGACTTTACTCCACGCCATCAGATTTAATTTAATTTCCTACGAGAACAGCAAAAGATTGGCGCCAGCAATCTGCACTTTGTGGAGTTGCAATCTCCTGTAGCGGAGGTGCGCTGGAAAGATTGAATGGCACAATCCGTCTTCTCTCCTTTCACAAATGACAGCCTATTGTCAATAAAACTTAATCAATGCGATCGCCGGCGAGGGCGATGTGACGGGCTGAAGAGAAGAAAACAGCGTCCCATTCAAAGGCGCTAAATTATACAAACAGGTCCGT
Organism: Glandirana rugosa; assembly: GCA_018402905.1. Taxonomy (NCBI): domain Eukaryota; kingdom Metazoa; phylum Chordata; class Amphibia; order Anura; family Ranidae; genus Glandirana; species Glandirana rugosa. Next base: position 72,224 of record BLSH010185497.1, read on the forward strand.
TTTCAATTTCCACAATGTTATAAATTTTATCGTTTTTTTTTTGTTTTTTTTTCGAATCCAGAAAAAGATATTTCAGGCGGGCGCGCTCGTGAAATATTCGCAATCCCAAAAAATGATTCTAGTTAGTCTCGGTTGAGCCTGGAACTCTAATAGAAATGGACTGTCTTCTTTGATTGAGTGTGATATCGGTGACGGAGCCTTGAGTTTAAACACGGGGGCCGGGAGAAAATTGCCCGGGCCTCGGCAGCCCCCTTTGAACACTGTAGAGATTTCTCGGGCGCTGTCAGCCGCTCGCGTCTAATGGAAACGCCAAACAATTTACTTTCAGGGGGAAAAATAAAAATGAAGCTTTCAAACTATTTAACTTTTTTATTTGCAAGGTTAAACTGCCTGTTTAGATCCTAAAGCACGCTGTCGTTCTTGGACTGCAGAGCCGGCGCGGTGTTTCCAGGACAGGAGGATGAAAGTACAAGGGGCAATATCTTTGAAACTTCCGAAAGCATTAACTCTTTTTTCGCCAGTGCTGTTTGAGCATTTTTTTTATTTTACATTATGCTGTACATTATTTTTATATATAAAAAAAAGAAATAAAAATAATATATGTATATGTGTATATATCTACATCTATATATATATATATAGATAGATAGATAGATAGTCAGGTCCATAAATATTGGGAAGTCTACATAATAATTGCAGCGCCCAATATATTAAGTACAACCAGAAAATAGGATATTTAAAAACCCAAAAATTATATAAATGACAGTTCCACTGGAGAAACACTGATAGTGCAATAAGTATTATCTGTGCACAATTAATCCATATATATCGTAAGAAATTCCGAAATGTTAACCATGTGGAAGTATTCAAGCCAACAGGATATACTGATGAATCCAATAAAAAGTGTGGATGTACGCTTACCGGAAGCCCATAGGCTATGCGCGAATAACTGGGTGATATCACCAAGGATGGTCTTCCGTTGTCTTCAAAATCCAATCAGATGGTGTGTGGGATCCGGATATCTGGCCTCAAGATGTGCTGGAAACGATGTCATCAAACCATATGGCCCAAGGTGCAGAGAAGAAAATCTTTATCCGGGTGGATGACTCCAGCTTCTCCAAATAGATTCTCAACAAATGGTAGATTGCACTCAATCGCAATGGATGAAAAAAAGAGGAAAACGCAATAGTGTAATACTGTATGACAAAGTATTTATTGCGCCAAAAATATCACAAAAATATCACAATATCACAGATAAAACAGAGCTCTCAATAAAACGTGACAGGAAGGGTCAGGAAAACCGACGCGTTTCGGCTCAAAAAGCCGTCATCTGGGGTGGCAAATATTGGGACATCGACACAATTCTAATCTTTTTGGCTCTATACCCCACCACAATGGATTTAAAATGAAACAACCAAGATGTGCTTTAACTGCAGACTTTCGGCTTTAATTTGAGGATATTTACATCCAAATCAGGTGAACGGTGTAGGAATTACAACAGTTTCTATATGTGCCTCACACTTTTTAAGGGACCAAAAGTAATGGGACAATTGGCTGCTCAGCTGTTCCATGGCCAGCTGTGTGTTATTCCCTCATTATCCCATTTACAAGGAGCAGATAAAAAGTCCAGAGTTAATTTCAAGTGTGCTATTTGCATTGGGAATCTGTTGCTGTCAACTCTCAATATGAGATCCAAAGAGCTGTCACTATCAGTGAAGCAAGCCATCATTAGGCTGAAAAAAACAAAACAAACCCATCAGAGAGATAGCAAAAACATTAGGGGTGGCCAAATGAACTGTTTGGAACATCCTTAAAAAGAAAGAATGCACCGGTGAGCTCAGCAACACCAAAAGACCCGGAAGACCACGGAAAACAACTGTGGTGGATGACCGAAGAATTCTTTCCCTGGTGAAGAAAACACCCTTCACAACAGTTGGCCAGATCAAGAACACTCTCCAGGAGGTAGGTGTATGGGTGTCAAAGTCAACAATCAAGAGAAGATTTCACCAGAGTGAATACAGAGGGTTCACCGCAAGATGTAAACCATTGCTGAGCCTCAAAAACAGGAAGGCCAGATTAGAGTTTGCCAAACAACAGCTAAAAAAGCCTTCACAGTTCTGGAACAACATCCTATGGACAGATGAGACCAAGATCAACTTGTAGCAGAGTGATGGGAAGAGAAGAGTATGGAGAAGGAAAGGAACTGCTCATGATCCAAAGCATACCACCCCATCAGTGAAGCATGGTGGTGGTAGTGTCATGGCGTGGGCATGTATGGCTGCCAATGGAACTGCTTCTCTTGTATTTATTGATGATGTGACTGCTGACAAAAGCAGCAGGATGAATTCTGAAGTGTTTGGGGCAATATTATCGGCTCATATTCAGCCAAATGCTTCAGAACTCATTGGACAGCGCTTCACAGTGCAGATGGACAATGACCCGAAGTATACTGCGAAAGCAACCAAAGAGTTTTTAAGGGAAAGAAGTGGAATGTTATGCAATGGCCAAGTCAATCACCTGACCTGAATCCGATTGAGCATGCATTTCACTTGCTGAAGACAAAACTGAAGGGAAAATGCCCCAAGAACAAGCAGGAACTGAAGACAGTTGCAGTAGAGGCCTAGCAGAGCATCACCAGGGATGAAACCCAGCGTCTGGTGATGTCTATGCATTCCACACTTCATGCTGTAATTGACTGCAAAGGATTTGCAACCAAGTATTAAAAAGTGAAAGTTTGATTTATGATTGTTAATCTGTCCCATTACTTTTGGTCCCTTAAAAAGTGTGAGGCACAAATACAAACTGTTGTAATTCCTACACCCTTCACCTGATTTGGATGTAAATACCCTCAAATTAAAGCGGAAAGTCTGCAGGTAAAGCACATCTTGTTCGTTTAATTTCAAATCCATTGTGGTGATGTATAGAGCTAAAAACATTAGAATTGTGTCGATGTCCCAATATTTATGGACCTGGCTGTATATACAGTATTTCACAAAGTACACCCCTCACATCTTTGTAAATATTTTATTCTATCTTTTCATGTGACAACACTGAAGAAATGACACTTTGCTACAATGTAAAGTAGTGAGTGTACAGCTTGTATAACAGTGTAAATTTACTGTCCCCTCAAAATAACTCAACACACAGCCATTAATGTCTAAACCGCTGGCAACAAAAGTAAGTACACCCCTAAGTGAAAATGTCCACATTGGGCTGAATTAGCCATTTTCCCTTCCGGTATCACGTGACTTGTTAGTGTTACAATGTCCCAGGTGTGAATTAGGAGCAGGTGTGTTAAATTTGGTGTTATTGCTCTCATTCTCTCATACTGGTCACTGGAATTTCAACATGGCACCTCATGGCACAGAACTTTCTGAGGATCTGAAAAAAAGAATTGTTGCTCTACATAGAGATGGCCTAGGCTATAAGAAGATTGCCAAGACCCTGAAACTGAGCTGCAGCATGGTGGCCAAGACCATACAGCGGTGTAACAGGATAGGTTCCACTCAGAACAGCGCCTCACCATGATTGACCAAAGAAATTAAGTGCAGTGCTCAGCGTCATATCCAGAGGTTGTCTTTGGGAAATAGACGTATGAGTGCTGCCAGCATTGCTGCAGAGGTTGAAGGGGTGGGGGGTCAGCCTGTCAGTGCTTAGACCATACGCTGCACACTGCATCCAATTGGTAAACAGTTTGCTGAAGACAAGCAGACTAAGGACATGGATTACTGGAACCATGTCCTGTGGTCTGATGAGACCAAGATAAACTTATTTGGTTCAGATGGTGACAAGCGTGTGTGGCGGCAACCAGGTGAGGAGTACAAAGACAAGTGTGACTTACCTACAGTCAAGCATGGTGGTGGGAGTGTCATGGTCTGGGGCTGCATGAGTGCTGGGGAGCTACAGTTCATTGAGGGAACCATGAATGCCAACATGTACTGTGACATACTGAAGCAGAGCATTCCCTCCCTTCAGAGACTGGGCCTCAGGGCAGTATTCCAACATGATAATGACCCCAACCACACCTCCAAGATGACCACTGCCTTGCTAAAGAAGCTGAGGGTAAAGGTGATGGACTGGCCAAGCATCTCCAGACCTAAACCCTATTGAGCATCTGTGGGGCTCCTCAAATGGAAGGTGGAGGAGCGCAAGGTCTCTAACATCCACCAGCTCTGTGATGTCCTCATGGAGGAGGGGAAGAGGACTCCAGTGGCAACCTGTGAAGCTCTGGTGAACTCCATGCCCAAGAGGGTTAAGGCAGTGCTGGAAAATAATGGTGGCCACACAAAATATTGACACTTTGGGCCCAATTTGGACTTTTTCACTTAGGGGTGTACTCACTTTTGTTGCCAGCGGTTTAGACATTAATGGCGGTGTGTTGAGTTATTTTGAGGGGACAGCAAATTTACACTGTTATACAAGCTGTACAATCACTACTTTACATTGTAGCAAAGTGTCATTTCTTCAGTGTTGTCACATGAAAAGATAGAATAAAATATTTACAGGAATCTGAGGGGTGTACTCACTTTTGTGACATACTGTGTATATTCTATAGATTATTTTTACATTCTTTTCTGAAAGCAGAGACCCTAGAGAATAAAATAGTAGTTCCATTTTTTTATATCATTCGATATTAATGCAGCTCTTTATGAAATGCAAAATTTCACCAAAGTTATTTTTAAGGCACACAAATGCAATATATTACCCACATTTTTGGTAAGGTATAAAAGATGAGGATGCGGTAAGTAAATAGATACCCAAAATGTCAAGGCTTAAATTTGCGCATGCCCTTAAAATAGCGACAAAGTTTGGTACTCTATGTTTTCCATAGGTGATGCTTTAACCTCTTGATGTCGACTCCCACCACCCCTTTAAGTGCTTTAGAATGCCGGGAGGCGGGGGCTGGGCTTTTCAGCATGTGACCATCGCGATTGGTTGTCACAGTGGTCACATGATTGGAAAAAAGTTTCCGTTAGCCGCCGGTCACTGTGCCGGGGGCACGCACCATCGCGCTCTTGGCACAGCTCTGTTTTAATATACTTTTCACTAAACTTTATTTCCCATCACATAGGGGACAAAAAGTTCCCTATATGATTATTTTTTGGTGACAGGTTCTCTTTAGTTAGACATCAGGGGTCTAATGGACCCCTGATGTCTCACCTGTCCTCCGATGACGCTAATGGAGTGCAGATGGTGCTCCATTAAAGTGTTACTAAACCCACAGCAGTAAAATCAGCCTGTATTAGACATGTGCGGTCAGTTTCGTTCCAAATTAAAATTCAAATGGTATTTTAGTTTTTTCGGAAATTCAGATGTATCCTAATTTCTGAATTACAATGGTACCGAATTTAAATGAATCCAAATAACGAAAAAGAAAATTCTGAAGAAATTCGTATTTGAATCATTTTCGAATCGTTTTCAAATCTGAATTTGAAAAGTCCTTTAATTTGAATAGTTTTCCAGTTTCCAAGGAGAACAAAATAGAATAGAAAACAAAGGAATAGAACAGGAAAAAAAATGTAACAGACTAGAAAAGAATAGAACAGAAAACAAAAGAATAGAATACAACAGCTCTGCTCCCCCTCCACCACATTCTATTCTTTCATTTTCTGTTATATTCCTCTCTATTGTATTCTATCTTTTTCCTTTCTATTCCTCCACTTTCCACTCCACCCCCATTCTCCTTGGAAACTGGAAAACAATTCGAAAACTTTTAAAATTCGAAACCTATTTGAAATTGATTCGAAAACTTTTCTAATCGATTCAAAAACGAATAAACAAAACGAATTCTGAAAACGAATTAAATGACTGAAACAAATCTAACTAAACAAACTTATGAAAATAACGAATCGGAAGGAAACTAAACAAATTTTTTTGCTCTGCACATGTCTAGTCTGTATGTGCAGCATAGCATGCTTGTTATACTCACTGTGGAACTTAAAGTGGAGTTCCACCCAGAATTTTTTATTTTTTTTGGCATCCACTCTTAATACTAAATAGAAGTAACCTTTTGTTTCCTTACTTTCAGACCGCCTAGTAATTCCATGGATTTTTTACTCACAATTTCATTTCTCTCACTGCTGGACTTTTCCATTTTAGGTGAGGGCATCTGAAGCCCATCCTGGGCCTTCTGGCATCTCTTCCTGAAAGAAGTGCATGGTGGGTAACCATCATGCTCTCCTCAATCTCGGTCTGCCTTAAATTGCGTCATTTCCTGTCTGGAAATAACCCGATTTTACAGTACAGGGAAGCCCACTGACTCCTGGGAAATGATGAGCCACATCTCCCAGGAGGCCAGGCGAAGCAGGAAGTGAGGAGAAGAGCCTAGGACCTAATAAGGGCAGAATACAGAGACCACCTAGCAACAAGCGACTTAGGGTGAGTATAAACATATTTTTTCCTTCAAAGGTAAGTCTGTATAGGCAAAGGACTTAAATGATGTAAAAAAAAAATTCTGTGTGGAACTCCGCTTTAAGGGGTTAATCCTCTGCATTGTGTAAAAAGGCTGTTTTATCCTGTATGCCATAGATACTTCCCCCCTGCACTGTCTATCTGGGGAAGGCCAGCTAACACAGGCAGGGTAGCTGACCTGCACATGCTCAGTTGTGCCTTTTATGCTGGAGAGAACATGTACTTGTTCTCAGAGATAGCCAGGTCACATGACATTGACATAACACATGTGGGTGTGTATACAGGCTGTAGTGGAAATCTCCTCCTACCTGAACTCTCAGCACTGGAGAAACTGTGCAGTTTATCATATAACCGTGGTATAAAGATCATCCAAAAGGGTATATAGCGGCAGTATTTTAATGTAAAAATATGATTTATAAGATGTGGGCACGGGGGGGGCAGGTGAACTATTTTCATATTACTGGGTTTAGTAACACTTTAACTTCTTCCCTGGCTATACTGGCTGGGAATAGTGACACCAGGACATTTCACTGATCTCTCTCACCTCTACCTGGCAGCACCGCCATGCAGGTCCCAGGTCTACCAACGGATGCACAGGTCCCAGAAAACATGGCGGGCATGGGGGGTGGGTGGAAGCTACAGGGATGCGTGGAAGCAATCTGGCTTCTATCTGACAGCCAACAGTCGATTTGTCATACTTACACCCAGGACTATGTGCAAATCCTCCCACCGCCACCGACATATGGCATATGGTGGTGGCATTAAAAGGGTTAAAGTACACGGATAGCTAATTTGTTTTTTTGGGGTGGTTTGAGTTTTGGATAGAGTAGGGAAGTGTTAAAGTGAGATTAAAGTAATTTTTTTTTCTTTCTAAAATAACAAACATGTCATATTTACCTGCTCTGTGTAAGGCTCCATGCACACTGTATCTCAAAAACGACCGTTTTTGGTAGTTTTGGCGTCACACACGTGGTCGTTTATTGTCTTTTATCAGCAGTGGCGTTTTTGGGCTGTTATCTGAACGCCCTGAATTGGCGTTCAAAAGTCATTCTCTTGACCACAAAAAACGCCGGTAAACGCTGCTAAACGCCACTAAACGCCGGTATATCGGCGTCTGGCGTTTTATTTGCAGTGTTTTGTAAGCAGCGTTTAGCGGCGTTTTTCTGCGTATTTTTTTTTACTTCATTGGCTTCCATTGAGGACTGCAAAAAACGCCAGACGCCGGTAAACGCTGCTAAACGCCACTAAACGCCGGTATATCGGCGTCTGGCGTTTTTTGCAGTCAATGGAAGCCAATGAAGAAAAAAACGCCCAAAAACGCCGCTAAACGCCAGCGTCTATCGGCGTCTGGCGTTTTTTGCAGTCCTCAATGGAAGCCAATGAAGTAAAAAAAATACGCAGAAAAACGCCGCTAAACGCTGCTTACAAAACACTGCAAATAGAACGTTTTGTGAGCAGCGTCTCCTGCCCGACGCTGAAAGAGCCCTATAGCATCCAGTGTGCATGGAGCCTAAAGGTTTTTCAGAGAGGCACCTGGCTCCTCCTCTTCTCAGGTTCCCTCACTGGCACCCCTGGCCCCTCCCTCTTGCCCCCACAGCACTTCACACAAAGAGCCGTGGCTCGGCTCCACCCCTCTCTCTCCTTATTGGCTCACTGGCTGTGATTGACAAGAGCGGCAGCCAATGGCTCCCTCTGCTGTCTCAGCAGATGAGAATGAAGAGTGTTCGGAGAGCTGAGTCCCTCGTGGATCACAGTGGGGCTCAGGTAAGTATTAGGGGCGTTCTGCTGCTTTTTACCTTCTAGCATAGAATGCATGAAGGTAAAAAAAAGACCTTTGGCCTTTACAAACACTTTAAACACCCCCGTGTAACACTTACTTCATCTGGGATCGAACACAGAGTGCTGTCCCTCTGACACTTCCAGGTTTTACTTGAAGTGCCGGCACCAGGACCAATCAGAAGACAGCTTTAGCGGTTGATGCCATGGCCGATCAAGAGAAAGCTCTCCTGATTGGTGCCTTAATAAAAGGTGAGGTGTCCCTTAGCATTCAAGTCAAAGCATCACTATGAGTCTTACCTGCACCTATCCATCACCTTTCTCCTTTTACCCCACAATAAGCCAGGGGTTCCCATATGAAAGGATTACACCTCGCCATACCATTTAGGTCCAAAAATAGATCCTGAAGTGCCCCACCAAGATAGTAGACACCAAAAATAAATTTTATTCTAAATGTGTATCTGGTGCTACAGCCAACGCATTTTGGGGACCACTCATCATCCCCTTCATCAGGGCTCTGATTATCCCAGATCAGGCTCTTGTTCTGCTTTCACTGGCTATGGCGAGATCCAAGACAATCACACTAAAGAATACTATGTCTGTGGAGAAATCTGGCCTAGGGGGCCAATGATGAAGGCATGAAGTTAGGTGGAGGTGTGAAGAAAGTCCAGCATCCTTTGCACAGTGGAGCACCAAACCATTTAGGTGGTCATCCTCAACCACCCACAGAGTAGTGGTTCATCATCGTTAGATCATGTTTATAGGGACAAGCAAATATTGTCTAACTACGCGAGTCCTGTGTATCCTTCTTTGAATCTTGATGTGTTCCCCAAAATCATACTCACAAGCCCGGTGATCTAGTGGCCATTTTCTTCTGATGTAACTTGGGGGGGTTGGCTGTCTCGTCCAGGCTGTGAAGTGGCCCCACGATGACATGCATGTGCAACAATGTGCCCGGGGTCTCCTAGGTAGCAATGGGCGAACGGTTCGGCCCGAGTATAAGTTTGGGCCGAACTTCCGTTGTTTGCCCCGATTCCCGAATTTAGAACATTATGGTGTTTTAGGCGCGACTTCGGCACCGCCGAATGTCCCATAATGCATAGCGAGACTGAGCTCGCTTTGTTTTGACAGTTTATTTATAGTGAAGGGCAGGGCCACCCGGTGACGTACAGATGACCCTGCCCCTTCTGATGTCATGTGACGTCATAGGGACGGGTCACTTATTATGTCACCGGGTGGCCCCACCCTTCACTATAAATAAACTGTCAAAACAAAGCGAGCTCAGTCGGCGGGAGCCCTCCGATGGAGGAGGAGCTGTTGCGGCTTTTTTTTTTTTTTCGGGTCCATCGCTCGCCATGATTGACGATGGATTACATACATCCGATGGAGCCCCCCCGCCCCAAAGCACCCATACTCCCCATGTTGAGGGCATCTAGCCTAGTATGGTTCAGGAGGGGAGGGGGGGTGCTCGCTCGTCCCCCCCTATCCTGGCTGGCCGGGTTGCATGCTCAGATAAGGGTCTGGTTTGGCTTTTAGGGGGGACCCCACATCATTTTTTTTTAACTTTGGCATGGAATTCCCCTTACAATCCAAACCAGACCCGTAGGGCCTGGTATGGTTCGGGGGGGGAACCCTACGCAGATTTTTTCAGTGATTTTTCTGTATATTGCCGGGAGCTGGCAATACATTACAGCCGCGATATGACAATTTTTCCTTCACAAATGTCATTTTGCTCTGGCTATGTTCTAAACATCACAGAGATGCGCCCTTTTACAGGCAAACTAAGGGGACTCCCCAGGCAGGATATTTAAAGGAATATTTCATTTTTATTGTTTCACTTTAAGCATTATTAAAATCATTGCTCCTGAAAAAATGATTGATTTAACCACTTCAGCCCCGGAAGGATTTCCCCCTTTAGGACCAGAGCCCTTTTTGCGATTCGGCACTGCGTCGCTTTAACTGAAAATTGCACGGTCGTGCGACGTTGTACCCAAACGAAATTTGCCTCCTTTTTTTCCCACAAATAGAGCTTTCTTTTGGTGGTATTTGATCACCGCTGCGTCATTTCTGATCGCCGCTATAAACAAAAGAAGAGCGACAATTTTGCAAAAAAACCCAAATTTCTTACTTTTTGCTGTTCGGCGTTTATTGTTTGGTTTGCGCAAAAGTGGTCGCGTTTACGGATGATGAGAATTTATTTCTGGGGTTTTTATTTTTTATTTTTTTTACTAGTAATGGCGGCGATCTGCGATTTTTAGCGGTACTGCGATATCAGGGCGGACATGTTGGAACATTTTGACACTTTTTTGGGACCATTGGCATTTATACAGCGATCAGTGCTATAAAAATGCACTGATTACTGTGTAAATGCCATTGGCAGTGAAGGGGTTAACCTGCAGGGGGCGCTCTAAGGGTTAACTGTGTTCCCTGGGCGTGTTCTAACTGTGTGTGGGCTGCCCTAGCTGGGGAAGGGAAGTGATCACAGCTTCCATGTAGAGGAAGGCTGTGATCACAGCCCTTCCCCCCTCACAGAACGGAGGTTCGTGTTTACTTACACGGACCTCCGTTCTTTCACTCTGGGGGGGGGGCATCGTGGGTGGCCGGCGGAGATCGAATCCACTGCACTCGCTCCCTGGCCCTCCCCGGACACAGTGAGCGCACGGGCGCGCCTCCGGTGGCGCACGTGCGCTCACTGTGCGCGATCTCGCAGCCGCCGTCAGATGACGGCGTTTTGCGCAGAGGAGTCACTCTGTCGCCATCAATTGCCGATCAGCGTTCGGCAAGCGGTTAAAAACTTTTTTTGCATAGATACATGTCCCCTAGGGCAGGACCTGGGTCCCCATACACTTTTTATGGCAATAACTTGTATATTAGCCTTCAAAATGAGCACTTTTGATTTTTCATGTTCGGGTCCCATAGACTTTAATGGTGTTCGAATGTTCGGACAAATTTTTTGTCTGTTCAGATGTTCTGGTGCGGACCGAACCGGGGGGTGTTCGGCCCATCCCTACTCCTAGGGCCCATGACGAGGTTATCCCAGGGATCTGTAGGTAACTGTACATTGTGGTCTAGGGCAGAGATAGGGAAGCGTGAAAGAAAATGGAAATCAGAATTTTAAAGCTGAACTCCTGGATAAATGAATATTGTCAATGTAGAGTTCTGGTCTTGTCTCTGCCCCTCCTATAGTTTTCTACAGGCAGCCTGTAGTGGGTGGGGCCTGCTGGGTTACTCCCAGTGGCGACTGGTGTTCATTATTTTGGGGGGGGGGTGGCAAATCAATGCCAAATCACCCCATCCCCCGCAGAAGAAGGACGGGAAGGCGGCACCCCCCCCCCCCCCCCTGCATGCGCAGGAGACAGACGGGAGTCCTAAGACTCCCTGGCCAATTGAGTCTCAGGATCCGCTTCCTGATTGGCTAGGAGGAGAATCAAGAAGACAATGGTGAATATTAATTTGCTATTGTCACACAACTGGGTGGGCTCAGGGCTCAGTGCTCTGTGCCCTAGCCCACCATTTTTTTAAGCCAATTAGAGCCTCAGGCACTAATCATGGGCTTAAAAAAAAATCAGTTGAAATCTAAGTGTCTGGCGCCCTTCATGTAGATTAGGGGCCGGGTGCATGGATTAGAGGGGGCAGCGCATCCCGTATGGATGGGCCGCCATTGGTCCCTCCCACAGCTCTGCTCTCAATGTACAGGGTGACTGCTCTTGTCTCCATTCCCTCCTGTAGTTTTCTACAGCCCATAGTGGGTGGGGCCTGCTGGGCCCCTCCTACAGCTCAGGCCATGCACAGCAGTGATGATTTCACCGCTACTTTTACTAGAAAATATCTGGGTTTGCAAAGGATTTTTGATGCAAAGTGGATTGATATTCTTCAATGCTATTGAGGAATATGTTTAAATGATCTTTTTATGTGACTGGAGTTCAGCTTTAACTGTTTCAGTAAAATGATAGAAGTGACTTTTAATGCTCACATAACGCATATAATGAGATAATTAAAGATATACAGGGTATTTAAAAATGACATTCCTCCTCCTCAGGCGGCTGTAATCCGCAGCAAACTTCCTTTTAAAATTTAGGACTGTGAAATGAGCCTCAATTTATCAAAGTAATAATAAAAAAGGAAACGTTGATATTTGGAGTATTTAAATGTAAATTGGTTCAAATGTCAGCCGATGGAAAATTTCAAATGAAGAGTCTTCGGCGAGTCGGAAAGGGCAGCTTGAAATAAAGTATACAAATCAATTTTATTTGCTTCAGTGTGTTTGTTTCTAATAACAATACAAATGTAAGGGAGAAAGGTCAATATCTAACATTAAGAGGAGCTAATGCTAATTAGATTTATGGACAGCACAACCAGAGAAAGATCTTCAAAAGGTTATGCAGAAGGAATGGCTCTGTGGATGACAAAGACTTTTCTTTTCAAAGATTATCAGCAGAAGAAATTTAAGATAGACTTTATCTTTCATTAATTTGCTCTACTTGAAGCCGAAGAGACAAGAGGCCTAACAGGGCAGCCAAAGCTTCTCTTTGTTGGAAGATTCTCTCTTGTTCTCAGGCCATCATGGTTTTAGTTTTGCTCCAGTTCCTCCCCTTAGAGGAGCAAGGACGTGGAACCCCCTTTCTCAATTGGTGGTTTCAGTAGGGAGTGTTGACCATTTCAAAAAACAGATGGGCATCACTCTATGGATGATAAATACTTTTCTTTTTAAAGATTATCAGCAGAAGAAATCTAAGATAGACTTTATCTTTCGTACATTTGCTCTACCTGAGGTTGCAAGAGACAAGAGGCCTGACAAGGCAGCCAAAGCTTCTCTTTGCTGGAAGATTATTGGGTTTTCTCAGGCCATCATGGTTTTAGTTTTGCTCCAGTTCCTCCTCTTAAAGAAGCAAGGATGTGGAACTCCCTCTCTCAATTGGTGGTTTCAGTAGGGAGTGTTGATCATTTAAAAAAACTTTTAGATGGGCATCACTCTATGCATGATAAAGACTTTTCTTTTCAAAGATTATCAGCAGAGGACATCTAAGATAAACCTTTTAATCTTTCGTACATTTGCTCTACCTGAAGTTGCAGAGAAAAGAGCCATGATAAGGCAGCCAAAGGTTCTCTTTGTTGGACGATTCTCAGGTGATCATGGTTTTAGTTTTGCTCCAGTTCCTCCTCTTAGAGAAGCAAGGATGTGGAACTTCCTTTCTCAATTGGTAATTTTCAGTAGGACGTGGTTCAAAAAACTTTTAGATGGGCATCACTCTATGGATGACAAAGGCTTTTCTTTTCAAAGATTATCAGCAGAGGAAATCTAAGATGAACCTTTTTATCTTTCATACATTTGCTCTACCTGAAGGTGCGGAGAAAAGAGCCATGATAAGGCAGCCAAGGGTTCTCTTTGCTGACAGATTTTCAGGTGTTCTCAGGCCATTGTGGTTTTCATTTTTCTCCAGTTCCTCCTCTTAGAGAAGCAAGGATGTGTAGCTCCCTTTCTCAATTTGTAGTTTCAGTAGGGAGTGTTGATCAAGAAACTTTTAGATGGGCATCACTCTATGGATGATAAATACTTTTCTTTTCAAAGATTATCAGCAGAAGAAATCTAAGATAGACTTTATCTTTTGTACATTTGCTCTACCTGAGGTTGCAGAGACAAGAGGCCCGACAAGGCAGTCAAAACTTCTCTTTGCTGGTCTTGGGTGTACTGAGGCCATCATGGTTTTGGTTTTGCTCCAGTTCCTCCTCTTAGAGAAGCCAGGATGTGGAACTCCCTTTCTCAATTGGTGGTTTCAGTAGGGAGTGTTGATCATTACGAAAAACTTTTAGATGGGCATCACTGTACGGATGATAAAGACTTTTCTTTTCAAAGATTCTTGAAGCTGCAGAGACAAGAGGCCTGACAAGACAGCCAAACCTACTCTTTGCCAGAAGATTCTCAGGTGTTCCCAGGCCACCATATTTTTAGTTTTGCTCCAGTTCCTCCTCTTAGGCTCCTTTCACGCTCCAAAGTTGCGTGATTTTCAGTGCAACTTTGGAGCCCGACTTGGATTTCACTTTGAAGGGACTTTGATGAGACGTTTCCACTCTCTGGCATTGAGTTATTTGGAAGTTGGAAAATGGAGGAGATTGGTTCCTCTAAATGCCGCCCCCGCCATCCCTCCTATCCAGGTGTACAAGGGAGGCACACGGGCCCCCTGGAGCATGGGGCCCGGTTGCAATTGGAACCCCTGTAGTTACGCCCCTGCATTGATCGTATACATGATAAAAACGTGTTTGATCGTCTATTACAGAACAAAGTACAAGGTATCGTCAAAAGAGGTCCATGTATATCTATAAGAAAAGGAATTGAAAAGAGTCGAGTCTACGTGTGTAGGTCCATGTCTGGTTACACATCTGTAGCTCGGACAAGTTGGGTACCACAAAGAAAACAAGAAAAAAAAAAAAAGAGAACAAAGATCACAAAATAAGAACAAGAATCAACCTGCTAGTTAAAGTTATAATTAGGAATCATTAGGCGCTTGTGTAATGTCGGTGGATATAAATGGAGAGCTAAAAGACAGAGCCATCCCACATAGCCCATATTTTATTGACTTGGATCAGAGTATCCTCATTCAAGGCTGCCATGTATTCCATATCTTGTATCTCGGCTATAGACTGAGGCAATTTTTGTTACCAGGCCACAAGGCCTAGCCACTGCACCTGAACTATGCAACCAAAAAAAGGGGGCTCTATCACTTTAAATGATACAAATCAACATAAGTGTCAAAATAACAGAAGGAAATAGTAAAAAAAAAAAAAAGATATCTCGTATAGGTGAGTATTATGCACAATCTTAAATTCAGAGCATACATGCAAACATTGATTCTAGACAAAGTCCACATACAAAATAATAACCTTTCATTCCAATCCCTTGAAAACATATGGTGCCAGTAGTGCACTATAACAAAACAAATGGTGTTCCACTCATTCCACCAATGCTCCAAAACCCCATACTGGATATTATGATCTCTGGACACTGAGATTAGGTGAGCCTTGCTGTTATATGGCTATAAAATCTTCCCACTACCTTCACTCAGCGATTAACAATTCATACAGCATTAGAGACAAAAGGGCAAATTTCATATTGTAGTAAGTTAAATAAATACACATATATTTATTAAAACCACTCACATGGATAAAAGAGAGACCGGCAATACACAGTGTACAAACAGCACTGCTGCGAGTCTCACTGGCGTGCATGATGATGTCACATACCAAGCTCCGCCCAATGTGTTTCTTCCTTAGCAGACATCGTCAGGGAAGGAGACCACACCTGAACCAGCACCTATTTTAATGTTTTTATTTATTTTTCTTCACTTATGTCACTTGCTCTTATGCATGTGTTTTTGTACCTCTGGATTGTAGGCTTTGGGTCTTCGTGTCTACCCTAAAATCTAAGGGGAGGATGTGTGGCCCTCAGGCTCCTTCCTACTCTGCCTTCCTCCCACTGCTAATGCATCTGTAGAATAAGTATACCACCCTGTGCCAATTATCTGACACCTCATGAGGGGGGCGTGGCCTGGCCTGAGCGGCGACGGATGCATCTTTCTGGAGCTCCGGATCCTGAAGAGCCATCCAGCGGACTCAACTACATCAGAACTCTGTGAGAACAACTACCACCTTAGTCAAGACCATACCAGTCCCCTACACAGCCCAGAGCAGTCCTTTTTGGGAGCCGGCCACTTCCACACAGAACCGTGGACGGGCCCGATCCTCAAGGCCCTCGTGCCATCCGAGGCAGCCATTCAGCCTCCGTGAAAGCCCGTGGCCCAAACTGTCTGTCAACCCCCTGGGAATTCAGTCAAGTGGAATTAGAGAGGAAACAAAGCCTCCCGACTGTTCGGGCGGCACGATCTACGCGAGGCCGGGGATCTATTCCGACCATACCGCCACACAGAGTTGCCTCAACAGCAATCACCATCTCCAGAATCCCCAGTACAGTAGTACCCCAGGCAGCCACCCCAGCCTGCGGCAGAAAAAAAAAAAAAACTCCACAGACCTTGCTGGGGCCCATTGAGGACATTCAATAGACATTTGTAGTCTCCCCCTTAAAGAGACTTGGAAATAGCAGAGATGGCAGAGTAGGCCACCAACTGTGCAGTATAGGGGAAGTACCAGAGCGACTAGAGCCCGACATCCATCTAACGACCCTCAAACTTATCACAATAATGTCCAGAAAGAGAGTGGGGGAATACAAAACTCAAAAACTGACATAACTATTCTTCAAGCCGGCTCCCCCAACTAGGGAAGAGCAGACAAAAAGAGGGACCAGCGACGCCTACACAGACCTTCCAGACGATTTGACTGACGACACACCGTCAGCAGCACTTCCAACATCTCCCACACACCATATAGAAGAGAACCCCATCACAGGGAGCCCAGCCAAAGCGAGAATGCGGATAGATGCCACATTACCAGCAACCCCAACGACGGAGCTAGCTCCCAATTCATTAAGCACTAACAATCCACTAAACTCCTCAGTGGCGACAATTCCAACCACGGGACAACCAGTCCTGGATACCACACTCAAAAGACATGCTCATCTCCCTTCAATCCTCCTTGATGTCAGACTTATCTTCCTTATTTACGAAAATTTCAACTGAAATCAAACACATAGACAAAAGGGTCTCTTGCATTGAAAACGTGGTTGAAGCATGTGTATCAACTGTCAATGATATAATAGACACAGTAAACGATGTTACAGAGGAACAATCGTGGATGAGAGCAAAGATAGCAGACTTAGAAGACAGATCACGTCGTAACAATGTCAAACTATGCAGGGTACCAGAAACTGTACAAACACAAGATTTGCAAAGATACGCCAAAGAGCTCCTACGTGCGATTCTCCCTGAAGTGTCCCCGCGGGACATCATAATTGACAGCATACATAGAATTGTGAAACCATCATATCTCGCAGCCTCAGTTCCCAGAGACGTGCTAATGAGAATTCACTTTTTCAAATCAAAGAAAAATTTATAATGGGAGCAAGGAAACTATCTAATCTTCCACACCCTTATGAAAACATTCAAGTATATCCCGATCTCTCCAAATATACACTCCAACTTCGCAGAGACCTAAATCCTATCACAAAAGGTCTACATAATCACAAAATACAATTCAAATGGAAATACCCAGCCATCCTGATAATTACAAGGGAAGACACCTCTTACAAGATAGACAGTCTTAAGGAAGGTCTACAACTGCTCCACACTTGGGGTATACTACCAGACCCCCCGCTGGAACCTTCCCAACACCATCCGCCACCTGACACCCCTAAATCACAACGCATTAGAGGCAGAAGAATCTCATGAACGGTCCAAGCTCCACAACAAAGGGCCATATATCTACTATGTTTTACCCTTCCCCAAACTGCTCCCAATGTAAACCCAAAACCGCTCAAGAACTGTTTACCCTCCTTGCGGTGACACTGTATCCTGCAGTCATATCCACCACTTTTTGTTATAAACATTAAGCATTTGTTTACTTGCTTTGTTACTAACTGAACTTGTTTTTATACCAGCGTCAATATTGACTGATTTCTACTTCAACTGCAGCCTTGGCCGTAACCAGACATCTCGCCCACGGCCATGCTATCTGGACCAGACTACGAACGGAATGATTCTCCTAACTGTAAGTGCCAACTCACCTAGAATCACCACACACGATGCCACTGAATATTTTATCAATTAATGCGCATGGGCTCAACCACCCGGCCAAAAAGATACTCACTATGGCACACAGCACAGGAAAAACGTAGCGACATCCTCTGTGTACAAGAAACTCACTTTTTGCTATCTGACCCCTCACTCTGGCACCCCATGGCTGGCATGGAGTTTGCGCTGTACATGTTGAGCCAATTGCTTGCTTTCTAGCAGTAAAAGGTAGCTGCACAAGCAGGCTATGTTTTCCATGTCAGCGGGGGGGTGGATGGGCTGGAGAAGTGAGCATGTTTGAGCACAGTGCCACAGCAGTAGCTGTGAGCCGGCCCACTGGTTGCCAGTCACTGTTCTTCCCCTTCTGCCCTCTCCTTGTCCCAGCACTGCATGGAAATGAAGGAGCAGGCATCAGATAGGGGTCTTCTACGCTTCCCATTATGGAGGAGCTTGGGTTTGGGCTTGGGTTTAGTCTAAACTTATGCCCAACCGAACCCGGAAGGAAGCTGTCAGTGCCGGGGCCAATCAGCTGCAGGTGGGGAATTCTCCACCGCACAGCTGCACATACTCAAAGATGCTAAGGACAATATTGAGTGCAAGGTGCCCCGTATTCTAGCATCAAAAAGCCAGTGTGGATTTATGCTCACGCTAATATTAATGAGCAAAAGACCAATGTTACATATGTAGTGCCAGTTCATTGCGCACATATTAATGCGTGAGGGTGCATTTCTGCACGAGCAAGTGCACAAACCTATTAGCAGTTTGTGTTTAGTGGCTTATTTAAACCGGTCTGTCAATATGAGCAGTTGCTGAATGGTCTTCAGCTCCTTCCTGTGTTACCATGCCCTCCACCCCCCACGTGAGTTGGTCGCGTATTAGAGCCTCTGGCTCTGCTTAATAAAAAAAACATGGGAATCCTTGCGTCTGGTGCCCCACATGTAAATTAGGTGGCCGGACGCATGGATAGGAGGGGTGGCGCCCCTACTGGATGGGCCGCCACTGGCTAGAGTAGGATGTTTTGTGTTAGCGTAGGTACATTTTCAGGTTTGGCTGTGTTTTTCTGGGTCAGGGTTTTTCTAGGTCAGAGTTTAAGTGACCCAGAAGCAGATAGGATGGGTCTAGGAGGGTCCAGGAGGAGCTAGCTGGAGTATTCTGCAGGGCCCTGACCAATCCCCAATAGAAGAGTTGGCAAAATGTAAAATTGGATCTATCAGCGCAAAGGTATAAAAAGAACCTACTTCTAAATAATGCCAGCTGAACACTATAGAGCAATCACAAAACTCACAATTAAGATACAATTAAGAACCATAAGTGCAGCGCACAAATAGTACTAAAAATAATCCTACTGTATGTAAATTAATATGAAAGGCCCAAAGGGATATTCAAAACCAATAAATAATATACAGGGTGGGCCATTTATATGGATACACCTTAATAAAATGGGAATGGTTGGTGATATTAACTTCCTGTTTGTGGCACATTAGTATATGTGAGGGGGGAAACTTTGAATCCAACTTTTGTTTTTTCAATAGGAAGAGGGTCATGTGACACATCAAACTTATTGGGGATTTCACAAGAAAAACAATGATGTGCTTGGTTTTAACGTAACTTTATACTTTCATGAGTTATTTACAAGTTTCTGACCACTTATAAAATGTGTTCAATGTGCTGCCCATTGTGTTGGATTGTCAATGCAACCCTCTTCTCCCACTCTTCACACACTGATAGCAACACCGCAGGAGAAATGCTAGCACAGGCTTCCAGTATCCGTAGTTTCAGGTGCTGCACATCCTATATTACCAGCTGGTCAAAAGCGCTTTGTTCCTTCAAGTGGGGAAAGAATGCACATGGAAACCACTCTGGGAGAACCTTCAGTCAGTGGCACTGATGAGTTAGTAATCCCGGCTCCAATAAGCTTTATATTCCCTCTGCGCTCCATAAGAGACAGTGATCGGTATACCCAAATAGATAAAAGAGGAACAAAGGACCTAAGTGCTCTCTGTATGCATGTGTATAGAGAGTTTGTCAAGATTGCACTTACATCATCGTTTTTTTAACCGGTTTTGTCAGCTGGGGGGCGAGAGGCCGCCGCCGGCGCGCCCTCGTGCCTACCACACTCTGCAGGAGTGTGCTCGCGACTCGGGCGGACCCCATGTCTGCCGGCGAGCCGCGATGAGCTGCCAGAGGGAAAGAACGGGGAACCACTCTGTCAGTGGGCATCTAAGAGATCTACTGATCCCTGTCACTGGGAACAGTTAGATCTCTTATGCCCCTGGCAGCCTAGCCCCCTCACAGTTAGAACACGCCTAGGGAACACAGTTAACCCCTTCCCTGCCAATGACATTTATACAGTAATCAGTGGATATTTAAATGTCTGATCGCTGTATAAATGTCATTGGTCCCAAAAAAGTGTCAAAAATGTCCGACATGTCCGCCGCAATATCGCAGTCCTGATAAAAATCGCAGATCGCCGCCATTACTAAAAAAAAAAAAAAAAAACTGTAAAAAGGACAGAAATTAATTATCATGGTTTCTAAACGCAGCAACTTTTGCGCAGACCAATCAATAAACGCCGATTGCGATTTTTTTTTTACCAAAAATATGAGGAAGAATATAATTCGGCCAAAACCGATGAATACATTTGCTTTTTTAATTTTTTTTGGATTTGTATTATAACAAAAAGCAAGAAATATTGTTTGTTTTTTTTTTTTTGCAAAATTGTCGCTCTTTTTTTGTTTATAGCGGCGATCAGAAAAAAAAGGACGCCAATTTCGTTTGGGTACAACATCACGCGAATTGTCGGTTAAAGTGACGCAGTGCCGAATTGCAAAAAGTGCTCTGGTCCTACAGTGGGAAATCCTTCCGGGGGTGAAGTGGTTAAAGCAGCATAAAGTACAAAATCGCTCCGGTCTCCAATGTGAACCCACGGATAGCAGCGTTACATCACCACATGACTTCCTCAGCCGGGCGGGGCCAAGGAGCGTCACCACATTCATTATATACTGGTTTCGTAGCCATAGGTACTGTAAGCAACAACCGCTAACTGGGGACATCTATTGCTCACACCAGTTATCGCAGGTTCAATTAGAACTCAGGGACAAGATAAACAATCTATATAGAAACCAGAGCAAATTGATTCCTTATCGGCTCATAATTAAGATCAAGGAAAACATTAAACTTTACTATTAAAAACTAGGGATTTGACTCACACTCGCGGCCTTCCTTCACGAAGACCAAGAGATAAAACAGCACAATAAAATACTGAATATCGCAAAGCTAATAAAAGAGAACAATAATTATCTATCGGAAATAAAACAGTTTAGGTCGAATTCGACATTTAATCCCGAA
Source organism: Glandirana rugosa (assembly GCA_018402905.1). NCBI lineage: Eukaryota > Metazoa > Chordata > Amphibia > Anura > Ranidae > Glandirana > Glandirana rugosa. The sequence continues at coordinate 93,436 of BLSH010185497.1, forward strand.
GGGACCCTAACTTCGGTCTCAAAAATCCAAAAAGATTCCCGTTTGCTGAGCTGTTTTATAAAATGGCCCCCCTCCAATGTGGTTTAACCTTTTCCACTCCCCAGAACATGTGATCTCTGGGGTCCCTGTTGTGGAACTGGTGGAAATGTCTTGAAATGCTATGGGTTTTAACCCCCTTTTTAATGTTACTGACGTGTTCACGAACGCGAACACCTAATTCCCTAGAGGCCCTGCCCACATATTTGAGCCCGCACTTGCACTCCAGCATGTAGACAACCCCAAGGGTCTTATAGGTGATCAAGTCCTTAATTTGATATATTGCTTCCTTGTAACATTAGCAGGAAAGGTTTTACGTTTCTTAATATTACACTTCTCCTGTCGGCATGCAATGCAGCGTCCACATGAGAAGAACCCTGATAAAAAGGAGAACAGCCGACTTTCTTTTTCACAGGGGGGGATCTATAACTCCCAGGGCTATCCTGTCTCTAAAGGTAGGGGCTCGTTGATAGACAAACCGGGGTTTAGATGGTAAAAAACTGAACCCAGTACTTGGTCCCTCAACAATATGTCCCAATGTTGGGCTACTATTTTCTTATGTTGGACATTGTAATCAAGTACCAACATAAAGTCATGTTTTTCCCTCTCAGGCTTCTTGGTATCACTTATAGTTTCTCTCCCCAAATTACGTACTTTGTCCACTTCTTCCAACAGGTCTTTACGATACATCTTTTGAGGAAAACACTCTGTGAGAATCTGGGACTGAGAAAGGAAATCTGCTTCCGAAGAGCAATTCCTTCTCAAACGTATAAACCAGGGTTTCTCAACCAGGGTTCCGTGGAACCATGGGCGTCTGCAGATAGGGGCAAGGGGGGGCTATTGCCCCCCGCTGGAATCAGGGATCGGATCGGAGGTTGCCCACTAGGTCCTTATCCTCTTGGGCTATGTATGAAGTCTCTGATCGTCTCGTGTGCCATGTCCACAGTCTCAGACCATCTCCTGTAGTATGTCTGCAGTGTCTGACCATCTCCTGTAGTATGTCTGCAGTCTCTGACGAACTCCTGTAGTATGTCTGCAGTGTCTGATCATCTCCTGTACTATGTCCACAGTCTCTGACTGTCTCTTGTACTATGTCCGCAGTGTCTGACCGTCTCCTGTACTATGTCTGCAGTCTCTGACCATCTCCTGTACTATGTCTGCAGTCTCTGACCGTGATAATGTGATAATGTCAAAAAGCGGCATAGCATGGGTGACCTTAAAATGATGCCCCCCCCCTGAAAAAATTTCTGCGGACGCCCATGCGTGGAACCCCAGGGTTCCTCCAGAGGTTGCTAGGGGTTCCTTGAGCAATGGTCAATTTCTACCTCTCAGATATTTTTAGCTATCTGTAAGGGGGTAATTCTTCCCAATGACCACAAATGTAAGGAGCATTCTTCCCATTGACCATCACACTAATGTATCAGGAGTTGTAGATTTTTAATTTTTAGCAGGGGTTCCCCGAGACTGGAGAATTATTTCAAGGGTTCCTCGGTCTTGAAAAGGTTGAGAAAGGCTGGTATAAACTGACCACTGGGGATTTTGCACAGCCAGTTATGGGGGTGACAACTCCCCAGGGTTATGTAGCCATTCCTATCAGAGGGTTTGAAGTCACTCCGAGTTCTCAAAGAGCCTTTATCTTTAAAAACCTCTAGGTCCAAAAATACCATCTTATCCATATCAATATTCCAGGTGAGTGTGATATTTTTGTTACTGGAATTTAATTTGTCCATGACTATCCATGTCACCTTCCCATACCATGAACAGATCATCAATATACCTGCGGTAACAAAGGAGCGGCTCTGGGAGATCCCAAAAACAACTACCTCCTTCCAGTGAGCCATAAAGAGATTGTCTACACTGGGAGCAAAGAGGGCGCCCATTGCAAACCCTCACCTGCAGGTAAAACTGATGATCATACCAAAAGTAATTTTGGTGTCAACAAAATTCCAGACAATTTAATAAGATTTTTTTATGCTTAGAGGACAGATTGGAACCATCAAGAGCCCACCGGGTAGATAATAGGGCATCCTGATGCCCGATAATTGTATATAGCGAACTTACATCCGCTGTAATAAGGATGCTCTGGGTACTACTATTCAGAGATTCCAATACCTGGATCATATGCTTAGTGTCTCTTTAGTGCTATTTATGCGCTGCACTTTTGGACGCCCCCTCAAATACTCAGGGTCAGCCCAGCAGGGGCAATGTGGTTCGGGTGGAAGATGGAGATGCAGCGTTAGGCTGTCGGGGTCATAGAGAGTAGCTCCTCAGTCTGGGGGAGGGGGGTGAACTCAGGCCTGGTCTCGGGTATGGAAGGGACCCTTCTCATGACACACAGAGGGATCCTATCCAGGAGACACAGAAGCAAGGAGAGGACAAATCTCCAGGGAGGAAGACAGCCAAGTGGGCGAGTGAGTGTTGCAATCAGAGGACTGAGAGGCAGCCTGAAGGGATTGGATGCAAGCAGTCTGGAATGGATGCAGAGTCAGTCTGGGAGGGCTAAGGAGAAGTAGCCAGGAGGGCTAGTGAAAAGGGCAGTTGCAGTCAGGCGGGCTGGCAGTGCCTGAAGAGGTGGTACTGGGAGCAGTAGCAACAGGAAGAGGACAGCTAGCACCAAAGACCTCTATTTTGCTGCATTACAAAATGGGCCCCTGGTCCCCCTGCCTGCAAAGGGCATTCACAAGGATCTGAGATTTTGTTAGATCAAGCAGTGACTGCTAGCTGGTCTGGGAAGTTGTAGTTCTAAAAGCAAGTCTGTGCTGAAGGTAGAAGAGGAGAATTGTATATACCGGATGTATATAGTTTGTGTCCCTAAAGAGTTTCTACTGATCAAATGGGCATCCCATAACAACCCATTCCCCATCCAAGTTCAATTCCCCTAAATAAAAAAAACAAACAAAGCTGAAAGGACTGCTTCTTGTCTCAGAAGTGATTGAGAAATTCATGTGCTTGGCTGTGCAGGGTGGGAGATAACCAACATTCACCAGCGGCTCCTGCAGGGGTAGTGCTACACCTGTATGCTCCAGCTTGCCTTTGGACTTTACTTCTGCTCTGTTACCTACTGCTCCAACCTTAGCTTGTTTACTGGATCTGATTTGCCTGCTGACTTTGTATTGTGTTGCCTGGCTGTTAATGACCTTGCCTGCCTTCTGGACCTGCTTTGTCTGCTGATTCTGTGCCTTGCTGCCCGGTTGCCGCTGACTGCTGCTCATCTCCTGGTCTGCTTCCGTCCCATGCTCTGGTGCCAAACTGTTCATGCATCCAGTTCTGAGGACTGCGATTACCAGCATTACCCACTTACAGAGTGGACATCAGCAGCTAGCTACTATGGCACTTGTGCCCCTCCTTGCCCTTACACTCTCTGTCTCCACCTTCAGAAGTGTTGGGCGGGAGGTGCAAGAGAGGCCTCCAGAATATTCCAGCCTTCACCAGGTACTTGATATCGAGATAATATAGCCATACGCAAGATGGAGATGCTCATCCCATCATTGTTTAATATGACCACATGGCCATAGTAGTCAATGATGTCATAATCATCCCCACCCCTTTGTGTATGTGCAGCTGCAGGGAAGGCAATCCCCTCCTGCAGCTGATTGGCTGGCACACACAGCTACCTTCCGGGT
>BLSH010185497.1:98498-109920 GCA_018402905.1 Glandirana rugosa
CCCCCCCCCCCCCCCCCCCCCCCCCAAGCAAGAAACCACCAGCAGCCACTGACCTTGAAGAGACATTTTCAATAAAAATGCTTATGCTATGTACAGATTTATTTGTACTTCTGACACTTCTTGCGTTATCTGTTTCTAGTTCTTGCTAACTTTTTCTCAGACCTGATGGAATAACGTGGACTGACATTAAGTTGGTCCCAGCTGTTCTCAGAATATTCTTCAGGCTTTTCAATTTTTCAGTTCAAAAGATCAATTTTGTGTGAGTCGCAGTCGCTGAAAGTGAAAAAAAAAAGAAATAAAATAAAGTTTGCCTTGTTTGTTATCTCAGATTTTTAGCATTTCCAGGTGACTTCATATTGTCACCCCTCCAGCGTAGGGGAAACGTCCCCCGTCCCTATGAACCATGGTCAATGTAAGTTGCGTGCATTCCAGTACACTTCCGAAACACAACGCGCATGCACTTCAGTAGATATACAATGATGGAATGGATTGAAGATTTTTAAAGTATTACATTTTTAAATATGATTCAAAATTGAATGGTTGTTATATTTTTGTGTTGGTATAGCACAGCCTTTCTCAACGTTTTCAACACCAAGGAACCCTTGAAATAATTATCCGGTCTCGGGGAACCCCTGATAAAAATGAGTAATCTACAACTCATGATACATGAAAATGTTTGCCGAGGGTAAGAAAATGTTATTTCAATCTTATCTAGACTCTCATATTCAATTATGGCCGTCTCAATGGAAAACCGCGCCGCAGCGGACAATGAGAAGCCAACAACAAGCTTACTGAGAGCAAGAATGAAAACAGCGTCCACAAAACACGTCTTTCAGGAGAAACATCTATAGATGAAATGACGATCAATTATGTGAAAGGATGCAATAGAGATCACAAAGGATTAAAGGATGGCAGACATCCCATAGGATACGTCCATATTTCTGGAAATGGAGACCGAGAGAGGGAGGTACAAAAATAGCAGTTTTTAGTCTATGACAGCCTTTCTCAACCTTTGCAACACCGAGGAACCCTTTAAATAATTCTTCGGTCTCAGGGATCCCCTGCTAAAAATTAAAAATCTACAACTCATGATACATTAATATGATGGCCATTGGGAAGAATGCTCCTTACACTTGTGGTCATTGGGAAGAATTACCCCCTTATAGATAGCTAAAAAGATCAATGATATCATTGGGAATTATCTGAGAGGTAGAAATTGATCATTGGTCAAGGAACCCCTAGCAACCTCTGGAGGAACCCTAGGGATCCACGGAACCCTGGTTGAGAAACCCTGGTATAGAGATTGCCTCTAGTGAATGGATAGGCTGCATTCTCAGTACTGCCACCGGTCTTTTGTGAATGGATAGGCGTCTCAATGATGTCACTGGTTACTTTTAAAAGCAGAGGTTGGGGCACGCCATGGTAGTTTCCCTATGGACTTCTGGCGGTATAAGCAACTCCATCACTTTTTTGTTTTGCATTGCACAATCAAGGATGTGCCTACTCTTACACCTTATGAGCGTTTTTTTTTTTATAGCTGACGAACCGATTCCTAACATGGTCTCCGAACTGTACCAGTTGCTGGGTTCTACCTCTGCCAATGTCGAACCTACATACACTATATTACCAAAGGTATTGGGACGCCTGCCTTTACACGCACATGAACTTTAATGGCATCCCAGTCTTAGTCTGTAGGGTTCAATATTGAGTTGGCCCACCCTTTGCAGCTATAACAGCTTCACCTCTTCTGGGAAGGCTGTCCACAAGGTTTAGGAGTGTCTATGGGAATGTTTGACCATTCTTCCAGAAGCACATTTGTGAGGCCAGGCACTGATGTTAGATGAGAAGGCCTGGCTCACAGTCTCCGCTCTAATTCATCCCAAAGGTGTTCCATTGGGCTGAGGTCAGAACTCTGTGCAGGCCAGTCAAGTTCCTCCACCCCAAACTCGCTCATCCATGTCATCATAGTGTGACATCATCGTGGCTCTGGCCAATCACAGTCCTGAAGCTCATGAACCCAGAATTAACTCTGGTGGAAGATGTCGGCCATGTACTCAGTGTGCTGGTGACGATTCAGGGCATCATTCTAAGGTAAGTATTTCATAATGAGCTAGTAGGCGGTGCATACTAGCTCATTATGCCTTTGTCTTGCAGATTTTTTTTTTTTTTTGGAGGTTAACATCAGCCTGTTCTGCAAAGGTAAGCAAATTGGAGACGGAAGTCTTTTTTAAAATAGCATGGTGCCACATCACCGTAAATTTTGGTGCATGTGAATACATACGTCTCAGCAGATGTGTGGTGTCATTACCAATTAATGGCACTGCTGTGTATCTGCTAAAGGGCAGCAGGTTTCTGTGGTGTCAGGAAAGCGATTTCTCCCAACACACACAAATGTGAACGCAGTCTAAATGTCTCAGTTACCTTGATGGTCAGTGTAAATCTTCTCAGTACATTGGGGCTTGGTGTACAATCCTTTCATTCACACTAGTGACCAGTGTGAAGGTCCCCCTTACATTGGTGGTTAAAGTGAATACTCCCATTACATCAGTGGTCAGTGTAAATCCCCATTATATTGGTGGTTACTGTGAATGCTCCTATTACATTACTGGTCAGTGTAAATCTCCATTACATTGGTGGTCAGTGCAAATTCCTCCTCCCATTGGTGGTCAGTGTAAATCCCCCTCACATTGGTGGCCATTGTAAATTCCTCATTACATTGCTGGTCAGTGTAGAATCCACCACTATATACTTGCCAAAGATTTCCTGCTTCACTCTATATCAGGGAAATGCAATTAGCGGACCTCCAGCTGTTGCAAAACTACAAGTCCCATTATGCCTCTGTTTCTGGGTGTCATGCTTGTCTTGCTATGCCTCATGGAACTTGTAGTTCTGCAACATCTGGAGGTCTGCTAATTGCATATCCCTGCTCTATATGATACAGAATTTGCCACAGTGTACTGCCTCCTAACTAATCCCATCCTCCCCACCACTGCCACTGATCCCATTAACCCACGTAGGAGCCCTAGGAGTTCCCTGTCTATTGATGAGTCCCCTCACCTCCCCAGTCCATGCTGTGCAGGCAGTGAGGAGATGATGTGCTGTAGCCTTTAGCAACCAATCAGTGAGCAGTAATGATGTGCACTAACCTCTAGCAACCAATCATTGATCGGTAAGGATACGCAGTAACCTCTAGCAACCAATCAGTGAGCAGTAATAATGTGCAGTAATCTCTAGCAACCAATCAACAAGTAGAAGTCATGTGCTGTAACCTCTAGCAGCCAGTCAGTGAGCGGTAATTATGCACAGTAACCTCTAGCAACCAATCGCAAATCTACTATTTTGTGTATGTCTCAGAGCAGGTGGAGAACAAAATTTCATAGGAGGGGTGGGGGCAAGAAAATGTGTGCCCAGGGTCCAATCAATATTAAAAATGGCCCTGCTTTTGGGGTACAGTTTTTGTTCCAGACACATATGTGGAGTTCTGATTAATGTAATTATTATTATTATTATACCGGATTTATGTAGTGTCAACAGTTTGCGCAGAGCTTTACAATGTAAAGGGAGACAATACAGCAACAGTACAATTCAAAACAAGAGGGTTAGGGGAGCCCTGCTCCTGCGAGCTTACAATCTAAGAGGGAGGGGCTGGTGAAACAAAAAGGTAGGGACTGTGAGGTATGAACTAATTAGGGGAGCAGAAGATTTGGTTGTTAGCTGAAGGCAAGATAGGCCTCCCTGAAGAGATGAGTTTCCAGGGATCGCCTAAAAGTGGACAGAGTAGGAGATAACTGGACAGGTTGGGGTAGTAAGTTCCAGAGGATGGGAGAGGCTCTGGAGAAGTCCTGGAGATCAGCATTGGAGAAGGAGTCAAGGGAGCTAGAGAGCAGAAGGTCTTGGGAAGAGTGGAGAGAATGGTATGGGTGATATTAGACAAAATTATAATTCCTCACAGGTGGGACTTTGATAGACCAGGATACAGAGAGTATAAAAATGTATTGAAACATGTGAAACTAAACAAGACAAAAATAGGTTTAAAAGGACAAGCACATGATATGTATGACTACAAAAGTTGATGGATCATAAATGAGCCAATAAGGACTGTACTGTATGAATTACAGCAAGACTCCAACGCATTTCAACTTTAACATGAGTAACAGTCTTCATCAGGGACTTTGGGTCATTGGGTTCTGAAAGAAATTTCCCCAGGGGGCCATCAACAGGGAACCAATGAAGAATAATTTTGATGCCAGGGTGGAACTATAGTGGGAACATGGATCGAGTGTTGGTCATACGATGATCGCCGCACCCCCCAAAGGTCTCGACAAGTGCCCCCACCTTCCAGAAGGGGCAGTGTGACAGTGGAGACAACAGGTGCCCCAGGAATTAGAATCTGGATTCTATGAAGGAATAGATGACAGCAAAAAGCAGGTGTTTTTTAATCTACCAGGGTGTGTTGCTGAATTATCAGTGATTTCACAGCTCAAGTGAGCTTAAGGTGGACCTCAGGTCCAACCTCAGACTGCTTGGAAGGACATTAGCCTTATGGGACACTGCCGACAGTATTAAGACTGACGGCAAGCAATTGCAGCCACGTCTAATACTTTTCAACCAGGGTGCATACTGTGTTACTGTCATTGTATATACAGTTGTCCACCTTAAGATCACTTGAGTTGTGAATTCACTGAACATTCAGCAACACACCCTGGTAGATTAAAAACCACCCGTTTTTTGCTGCCATCTATTATTTCCTTCATAGGATCCAGATTCTCATTCCTGGGGCACCTGTTGTCTCCACTGTCACACTGCCCCCTTCTGGAAGGCTTGAGTGGTTGCCGAGACCTCTGGCAGAGTGCGGCGATCATCCTATGACCAACACTCGATCCATGTTCCTACTATAGTTCCACCCTGGCATCAAAATTATTTTTCATTGGTTCCCTGTTGATGGCCCCCTGGGAAAATTTCTTTCAGAACCCAATAACCCAAAGTCCCTGATGAAGACTGTTACTTAAGTTGAAACGCGTTGGAATCTTGCTGTAATTCATACAGTACAGTCCTTATTGGATTATTTATGATCCATTAACTTTTGTAGTCATGCATATCATGTGCTTATCTTTTTAAACCTATTTTTTGCCGTGTTTAGTTTTCACGTTTCAATAAATTTTTGTATATTTTTTATACTCTCTGTATCCTGGTTTATCAAAGTCCCACCTGTGAGGAATCATAATTTAGTCTAGTACATAGTCAGTGATGTGGACAGGATACTATTAACCCTAACCACGCCACGGAACACTTTTAGTTTTAGTTTGGGTGATATTTGGAGATAAGATTGGTGATGTAGCTCAGGGCAGAATTGTGAATGGCCTTGTATGGTATTGTAAGTGTTTTGAATTTGTATTCGTTGGCCAATGGGAAGCCAGTGGAGGGATTTGCAGAGAGGAGACAATGAGCGGTTGGTAAGGTGGATGAGTCTGGCAGCAGCATTCATGATGGACTGAAGAGGGTATAGCCTATGGAGAGGGAGGCCAATCAGGAGGGAGTTACAATAGTCAAGGCGAGAGATAACAAGGTAGTGAATAAGTTGCTCAGTGGTCTCAACGGTTAGAAAGGGGCATATTTTGGAGGGGTTTCGGAGGTAAAAATGTAATTTTTAACCAGTTGCCGCCCGCCCGCCGTGGCTTGACGGCGGCGGCATGGTTCGTTATCGTGAAATGCCGTCACCTGACGGCGGCCAAGAACGTGTATTGTGAGCCGCTGGAGGCGCGCTCGAATGCTCACTGTGTTCCAGGGGGGGCCGAGAGCGGGTAGGGCGGACCCGATCTCTGCCGGATACCCGCGATGGCTCCCCCGCAGTGAGAGAATGGAGGTCCGTGTATGTAAGTACGGATCTCCGCTCTGACAGAGGGGGAAGGGATGTGATCGCAGGCTTCCTGTATATGGGAGCTGTGATCACTCCCCTCCCCCTGCCAGCCCATCCCCCATGCAGTTAGAACACACTGAGGGAACACAGTTAACACTTAGAGTGCCCCCTCCAGGTTAACCCCTTCACTGCCAATGACATTTATACAGTAATCAATGCATTTTCGTAGCACTGATCGCTGTATAAATGCCAATGGTCCCAAAAAAAGTGTCAAAACTGCAGATTGCCGCCATTACTAGTAAAAAATGAAAAAAAAAAAACCCCAGAAATGAATTCTCATCATCCGTAAACGCGGCAACTTTTGCGCAAACCAATCAATAAACGCCGATTACGATTTTTTTTTACCAAACATATGGGGAAGAATATAAATCAGCCAAAATCGATGAAAAAAATGTTTGTTGCTCTTTTTTTGTTTATAGCGGTGATCAGAAAGGACGCAGAGGGGATCAAATACCACCAAAAGAAAGCTCTATTTGTGGGGAAAAAAAGGATGCAAATTTTGTTTGGGTACAACGTCACACGACCGCGCAATTGTCAGTTAAAGCGACACAGTGCCGAATAGCAAAAAGTGCTCCAATCCTAAACTGGGAAATCCTTCCGGGGCTGAAGTGGTTAACCACTTCAGCCCCGGAAGGATTTCCAGCTTTAGGACCGGAGCACTTTTTGCGATTCTGCGCTGCGTCGCTTTAACTGACAATTGCGCGGTCGTGCGACGTTGTACCTGAACAAAATTTGCGTCCTTTTTTTCCCACAAATAGAGCTTTCTTTTGGTGGTATTTGATCACCGCTGCGTCATTTCTGATCGCCGCTATAAACAAAAGAAGAGCAACAATTTTGCAAAAAAAACCAAATTTCTTACTTTTTCCTAAAATACAAATCCCAAAAAAATATATAAAAAAAACATTTTTTTTCACCGTTTTTGGCCGATTTATATTCTTCCTCATATTTGCGATAAAAAAAATAGCAATCTGCGTTTATTGATTGGTTTGCGCAAAAGTGGTCGCGTTTACGGATGATGAGAATTCATTTTTGGGGTTTTTTTTTTTTTTTTATTTTTTACTAATAATGACGGCGATCTGCAATTTTTTGCGGTACTGCGATATTTCGGCGGACATGGCGGACCATTTTGACACTTTTTTGGGACCATTGGCATTTATACAGCGATCAATGCTATAAAAATGCACTGATTACTGTGTAAATGCCATTGGCAGTGAAGGGGTTAACCTGCAGGGGGCGCTCTAAGGGTTAACTGTGTTCCCTGGGCGTGTTCTAACTGTATGGGGGCTGCCCTAGCTGGGGAAGGGAAGTGGTCACAGCCTTCACGTACAGGAAGGCTGTGATCACAGCCCTTCCCCCTCACACTTACATACACGGACCTCCGTTCCTTCACTCCAGGGGGGCCATCGCGGGTAGCTGGCGGCAATCGAAGCCGCCGCACCAGCTCCCTGGCCCCCCCTGGACACAGTGAGCGCGCGGGCGCGCCTCCGGCGGCGCGCACGCTCACTAAACTCGTTCCCAGTAAACTCACTAAACTCGTTCCCGCAGCCGCCGTCGTATGACGGCGTTTTGCGGGAACAAGCCACTTTGCCGCCGTCAGATGCCGATCGGCGGTCGGCAAGTGGTTAAATAAATGGGCGCACATGGTCCGTTTTCATTATGAATTGTAAATAAAGATTTTGCCTATTTTTATACTCAAATGTGTTTGTCTCATGCGGGTGCCAATAAAATCCGACATTATGGTAGGATACATTCCTGCTCTTTTTCATGTTATATTATCCTGAATGTGGCACAGTGGAGGTCTTAATGTTCTTTTCTTGGACAAGAACTCATGTTTATATCATAGAGCAGGGTTTCTCAACCAGGGTTCCTCCAGAGGTTGCTAGGGGTTCCTTGAGCAATGGTCAATTTCTACCTCTTAGATAAATTCCCAATGATATCATTGATCTTTTTAGCTATCTGTAAGAGGGAAATTCTTTTTTTTTTTTTACAAACGTTTATTGAAATTTTTGATACATACACTCATATATGCGTTTTAATAAAGACAGAGAAAGAAAACAGCATTGATCACAACAATTGGCAATTACAGTCTTGTAATTCAAAAGTATATGGCTTATATTAGAGAATAAGTTTGTATAGAGTATTTAAACAATGAATGTTAGGTGAATAGCACATGGGTATAGTTGTTATAGTATATATCCATTGTCATTAAATTGAGACATAGTATTTGAAACAGGAAAAAAGGTAAGAAGGAAAACTAAAGTTAAAACCAAGATCATATACAGCATCAACCAGGTTTGATTTGGATCGCTGTCGAAGGCGCTCTAGGATGGCATATCATTACTATCAGACAAGCATTACCTATGAGGGAGTGGTGGGCCAGTGGTTCCATTTTTTAGCAAAACTAGGCATAGAATCCGTTAATGTGTGGTGTATGCGCTCCATTAATTTTATTGACTCCATGCGGGACCATATTTGTGACCATGGGACTGTGGGGGACCGCCAGTTCAACGCTATTGCCCATTGATCAGCTAAGAAAAATGTGTGAATTAGTTTTTGTTGTGCAGAGGGCACCTCCGGTAGGTCAGCATATAAGACGCTCATTTGATATGTTAAAGAGACCTGGAAGCCCACTATCTGATGCACTAGAGAGGAGATCTGCTGCCAAAGGGGCTGCAGGGCAGTGCAACTGCAGAAAATGTGGAGGAGCGTACCCTTGTCGCCACATCCCCTGAAGCAGGTATCCGGGACCAGTGGGTAAAACCGGTGGAGCCTAACTGGAGTATAATACCATCGTGTGTGTAGTTTAAGGGCAGTCTCCTTCACTGATGTGGAGAGAGTGCACTTGTGTATGTTGGATATCATATCCCGCCAGTCCTCTTCTCGGAAGGACTGAGCGGTCTCAGTCTCCCAGCTCAACATAGCCGAAGTCTTCCCCGGCATCCCATGGTCAACAAGCAGTCCATATAGTCTCGAAATTAGTCCCTTGTCTCTAGAGGTGTCGTCACAAACAGATTCAAACTCAGTCATGGAGGTGTCAATTGTTTGGGGGGCAATCTTTGAATAGAAATGTCTGGCCTGTAAGTACTTATAGAACTCTGAAAGTTGGGGGGCGTAAGCCCGCTGTAAGTGCTCAAAGGTGCAAAAAGTTGTGTTTTGTAGAAAGGAGCCCAGTGTCACAATCCCGAGTTCCATCCAGCCCAAGAAGTCCGTTTTAGACTCAAAGGCAGGAGGGAAATCAGGGTCACCCACATAGGAGGTAAGGAGTGAAGGGGAAGATGTAAGGTGATATTTTTTGCCGTACATGCTCCAAAGGCGGAGGGACTGTCCCACAACTGCATTAAGTGGGGTCACCTCTTTTATCCGAATTGTGCGGGACCACAGTAAACCTGGAAGAAGGTATGGCTCCACCGAGCTTCTTTCGAATTGTAACCAGGGTATTGAGGCTGGAGAGGCATGCCATTGAGCTAATTGAACCAGGCGGGCTGCAAAATAGTATTTCCAGAGGTCTGGGCAACCCAGTCCGCCTTTGGATTTTATTCTATATAAGAGTTGCTTTTGCAGGCGAGGTTTTTTGTTCTTCCAGATAAATTTAAGGAGCTCTGACTGCATATCTGATATAGTGCGTTTGGGGATATAAAGTGGAAGAGTTCTGAAATAAAAGAGTAGTTTGGGGAGGATGGACATTTTGATTGCCTGTATACAGCCCAAAAATGAAATACCATACGTGGGCCACTGGGAGAGAAGCTGTTTAACCTTGGTAAATATTTGTGGGTAATTGGCGGAGTATATCATTTTAAGTGAAGGGGCTAGTTTTATTCCTAGATATGGTAGTGTATTGAGGTTCCAGGAGAACGCGTAAGATGTCTTCAGTGTCATGAGCATCTGGGCTGGGACATTGAGGGGTAGGGCTACACATTTATTGGGATTAACTTCGAGGCCCGACAGTCGGCCAAATGTGGCAAGTGTTGATTCTAGGGCTGGGAGTGAATTTATGGGGTCCGAAAGGAATAGCAGGATATCATCTGCATATAGGCTAAGCTTGTATTCCTGATTATTTTTACGGTAGCCTACAATATTGGGGTTTTCGACTATAGATCTAGAAAGGGGTTCTAGGGCAAGGGCAAACAGGAGTGGGGACATGGGGCAACCCTGTCTTGTTCCCCTACCTAGTGAAAAGTATTCTGAACTGCAACCCGGGAGTTTGATATGGGTCTTGGGGTGTCGATAAAGAGCTTTATAACCATTTAAGAAGGAGCCGGAAAAGCCAAATTTTTCCAGAACAGTATCTAAGTAGGGCCAAAGAACGCTGTCAAAAGCCTTATTAATATCCAGGCTTAAAAATAATGCTTGGGTTGAATAAACATCTGCATCTTGGATAATATTTGTGGCCAGGCGGATATTGTCAGTGATCTGTCTTGAGGGGATAAAGCCAGTTTGTTCTGGGGAGATCAAGGATGGAATTACTTGTGCTAAGCGATTTGCCAAGATACGGCTGAAAATTTTTAGGTTATTGTTAATGACCGAGATTGGCCTATAGTTTTGGGGTAAGGTGTGGTCCTTATCCTGTTTTGGTATTAGGGACATGTTTGCCAATAGCATGTCTTGAGGAAATGATTCCCCTTTCAGGATGCAATTAAACATCTTCTGCAGTTTAGGGGTTAAAATAGCTGAGAATTTTTTATAATATGGGGCCGTAAAGCCATCAGGACCGGGTGCTTTAGATGGTTTCAGGGAGGATATGGCCTCCGCTATCTCATCTACCTCACAAGGGGCATTCAGTTCTCTGAATTGTTCTGCTGTCAAGGAGGGCAGCATTATGTTTTCTAGCCACTCCTTTGAGAGTGGTCGAGGGGGTAGATAAAAGTTTCTTATAATATGAGGTAAAGATGTCTAAGACATCTTTGAGATGGGTAGCTATGTTACCCTGATGGTCTTTAACCACTTGCCGACCGCCGATCGGCGATTGACGGCGACAAAGTGGCTCGTTCCCGCAAATCGCCGTCATACGACGGCGGCTGCGGGAACGTGTATAGTGAGCGCGCGCGCGCCGCCGGAGGCGCGCCCGCGCGCTCACTATGTCCAGGGGGGGCCAGGGAGCGGGTGCGGCGGCTTCGATTGCCGCCGGCCACCCGCTATGCCCCCCCCGGAGCGAATGAGCGGAGGTCCGTGTATGTAAACACGGACCTCCGCTCTGTGTGAGGGGGAAGGGCTGTGATCACAGCCTTCCTTTACGTGAAGGCTGTGATAACTTCCCTTCCCCTGTTAGGGCATCCCCCATACAGTTAGAACACGCCCAGGGAACATAGTTAACCCTTAGCGCGCCCCCTGCAGGTTAACCCCTTCACTGCCAATGGCATTTACACAGTAATCAGTGCATTTTTATAGCACTGATCGCTGTATAAATGCCAATGGTCCCAAAAAAGTGTCAAAATGTTCCGCCATGTCCGCTGAAATATCGCAGTACCGCAAAAAATCGCAGATCGCCGCCATTTTTAGTAAAAAATA
>BLSH010185497.1:109930-130685 GCA_018402905.1 Glandirana rugosa
CTTTATCGGTGGTTTACCTTCTCCATCTTTCCGTTTCTCTAAGTTTGAAATTGGATACTAGACCGTTCCGATATGGTGAGTGTGTCGGTTTGGGGTAGTGTCCTATATGCATGGGTTTAGTTGAGATTCGCTGTCCGTGACCTGTGAAACGAGAGTCTTGTATGCCTTTTTAGGGAAGCGACCAGGTTCCGCGCAAAAGAGGACATGCCTTTACGACGAAGATGATACAAACGGTCTTTTAACTTTGTCCCGTGAGTTGGGGGTGTGTATATATCTGAATTGGTGAAGTCGGGGCCTTCCTAAAGGTCGAAATCCTGGCCTCGGGGTACAACGTCACACGACCGCGCAATTGTCAGTTAAAGCGACGCAGCGCCGAATCGCAAAAAGGGCTCCGGTCCTAAAGCTGGAAATCCTTCCGGGGCTGAAGTGGTTAAGTCTATATATGTGTGGGGGTTGAGTGCCCTGTTTCAATTTTCTGGCAAACATAGTAGAAGCAGCATTTCCGTACAGGAGAAAACGCGCCTTGGACCAGCGAAGGGATTTTTCCGTATGTTCTGAGAGCAAAGTGTCCAGTGCCTGTCGCTTAGAGTTGATTTGGGTACGTATATCCTGTGATGGGGTTTGGCTGTGTGAGTGGTATAGCCTTGCCAGATCATAGGTTAAAGTTTGAATCTCTTTGCCTTTCTACCTCTTCCATTTGGTGGCTATTTCTATGAGGTGTTCCCTCATCACTGCCTTATGAGCAGCCCGAAGTGTCATGGGGGACCGAAGTGACCTCCTTCATCCTCCTGCGTTTATCTAGGGTGGTGGGGGAGAGATCCGGGTAAATTTGAACAGCTACCCCATCCAGTTGTATGTGGGGGGTGTTCCGTGAGGCTCTGAGTATCTCCTCCTTGATCACAAAGTCCTTGAGACAGAGGACTATGTCTCGGGGTGGTTTGTCAGGAGAGGGCTTAGGGCGTAAGGCCCTGTGTGTCCTGTCGCAGGCGAACGCTGCTAGGGATGTGTCTGGAAGGAGGGACAGGAACAATTTCTGCACTGCATTGTGTAGCTCTGTGACTGTCTCGGGGACCCCCGCCACCCTGAGATTGTTCCTTCTGTTTCTATTATTCAGGTCCTCGATGTGGGCTTGCAATTGTGTCACTGTTTCTGAAAGAGTCTCATGTTCTTTCCTCAGGTCCGAGTATGCCAGGCTCAGCTCGTCATGCTTAGTCTCTAACAAGTCTGTCCTACTGCCCAAGGCCGCAATCTCCATAGACAGCGTGTTAGTGGACTTATGTAGTTCCTGTTGGAACTTCTGGGCTATTTTATCATACATTGCACAGAGGCTGTCGTCTAGGTCCGCCTTAGTAAGGTGTAGAGGGGACTCACCGTCACTAGTCGAGTGTGTAGGAGACGCGGCAGCAGCCTGTGTGTTGCACGGAGTCTTCTCCGCTTGGGCGCCATCTTGGAACATTCTCCTCGTCTCTCTCACCCGTAGCAAATATGTTGTTACGGATCTCTGGGCCGTTTTTTCTCAGCATTTTTTGCTCCCCGTCATGCGCTATTTGTTCCTCTTGGGGTGCGGGGTATCGTGGAGCGAAAATATTCGGTTAGTGTCCCCAGGGAAGTGTTAAATCTCTCCAAGGCTGGCGGAGCTCTCAGCTCTTGCTTCCTCCTCGCTTCGCGCCGTGCATGCGCCCCTGTAAGGGGGAAATTCTTTCCAATGACCACAAGTGTAAGGAGCTTTCTTCCCAATGACCATCACACTAATGTATCATGAGTTGTAGATTTTTAATTTTTAGCAGGGGTTCCCCGAGACCAGAGAATTATTTCAAGGGTTCCTCGGTGTTGCAAAGGTTGAGAAAGGCTGTCATAGACTAAAAACTGCTATTTTTGTACCGCCCTCTCTCGTTCCCCATTTCCAGAAATATGGACGTATCCTATGGGATGTCCGCCATCCTTTAATCCATTGTGATCTCTATTGCATCCTTTCACATAACTGATAGTCATTTCATCTATAGATGTTTCTCCTGAAAGACGTGTTTTGTGGACGCTGTTTTCATTCTTGCTTTCAGTAAGCTTGTTGTTGGCTTCTCATTGTCCGCTGCGGCGCGGTTTTCCATTGAGACGGCCATAATTGAATATGAAAGTCTAGACAAGATTGAAATAACATTTTCTTACCCTCGGCAAACATTCTCCAACATCCCGGAGCGCCCAGCATGTTACCAGCAACACTTTCATCATCTGAACTTTTTTCTTCTGTTTCACTGCATTGGACCCAAACACTCCGCTGTAAACTGGCTGTCGTTTTTCCATGTCCCTTTTTCCGTACGAGATTTTACAAGTCTGTTTTCACAGCTTTTCGGTGCCAACATTGGAAGGTCAAAAAATAAGACAAGGGAAGTTTAAAAGTTGTTTTTTTGGCAGTTAGCCAACCTAGAGCAACATTACTTCTTAACCACTGGAATCTCCAGGCCATTTTATCCCTGATTTCTTTTGAGTCCCAGAGCAATATTTTTTTGGGCAATGTCTTGATTTCTTTTAAGTGTTTTAGTCTTTCCTAATGTACTATACACTCTTCTCCTCACATTGGTGATCGGTGGGAAGAATGCTCCTTACATTGGAGGTCCGTGGGAAGAATGCTCCTTACATTGGCGGTCAGTGGGAAAAATTTCCCTTACATTGGCAGTCAGTGGGGATAATGCTCCTTACATTGGTGATCCATGGGAGGAATGCTCCTTACATTGGTGATCCGTGGGAGGAATGCTCCTTACATTGGTGATCCGTGGGAGGAATGCTCCTTACATTGGTGCTCAGTGGGAAGAATGTTCCTTACATTGGTGATCCATGGGAGGAATGCTCCTTACATTGGTGATCAGTGGGAAGAATGCTCCTTACATTGGTGATCCGTGGGAGGAATGCTCCTTACATTGGTGATCAGTGGGAAGAATGCTCCTTACATTGGTGATCCGTGGGAAGAATGCTCCTTACATTGGTGATCCGTGGGAGGAATGCTCCTTACATTGGTAGTCCGTGGGAAGAATGTCCCTTACATTGGTAGTCAGTGGGAAGAATGTTCCTTACATTGGTGATCAGTGGGAAAAATGCTCCTTACATTGGTAGTCAGTGGGAAGAATGCTCCTTACATTGGTAGTCAGTGGGAAGAATGTTCCTTACATTGGTAGTCAGTTGGAAGAATGCTCCTTACATTGGTAGTCGGTGGGAAGAATGCACCTTACATTGGTAGTCAGTGGGAAGAATGCTCCTTACATTGGTAGTCGGTGGGAAGAATGCACCTTACATTGGTAGTCAGTGGGAAGAATGCTCCTTACATTGGGGGTCAGTGGTAAGAATACTCCTTACATTGGTGGTCAGTGGGAAGAATGCTCCTTACATTAGTGGTCAGTGGGAGGAATGTTACTTACATTGGTGGTATATGGGAATAATGCTCCTTACATTGGTGATCCGTGGGAGGAATGCTCCTTACATTGGTAGTCAGTGGGAAGAATGTCCCTTACATTGGTAGTCAGTGGGAAGAATGTTCCTTACATTGGTGATCAGTGGGAAAAATGCTCCTTACATTGGTAGTCAGTGGGAAGAATGCTCCTTACATTGGTAGTCAGTGGGAAGAATGTTCCTTACATTGGTAGTCAGTTGGAAGAATGCTCCTTACATTGGTAGTCGGTGGGAAGAATGCACCTTACATTGGTAGTCAGTGGGAAGAATGCTCCTTACATTGGTAGTCGGTGGGAAGAATGCACCTTACATTGGTAGTCAGTGGGAAGAATGCTCCTTACATTGGGGGTCAGTGGTAAGAATACTCCTTACATTGGTGGTCAGTGGGAAGAATGCTCCTTACATTAGTGGTCAGTGGGAGGAATGTTACTTACATTGGTGGTATATGGGAATAATGCTCCTTACATTGGTGATCCGTGGGAGGAATGCTCCTTACATTGGTAGTCAGTGGGAAGAATGTCCCTTACATTGGTAGTCAGTGGGAAGAATGTTCCTTACATTGGTGATCAGTGGGAAAAATGCTCCTTACATTGGTAGTCAGTGGGAAGAATGCTCCTTACATTGGTAGTCAGTGGGAAGAATGTTCCTTACATTGGAAGTCAGTTGGAAGAATGCTCCTTACATTGGTAGTCGGTGGGAAAAATGCTCCTTACATTGGTAGTCGGTGGGAAGAATGCTCCTTACATTGGTAGTCAGTGGGAAGAATGCTCCTTACATTGGGGGTCAGTGGGAAGAATACTCCTTACATTGGTAGTCAGTGGGAAGAATGCTCCTTACATTGGTAGTCAGTGGGAAGAATGCTCCTTACATTGGGGGTCAGTGGGAAGAATACTCCTTACATTGGTGGTCAGTGGGAAGAATGTTACTTACATTGGTGATCAGTGGGAAGAATGCTCCTTATATTGGTGGTCAGTGGGAAGAATTCTCCTTAAATTGGTGGTCAGTGGCAAAAATGCTCCTTACATTAGTGGTCAGTGGGAGGAATGTTCCTTACATTGGTGGTATATGGGAATAATGCTTCTCACATTGGTGGTCAGTGGCAAAAATGCTCCTTACATTGGTGGTATATGGGAATAATGTTTCTTACATTGGTGATCAGTAGGAAGAATGTTCCTTACATTGGTGATCAGTGGGAAGAATGCTCCTCACATTGGTGGTCAGTTGGAAAAATGCTCCTTGCATTGGTGATCAGTGGGAAGAATGCTCCTTACATTGGCAGTCAATTGGAAGAATGCTCCTTACATTGGTGGTCAGTGGGAAGAACGCTCCTTACATTGGTAGTCAGTGGGAAGAATGCTCCTTACATTGGTGGTCAGTGGCAAAAATGCTCCTTACATTGGTGATCAGTGGGAAGAATGCTCCTTACATTGGTGGTCAGTGGGAAGAATGTTCCTTACATTGGTGGTCAGTGGGAAAAATGTTCCTTACATTGGTGGTCAGTGGGAAAAATGCTCCTTACATTGGTGATCAGTGGGAAAAATGCTCCTTACATTGGTGGTCAATGGGAAGAATGCTCCTTACATTGGTGATCAGTGGGAAAAATGATCCTTACATTGGTAGTCAGTGGGAAGAATGCTCCATACATTGGTGGTCAGTGGGAAAAATGCTCCTTACATTGGTGATCAGTGGGAAAAATGCTTCTTACATTGGTGGTCAATGGGAAGAATGCTCCTTACATTGGTGGTCAGTGGGAAAAATGCTCCCCTGACTATAGACAGGTTAAAATAAAATCACTGAAATCATGTAGCAGGCTCTGCAAGGTGGTGTTGGCCCCAGATCTATGCAGATGCTATAAAATAAGGAGCCAATCAGCCACAGCTCAAGGAACTCCTAGCCACCGCTGGAGGAACCCTGGTTGGCAATGGCTGTCCTAGGAAGACCTTAGTCATATTTTTATTTATTAAATGGACATTAATAACCTTGGGAATAAATCACCTACTTATAGGAAAGAAAGATTTCATTGTGCTTCATTTCCCTTGAAGTATTCACAAATTCTACTGAAAACGACTTTTTTAAAACCGCATCCTAAAGTGAAATAAACCATTTCAACTCCAATTCAACATTTGTAGGAAAGCATTAAATGGTCCAATTTAATGCCAAAGTGTTGAGTATGTGAGCCCTGCGTGACTTAAACCGCTCCCTAATGTACCGGTCCGGGAGAACTGACATTCTATTTTTCAAGAGCGATTAATCACATTACTTCAGGTGCCAACAATATATTACGGTGTAATTGGAAAGTGCTAGAGGGATTCGGGACTGAACGCTGGAAATGGAAGATGTCTTTCACCCTGGGAAGGCCCAGGTTTGAAGGCGCTAAGGCCATCACGTGGGTGGAGTCAAATCTACCCGGCGACAGTCGAAACTTTATTAAGTTATTATCTTTAATTTAAGATTTATTATCTTTATTAATTTCTTATCGTATCTATTTATTAATATTCGTTAATCTATTAATGCAGACTTTGTCAACCTTTTCAACACCGAGGAACCCTTGAAATAATTCTCCGGTCTCGAGGAACCCCTGCTAATAATTAAAGATCTACAACTCATGATACATTAGTGTGATGGTCATTGGGAAGAATTACCCCTTACAGATAGCTAAAAAGATCAATGAGGTCATTGGGAATTTATCTGAGAGGTAGAAATTGGCCATTGCTCAAGGAACCCCTAGCAACCTCTGGAGGAACCCTAGGGCTCCACAGAAGCCTGGTTGAGAAACCCTGGTATTAATGCTTTGTTCTGGCACTTCCATCATGATAATTTTCCCCTTTTTTTTAAATTAAATTTACCTAAAATTTGGACTTTGACATATTCAGAATAATCAAATTCAAACTTTTTTTTGTCCTTTTGAGCCTTAAAGTAAAACTACATATTTAAAATTTATATTTTAAAGAAATCAGAAGAAAGAAGAGTCTGGAGCAAGTAGGCAGATCACAGGGCGAGGTTTGGGGTAATAGCTGAAGAACATCTAGCTACTTTCTGGCACAGCTTAACCCCTTCCTTACTGGGCACGTAAACTCCCCTCCTGCCCAGACCAATTTTTGGCTTTCAGCGCTGTCGCATTTTGAATGATAATTGCGCGGTCGTGCGACGTTGTACCCAAATAAAATTTGCGCCCTTTTTTTCCCACAAATAGAGCTTTCTTTTGGTGGTATTTGATCCCCTCTGCGTCATTTCTGATCGCCGCTATAAACAAAAAATGAGCGTCAATTTTGCAAAAAAGAACAATATTTTTTTACTTTTTGCTAAAGTACAAATCCATTCAAAAAAAATTTTCATCAGTTTTGGCCGATATATATTCTTCTACATATTTTTGGTAAAAAAAAAAATCGCAATCGGCGTATATTGATTGGTTTGCGCAAAAGTTATCGCGTCTACAAACTGGGAATTGATTTATGGCGTTTTTATTATTTTTTTTTTTTACTAGTAATGGCGGCGATCTGCGATTTTTAGCGGGACTGCGATATTGGGGCAGACATGTCGGACATTTTTTACACATTTTTGGGACCAATGACATTTATACAGCGATCAGAAATTTAAATGTCCACTGATTACTGTGTAAATGTCATTGGCAGTGAAGGGGTTAACCAGCAGGGGGCAGTGAAGGGGTTAACAAATGTTCCCTGGGTGTGTTCTAACTGTGGGGGGGGGTGGGGCTGGCCGGGACATAACAGATCTAACTGATCCCAGTGACAGGGATCAGTAGATCTGCTATGTCCCCTGTCACAGAACGGAGAACCGCCGTGTTTACAACGGCGGTTCCCCGTTCTGAGGCTCCCAAAAGAGATCGCCGGGCACGCTCACGCAGCGCGCGCGCGCCGCCGCTGCCTCCAGGAGGCGCGCCAGGAGCGCACAGTGGAAGACGTCCTTGGACGTCGTCCGGGCATTTCAGATCTGCGCTGGAGCCGTACTTCGGCAATAGCGCGGATCTGAAGTGGTTAAAGTGGTAGTAAACCCTCCTATCATTTTCAGCCAAGGAAGCTGCCATCTTGGCTTCTGTTTAATCTACAACTGCCATGATGCTGCAGATGTGATCAGCTATGACACCAGCCATTGGATGGTTTGACAGTTTGGTTTAGAGCACAACCAATGGGAGTGTTACATTTCCGGCACGTAACTGTTTTTTAACCTGTTAAATGGATGGGTTTACTACGGCTTTAACCTCTCGCCAAACAACCCATAGTATAAAAACATAATTACTTTGATGTTAAATACCGGCGTTTCGGGAGCAGCTAGCTGCCATAACCTTGTATCATTTTTTTTTACTATGGGTGATTCTGTGGTTCTGCGGGCGCATTCGCCACAGGATCACTTTTAGAGGCGTCGGGAGATATGGCCCCTCCCCAGTCATTCCCGGGCTTACTGGAGCTATCAGTAAAGCCCAGAAGTGATCTGGTGCCGCTGTTTACTGGGCAGGAAGTTGAGTGAGGGCAAAATGGCCCCCACTCATCTCTGTGCCCTTGAAGGACCTCTGACATTACTTCCGGTTCTCGGGTCAAAACAATTAATTTTTTTTTTTTTTTAAAGTCAAAATGCCAAAAAAATGTTTTTTTTTTTCCTTTTTCTTTTAAAGGTAAATAATTGGAGATCTGGGGTCTTTTTGACCCCAGATCTCTCATTAAGGGCACTTTCACACTGGAGCTGGGGGGCGGTAGCGCTAAAAAGCCACTAGTTTCAGAGGCGCTTTACCGCTATTATAGCAGCGATATGGCGATGCAGGTGGGAGCGGGGCGCCTTTAATCCCCAAGAAGTGGTTAACAAGGTTGTTCAGTCGCTTCGGGAGCGCCGTCCATTGACTTCAATGGGCAGGAGCGGTGGAGGAGCGGTGTATACACCACTCCCGCACTGCCCCAAATATACTGCTTGCAGGACTTTTTTACTCGTCCTGCAAGCGCACCGCCCCAGTGTGAAGGCACTCGGGCTTTCACACTGGGGAGAATGGGTGGGGTTTCAGGTGCTGTACAGGCGCTATTTTAGGCACAGCAGCGCCTGAAAAAACGACCCAGTGTGAAAGGGGCCAAAAGAGGATCTACCATTTCTATTGCAAGGGATGTTTTTCATTCCTTGTAATAGAAATTAAAGTGATTAAAAAAATAAATAAATAAAAAGACGTAAGTGTAAAAATAAAAAATAAAAGGTAAAATAAATAAGAAAAAAAAAAAAGATAGCGCCCCCTCCCTCCGTGCTCGCGCATGCGTAAGTCGCACCCGCATATGTAAACAGTGTTCAAACTACACATGTGAGGTATCACCGTGATCGTTACAGCGAGAGCGATAATTCTAGCGCTGGATCTCCTCTGTAACTCCAAATAGGTAACCTGTAAAAATGTTTAATGTCACCTATGGAGATTTTTAAGTACTGTAGTGTGTCGCCATTCCATGAGCGTGCGCAATTTTAAAGCTTAACATGTTAGGTATCTATTTACGCGACCTAACATCATCTTTCACATTATACAAAACAATTGGGGTAATTGTGTGGTTTCAATTCATTAAAGTGTATTTTCTCCCAAAATATTACGTTTGAAAGATGTCTGCGCAAATACATTGTGGCAGAAAATATTGCAACGATCACCATTTTATTCTCTAGGGCCTCTGCAAAAAGAAAAAAAAAGGAAAATATAATGTTTGGGGGTTATAAGTAATTTTCTAGCAAAAAATACTGATTAAAACTTGTAAACAAAAAGTTCCAGAAAATGCCTGGTCAGCAAATAGCCTGTCTGGTGGCAACATTGGGATTAGGCATGATTGCCTGCATACCCATACATCTGAGGAGCATGCCTGCATGAATTAGCGCGTTCCCATAAATGTGAGTGCAGTGTCTTCTGATACCGTTCTTAACCACTTCAGCCCCGGAAGGATTTCCCCCTTTAGGACCAGAGCACTTTTTGCGATTCGGCACTGCGTCGCTTTAACTGACAATTGTGCTGTCATGTGACGTTGCACCCAAACAAAATTTGCGTCTTTTTCCCCCACAAACAGAGCTTTCTTTTGGTGGTATTTGATCCCCTCTGCGTCATTTCTGATCACCGCTATAAACAAAAAAAGAGCAAAAATTTTGCAAAAAAAAAAACAATACTTTTTACTTTTTGCTAAAATACATTAAAAAAATATATATAAAAAAAACAAATTTTTTCATCGGTTTTGGTTGATTTATATTCTTCCTCATATTTAGGCAAAAAAAAAATCGCAATCGGCGTTTATTGATTGGTTTGCGCAAAAGTCGCTGCGTTTACGAATGATGAGAATTCATTTATGGGGTTTCTATTTTTTTTTACTCTTTACTAGTAATGGCAGCGACATGTCGGACCATTTTGACACTTTTTTGGGACCATTGGCATTTATACAGTGATCGGTGCTATGAAAATGCACTGATTACTGTGTAAATACCATTGGCAGAGAAGGGGTTAACCTGCAGGGAGCGCTCTAAGGGTTAACTGTGTTCCCTCAGTGTGTTCTAACTGTATGGGGGCTGGGCTTGCAGGGGGAGGGGAGTGATCATGGCTCCCATATACAGGAAGCCTGCGATCACAGCCCTCCCCCCTCTATCAGAACAGAGATCCCTATTTACATACACAGACATCCATTCTGTCACTGCGAGGGAGCCATCGCGGGTAGCCGACAGAGATCGAGTCCACCCTACCCGCTACTTGGCCCCCCCAGAACACAGTGATGGCGCGCGCTCACAATACTCATTATTGCGGCCGCCATCAGGTCCCAGCGTTTCGAAACAAGGAACCACTTTGCCGCCATCAAGTCATGGCAAGTGGTTAATATAAGGACACTCACCTGTCCAAGGATCCAGCAATATCATCACCCAAGCCGAATGTTTAATCAACGTCGGGTGCAGGCGCTGGCATCTCTAGTAAGGGAAGCAGGAAGTGAAGCCTCGCGACTTCACAGCCAGTTTCCTCCTGCACATGCGCAAGCCACAATGAACCTTGCGAATGGACCTGTAATGTGTCCCAGAAGGCTACAGGGGAAGGAGGGTGGGGGGTCAAACTTCTGGCTCAGATCGCTGCGGCAATTTGACCGTGAGAGCGGTTACCTGTCAAAACCAGGTACCCGCTCCCCCCAAAAAAGCTAGGGGGTAGGATGCAAACAATAGAATTTCCCCTTTCGGGGGCAGTTCCGCTTTAAGTCAACTGTCCCCTGAACTCTGTGCAGGGCCGCCTCTACCACTAGGCCAGTGGTTCTCAACTCCGGTCCTCGGGACCCACCAAGAGGCCAGATTTTAAGTATTACCTTGGGGAGATGCAGACTAGAACACTGCAATCACTGAGCAGCAAATGATATCACCTGTGATGTATTTCAGTTATCCTGCAAACCTGGCCTGTTAGTGGGTCCCGAGGACCGGAGTTGAGAACCACTGCACTAGACGGAGTAGGCGGCCGCCTAGGGCGCACTGCCACCTAGGGCGCCTGGCCGCTGTTGATCTCTCACTGGCTGCTCTGCGTTGATTCATGTAAAAACTGACACTGTCTGACTGAGATAATGAGATTGTATTGTCACATGCCATTTGCAAATGTGAATAGAAATAGTGACTGATCTGCTAAATACCCCCTCCGACCCCACCCCCCGCGAAGCTACATTAGATGGGCACAGGTGAGGCTGTATTTATTGGCGCTGGTGAAGCTGTATTTGATGGGCACAGGTGAGGCTGTATTTATTGGCGCTGGTGAAGCTGTATTTGATGGGCGCTGGTGAGGCTGCATTTGATCGGCGCTGATCAGGCTAGGCATGGAAAAGGGGTGGAGCCGGAAATGAGGTTTCGCCTAGGCCGGTGTCCAAAATCCTTGCACCAGCCCTGACTCTGTGACCTACCTCCATGCAGAGTGAATATCAATCCCCAGAAGAGTGGATTTTATGTCCGTCGTTCATCTTTTTTGTCAAATAAATAGAAATGCAGAACCCTCCTCTCTGGTTCTGTGAAAACACAATAGATATGTATGATTGGCTACAATACCTGTGTAATGGCTACAATACATAGAAACATAGAAAAGTGACGGCAGAAAAAGACTGAGTAGTCCATCGAGTCTGCCCCTTTTTATTTATTTATTTTTATATATATTTTTTTTTACATTAACCTTGTTGTTTGACTATGGATTTATGTTTATCCCAAGCATGTTTAAAGCCATTTACTGTTGACTGTCTCACAACCTCGCGCTGATCAGAAATGACGCAGAGGGGATCAAATACCACCAAAAGAAAGCTCTGTTTGTGGGAAAAAAAGACGCAAATTTCGTTTGGGCACAACGTTGCACGACCGCACAATTGTCAGTTAAAACGACGCAGTGCCGAATCGCAAAAAGTGCTCTGCTCCTAAAGGGGGAAATCCTTCCGGGGCTGAAATGGTTAAGAGCGGTATCAGAAGACACTGCACTCACATTTACGGGAACGCACTAATACCTGTGATCTGGCTACAATACCTGTGTAATGGCTACAATACATGTGTAATGGCTGATTCCCTGTGTAATGTCTACAATACCTGTGTTCTGGCTACAATCCCTGTGTAATGGCTACAATACCTGTGTAATGGCTGAGTCCCTGTGTAATGGCTACAATCCCTGTGTAATGGCTGAGTCCCTGTGTAAAGGCTACAATACCTGTGTAATGGCTACAATTCCTGTGTTCTGGCTGCTGCATTTCCCTAAGCTTATACTCGAGTCAATAACTTTTCCCAGTTTTTTGTGGTAAAATTAGGTGTCTCGGCTTATATTCGCGAAGGCTTATATTCGCGTCGGCTTATACTCGAGTATATACGGTATTTTTCTTTTCTATTCCTTGAATAGCAGCTGATAAGAGATAGTTTTCCACATTCGGTGTGTAGCTCAAAGAATTCCCAGTTGATCATAAAAATCTCACGAAAGATCAAATCAAGCGCCTTCGTCATACCAACAAGAATTATGTTGAATTTCCTAAGTAATTCTGCTTATCCTGCTTGAAGATCCGAGACATTAGAAGATCCGGATAAATCCTCGGGGAAGGTCTAAGCCACCCGGGACCCATTATAGTCTCACTCTTCTTTACATTAGCCGCTGCAGGAGCGTTACCTGTGTCCCTTTGTGCAGAGATAAGAATAGGCTTGGCTACACAATGTTCCGCATTACCTGTTTGATGAATTATTTAACAGTGATTTGGATTCATTGATTTTTGTCATTAGCTACAAAGCAGCACACCTTCAAAATGGGAGATGATTAAAGTGAGATATTATACAGCCAGCATGTTAAAGGACAAACAAACAAAGAGGGTTTGAAAGAACGGCACGTCGGGATGGCTTACATTTACCTATTGAGCCCAAGGAATAAGCAGCATGCATTGATAGACTGTAAATGGCACCTAGGGCACCTGTAATTGTGCTAAATTCAGAGTTTCCACTTCATTAAAGTGTTGCCTTCTAGAAAATGAAATGAATATGTAGCTGACAGTGGACTACTCCGCAAACCATCCCCTGTCATTCGCCTTCTGGTCCTTTGTCCCTCTAGTGCTGGTCTCTAATCAGGGGCGTAACGATAGGAGTTGCGATTGCAACCGGGCCCCATGCTCCAGGGAGCCCGTGTGCCTCCCTTGGGCACCTGGATAGGAGGGTGGCGAGGGCGGCATTTAGAGGAACCAATCTCCTCCATTTTACTCCTAATGCAGGAGATTGGTTCCCCTATATCAGGGTTTCTCAACCAGGGTTCCTCCAGAGGTTGCTAGGGGTTCCTTGAGCAATGGTCAATTTCTACCTCTCAGATAAATTCCCAATGATACCACTGATCTCTTTATCTACCTGTAAGGGGGGTAATTCTTCCCAATGACCACAAGTGTAAGGAGCATTCTTCCCATTGACCATCACACTAATGTATCATGAGTTGTAGATTTTTAATTTTTAGCAGGGGTTCCCCGAGACCGGAGAATTATTTCAAGGGTTCCTCGGTGTTGAAAAGGTTGAGAAAGGCTGCTCTATATGCTGCCCCCGCCGCCCCTCCTATCCAGGTTACTTGTCTTCTGCTGTTCCCAGGGTCCCTGTGTGCTCCCCTGGTCCCCCCACAGAGCTGCTGTCTTCCCCCCTCCTCTCTCCTGCCAGCTGCTGTAGAAGATGAGTCATGATGGAGAGATGGGAATGGGTCGGTAAATTTGTCATTTACCGGCTCCTTCCTTTTCTGAATGGACAGAGTCAGTGATTGGTGCCAATTGGTTCATTCATAACTGAAGCATAGTAAACTGTTTTTACTATACTTCTGTTTCTGAATGAATGGGAGGCTCGGTGCACAACTATTCCTGTCCATTCATTCTGTGCAGCTGAGGCTCCACAGATGGAGATTGAGGGCTGAGGGTTGGTTTAGACCCCCTGATATCTCATCAAAGCCCCCAACAGAGCTCCTAAAATAAATTGTAAAAATTATAAAAATAAAATTGTAAAAGAAATAAAATGAAATGGTAAAAAAATAATAAAAATAAAATAAAAATGAAAAACTACTGACACCAGTGAGGGAACTATCAGGATTGCAAAGGTTGCTATTGGGACCGGCCCTGGCATTTCACTACCATGGGGAGGCCTGGAGATGGCAGAAAGGGGACCCACTGCAGGACTTGTGAAAGGGTGCCGCTGCAGGACCCTAATAAAGGGACCCGCGATAGGAGGGGCCTAATAAAGGGCCCCAGGATCAGTAGGAAGAGGCCCTTCATAATTTCTTGCATCAGGGCCCTGAAGGCTCTAGTTACGTCTCTGTCTCTAATCATTGACTTCATACCTCTGAGCCAAGCAGGGAAGATACTGGGACTAGTAGTCTCTTGGACAGGCATCCTGGGATTGTTAAACTATCTTCGGACTACACACCCAGAGGACTCAACAGCACCAATGACCTCTGGGAAAATCAATTAAAAGGCTATCTTCTTCCTGGGCCTCATCGCGCAAACACCTCCCTGCTGCTGTGCGGGAGGGCTGTGGCCTGCCACACGGTGATCCAGTGACTCCAGCCCGGCCCTGGAGGGCCCTACTCTGCTTGCTGTTCATTGCAGCACCATCTCATCAGATGGCTGCAACTACCACCCGCGTCCAACGTCTGAACGGTCATCTCCGCTCTCTGCTCGGTCCACAGAAGGGCGTCTGATCTGGGATCGCTGTCTGGGAGGTCCTTGTCCTGTTCTTCAGTTGGTGAGAGGGCTGTCGCCCACTGTTCTCTATCCCTACCTGGTTATATTGTTTGGACACTGTGTACAGACACCCTGCTCCTGGAAACACCTCATTGCACTACAAAGACACTGTACATAGACATCTATCTCTGGAATTACTGTAAGGAATAACGCTAACCAGTTTAAGCCATCCTGTTGATATTAGCGAGAAAAGATATACCTGTGCTCGGATCCCAATAGCTTGTACATGTAATTGAACTACCAGGTGCTAAATGGGTGTGACCACAAGTTACCACTACAAATGTCAAATAGACCCTCTGCACACTGCTACACCCTTTCCAGCAAACTATGCAATGTAAAACAGGGATATTTAGGTCACATATATTGCAATACATGTTTAAGCTGACCAACTCCATCAAAGTAATCCCTCTTCTGGCCAGTCCTACACTGCCTTGCCACTGCAAATGCTACTGTGGACACCATGCCAACCAGGGGCATTAAGACACAAGATGGGGGAGAGCGACTAGGCTCAGATCTGGTCACTGACCTGTATATAACAGAGAAAAGATACACCTGTGCTCAGACCCCATCTTGTGTCTTTATGCCCCAGGTTGGCATGGTGTCCACCGTAGCATTTGCAGTGGCAAGGCAGTGTAGGACTGGCCAGAAGAGGGATTACTTTGACGGAGTTGGTCAGCTTAAACATGTATTGCAATATATGTGACTTAAATATCCCTGTTGTACATTTTTCATAGTTTGCTGGGAAGCGTGTAGCAGTGTGCAGTGGGTCCATTTGGTATTTGTAGTTGTTAACATGTGGCCACACCCCTTTAGCACCTGGTAGTTCATAGCATGTGTATGTTGCCCATCAGTGGCAGCTGGTGAAATTTTAAGATGGGGGGGCGCCAGACCCCGCCCTTCCTTTTTGACACCTCCCATTTCTCATAAGCCCCACCCCTTATAGTTTCCACCCTTTGTGTCAGGAGATAGCAGTATACAGGGTCCTAGATAGGGTATACAGAGCCCCGGGTAGCAGTATACAGGGTCCCAGGTAGCAGTATACAGAGCCTTAGGTAGCAGTATACAGAGCCTCAGGTAGCAGTATACAGAGCCCCAGGTAGCAGTATACAGAGCCCCAGGTAGCAGTATACAGGGTCCCAGGTAGCAGTATACAGAGCCCCAGGTAGCAGTATACAGAGCCCCAGGTAGCAGTATACAGGGTCCCAGGTAGCAGTATACAGAGCCCCAGGTAGTAGTATACAGAGCCCCAGGTAGCAGTATACAGAGCCACAGGTAGCAGTATACAAAGCCCCAGGTAGCAGTATACAGAGCCCCAGGTAGCATTATATAGGGTCCCAGGTAGCAGTATACAGAGCCACAGGTTGCAGTATACAGAGCCCCAGGTAGGGTACACAGTCACCAGCCTCCCCC
Source organism: Glandirana rugosa (assembly GCA_018402905.1). Taxonomy (NCBI): domain Eukaryota; kingdom Metazoa; phylum Chordata; class Amphibia; order Anura; family Ranidae; genus Glandirana; species Glandirana rugosa. The sequence continues at coordinate 125,971 of BLSH010185497.1, forward strand.
TCCGAAGTCGGGACAAGTCCCGCACTTACCCCATCTAATAGGCAGGCTGGCAGTGTTTCAGAGATCGGCACGCGGAAAGCGGGCTGAGAGTATGCAGAGGCAGCGCTTGCAGAGAGCATGCTGACAGTGTGCTCGGTCGGAAGTCCTGGCGGAGTGCTCTACCTGTGTGTGTAATCACACAGCCAGCACGCCCGCCGTAGTCCCTCCCACAGCATCCAATGACAGAGAGTCATTGGTTCTGATGGCTCAGGGGGCAGCCAATCAGACTATGTGTGTGCGCCTGTCAACTAACAGCAAGGAGCCGAGGAAAAAAAAAAAGCAAAGCAAAGCAAAGTCAATATACCTGCTGCAGGGGGGCTGGGCTGACTTTTTTTCTTACCTTCTCAGCAGCGGGGAGGCAGCGCCCAAGCGCCCCTTATACACCAGCCGCCTCTGTTGCCCATAGAGGTGCAAAAGAGTAAGCCAACGTGAAGCCACTGCCTCTCGCAAGGAAAATTAGGGTACATTCAGTAAACAGCCAATGGTCTTGTACAGATAATTTTAATATAAAAGTACCAACTTTCCAGTGATGGCTGGTGAAGTTTTAAGATGGTGGGGCACCAGGGATATACTGAGAGACCCCCTATTATTGAATATACCAACTGATAGTGAGAGAGGACCCCCCCCCCCTTATATGGGATATATACTAAAGAACCCCTATTATGGGATATACTGAGAGAACCCCTATATGGGATATATATTGAAAGACCCCTATTATGGGATATACTGAGAGAACCCCTATATGCTAGCACTGAACATCACAGCAAAGCAACTGCCAATATTTTAACAGGGTGTCACTAACACAGCCGCGAGACGTCACTCCTGTGCATGCGCGCGGGACCTATCTCCCCGGCAATATCCGCCCCTATTGCCGGACCTTTGCCGGGACATATACGACACATGCGCCGTAACGCCAAAGCATCTTGGAGAGGGAATATCTCCTAAACCGTGCAGGTTTAGGGGGATATTCATTTTACCTACAGGTAAGCCTTATTATAGGCTTACCTGTAGGTAAAAGTCCATAAATTGGGTAGACAACCGCTTTAAAAGAATAGCGAACTCTCAGACAGCCAAAAAACATGGAGAAACTGTTTTCTCAATACACTTGTAAATTATTTTTAGGCTGTGTGTCCTGTTGCTAGGCTTTTTTTTTTCTAATCTACCTAGCAAAAGCAGCAGAGAGAGAGATAAAGCAATCAGGTAAGGGAACTGCAAGCACAAGACTAGCTTTTAAAGGCACATAACACATCATATCACGCAGACACTTTGTGGTTGATTTACTAAAGATTGAAAGTGCAAAATGTGGTGCAGCTCCACACAGAAACCAATCAGTTTCAAGGTTTTATTGTCAAAGCTTGGATTGAACAAGCTGAGGTTAGAAGCTGATTGGCTAGCATGCACCTCTGCACCAAATTTTTGCACTCTCCAGCTTTAGTAAATCAACCCCATATAGTTTATTTTTATTAAATTTTTTCTCCTTCAACTAAAAGTAGGGGGGGGGGCACGGCCCAAGGAGCCCCTATGGACAAGCCTCCATTGCAGCTTCCCAATGGGGAACCATCCAGACCCAATGTAAGTAAGTAACCTTAAAGACAGAATGGTAGACAAAGTAGTCAAGGCACATACACTATATTACCAAAAGTATTGGGACATCTGCTTTTACATGCACACTCTTCTGGGAAGGCTGTCCACAAGGTTTAGGAGTGTCTATCGGAATGTTTGACCATTCTTCCACAAGAGCAGTTCTAAGGCCAGGCACTGAAGTTGGACGGGAAGGCCTGGCTCGCAGTCTCCGCTCTAATTAATCTCAAAGGTGTTCCTCCACCCCATACTCACTCATCCATGTCTTTATGGACCTTGCTTTGTGCAGTGGTGCGCAGTCATGTTGAAACAGGAAGGAGCCATCCCCAAACTCTTCCCACAAAGTTGGGAGCATGAAATTGCCAAAATGTCTTGGTATGCTGACGCCTTAAGAGTTCCCTTCACTGGAACTAAGGGGCCAAGCTCAACCCCTGAAATACAACCCCACACCATAATCCCCCCTCCACCAAATGATCTGGAACGGTGCACGAAGCAAGGTCCATAAAGACATGGATGAACGAGTTTGGGGTGGAAGAACTTGACTGGCCTGCACAGAGTCCTGACCTCAACCCGATAGAACACCTTTGGGATGGATTAGAGTGGAGACTGCGAGCCAGGCCTTCTCGTCCATCAGCGCCTGACCTCACAAATGGTCTTCTGGAAGAATGGTCAAACATTCACATAGACGCTCCTAAACCTTGTGGACGGCCTTCTCAGAAGAGTTGAAGCTGTTATAGCTGCAAAGGGTGGGCCAACTCAATATTGAACCCTACGGACTAAGACTGGGATGCCATTAAGAAAAAGAACAATAGTGCTGAAGGGTCGGACTTTTGAGGCACTCTAGACTAGAACGTTTATAAAAATATAAGCTTTAGCGGTACAAAAGATATATATAAAGTGCAAAAACATGCATATGACATTGTAGACAATGTGATAAAAAAATCATGGTTGTTATGCCAAGTGAGATCAATGAGCCCCTTTGTGCCAATGAGTTTCGCTGACTCGCTTCTTCAGGACACACATAGGGGTAGTTTGAAGGAACGACAGGTCTCACTGTCTAAAATAAAACATATCTATCAGTTCTTTTATATAATTCATTAGCATTTATAAAAGAGAAAAACATCCAAAAAACAAATCAGGGTAGTGATTAACCCAAGAAAATGTTGTAACCTTACAAGTAACAGGACACACGCATGTAAGGATAAAGGCTTCCCGACCAGACATCAAAAGAGCTGAAGGGAATGGATCATATAAACCCCAAATATATAAGGGCACCTGAACATTGTAATGGTGAAAAAAACATATATCACTTCAAACAGAAAAAGCAGAGGGCAAGTATTCAGAATGGTAAACCCTTTGTAGAATAAGGCATTTACTTAATTAGTTATATATATATTTTTTTATACTAAGCGTTCTAGTCTAGAGTGCCTCAAAAGTCATACCCTTCAGGACTATTATCCTTTTGTTTTTTGTTTTCAAATTCTCAATATTACGGATGTGGCTATAGGAGTGAATACTTCCTCATTTCATTAATGGGATGCCATTAAAGTTCATGTGCGTGTAAAATCAGGTGTCCCAATACTTTTGACAATATAGTGTATATTCTAAAGAGGGGGCTCTTGATAAGCAAACTCATTTCACATGAATCCTATAAATTCCCCGTATAAGTGCAACCACAATTAATGGGTAGAGGTAGGATTGTAGGTGAAGAAATCTTTCCTATAAAGGCCCTAAAGTATACAAAAAGCTAATAGATGGGTTAGTTATCTTGCCTATCATGCCTCTGAACCCCAATATCCAGTCTTGTGTGGACTGACCCTTTAAGTCAGCCATTCTCAACCAGAGTCCCGTGGAACCCTGGGATTCCTCAAGGGGTTTTTAAGGGGTTCCTTAAGTTGTTGCTGATTGACTTCTCATCCAATAGTACCTAGATAGTTCCAGGTCCAATGCCACCAGCAGAGCCAGCACCAGAACACCAAAGATCTTTTTACCAGTCTGGAAGGGTGGCATTCTGGCAGGGGAGGGCTGGCAGCCTTAGGCCTGAGGGGCATGTCCAGTCAAGTGGCCCATTGAACCACCGAATCAGCTCACCATCCATGCCCACCTAATTTTAGAAGGATATTGATGTTATAAAGCAAGACAAATATGATACAATGGGGCAACATAATTTAATGTTAATAGCAAAGGAGGTTTAACAAAAATAATGCATCGATGCAGCTCATCAGTGCCCACCAATGCAGCTTCACCAGTGCCTATCAGCTTAGCCTCATCAGTGCCTATCAAATGTAATCTGATCAGTGCCCATCATGCAGGCTCGCCAGTGCCCATCAGCACAGCCGACCCTGGGTGCCGCCCCCCCCCCCACCCTTTGCCTGCAGTTAGTTTGTGGCTGCGCCCCTGACCCCTGCTTCCTTCCTTCACAAGAGGAAAAAAGTGTGGGTGGGCAGCGACTGTCAGCCATTTTGAATGTAAGTTAGGGTGGCCTGGGGTGCAATTGCCACCCTGCCCCCTGGCCCAGCCCTCCCCTGATTCTGACCACTCCTGGTGGGGTGGGGGGAGTCTTCCCTGACCACCAATGCCAAGACATTTTTTCACGTGACCCCCAATGACTTAATTTTAGTAGGGGTTCCCTAAGATCCAAAAAAAAAAAATTCTCAAGGCTTCTTCTGGGGTAAAAAGGTTGAAAAATGTTGCTTTAACCACTTCAGCCCCGGAAGGATTTCCAGCTTTAGGACCGGAGCCCTTTTTGCGATTCGGCGCTGCGTCGCTTTAACTGACAATTGCGCGGTCGTGCGACGTTGCACCCAAACGAAATTTGCGTCCTTTTTTCCCCACAAATAGAGCTTTCTTTTGGTGGTATTTGATCACCTCTGCGTCATTTCTGATCGCCGCTATAAACAAAAGAAGAGCGACAATTTTGCAAAAAAACCCAAATTTCTTACTTTTTGCTAAAATACAAATCCAAAAAAAAAATATAAAAAAACATTTTTTTTCACCGTTTTTGGCCGATTTATATTCTTCCTCATATTTGCGATAAAAAAAAATCGCAATCGGCGTTTATTGATTGGTTTGCGCAAAAGTGGTCGCGTTTACGG
>BLSH010185497.1:134173-162539 GCA_018402905.1 Glandirana rugosa
ATACGTTTGGTTACACAGAACGGCAGTCGTGTTACACAGAACGGACTTCTTGACGGTACGGTCCCTTGAGGAAACTCGACGGAAACCACACGATCCAGGGACCCACGCCACCCATCATGGTCCGCATGACAGATCCCCTGCGAGCGAGGCGAAAACGTTGGACGAAGGAGAAAACGACACGACCACGGAGACACGCTGGTGGTGGAGAAGGAGGTTTGAGGTGTGCAGTGAGCGTACTGGGAGTAACACAGCAAAAGAGGAAGCAGGTTGCAAAAGCGGAGCGAGCGTCCCCTAGACAGTACGCCTGGTACTACCCACCGCACCCAGGGACCTAGCACACCAAAGGCAGCTCAAAGGAGTTCCCTGGCATGGCAGTTCTTCAGGCAAGACACATTGTGCTGACGGCAAGACACATTGGTTTGCATACTGTGCAATCAGAGCCTGAAGCGAGGCATAAATGTTGTAACCTGAGCACAACCTGCATTACCAGGCATCTACATGCAAACCACGAGCTGCAGTGGAATAAGCACCTCAAAATCCAAGAAAGGTCTCGGCCTCCTCCTGCTTCCTCTTCTGCTGTTGCCTTGGCCTCTTCCTCCACCTCTACAGTGCCAGTGTCACCTGCCACCCAGCGAACAGAGCATGTGACAGCAACGCCACCATGTCTGCCACCGTCCCCAATCATTTCCACACCATGGTCCCATGGAAGCTTACAGCTCTCCATCTCCCAAACACTGGAGAGAAAGAGGAAGTACCCCCCTACCCACCCGCGATCCCTGGCCCTGAATGCCAGCATTTCAAAATTCCTGGCCTTTGAAATGCTGGCATTCCGTCTGGTGGACACGGACAGTTTTAAAACCTGATGGCGGTGGCTGTCCCACAGTACGTGGTTCCCAGCTGCCACTACTTTTCCAGGCGAGCCATCCCTTCCCTGCACAAACAAGTCGGGGACAAGATCAGGTGTGCACTGCACAACGCCATCTGTGGCAAGGTCCACATAACCACTGATACATGGACCAGTAAGCACGGGCAGGGACGCTATATCTCGCTAACTGCACACTGGGCAAATGTAGTGGCGGGTGGGCCTGAGGCGGATATCAGTTTGGCGCATGTCCTTCCGCCACTGAGGATTGCAGGGCATTTCTCTTTGCCTCCTGTTGCCTCCTCCTACTACTCCGCTTCCTCCTCCTCCTCTACAACCTTCTCATCCGCTCAGCGTAACACCTTCACCACCAACTTCAGCACATCCAGGGGGAAACAACACCAGGCTGTTTTAAAACTGATATGTTTGGGGGATAAACCCCACACCGCGCAGGAGCTGTGGACGGGCATTGAACAACAGACCAATGAGTGGTTGTTGCCACTGAGCCTCAAGCCCGGCCTGGTGGTGTGCGACAATGGCCGAAAACTCGTAGCGGCTCTGGGCCTAGCCAGTTTGACACACATCCCTTGCCTGGCACATGTGCTGCGGAACTTCGGTCTTCCCTCTCACCGCCTCATATGCGACGTGCCCACAAGGTGGAACTCCACCTTGCACATGCTGGAGAGACTGTGCGAGCAGCAGCAGGCAATAGTGGAGTTTCAGCTGCAGCACGCACGGGTCAGTCGCTCTGTGGAACAGCAACACTTCACCACCAACAAGTGGGCCTCCTGTTTCCAGTACTCCACCAACATGGCCAGTGCTGATGACGCTATTCTCAGCGTTACTATCCCACTTCTATGTCTCCTTGAAAAAACACTTTGAGGGATGATGGAAGAGGATGTGGCACAGGAGGAAGAGGAGGAGGAAGAGGTGTCATTTCCACGGTTATCAGGCCAGTCATTCACAGGTGGCTCGGAGGGCGGGTTCCTGCACCAGCATAGTCGAGGTAAACAATTTTCAAGCCAGGGCACAGTTCTGGAGGATGAGGAGGACAAGGAAGATGATGAGGAGGAGGAGGAACCATGTTCACAGCAGGGTGGCACCCAACACAGCTCGTGGGCATCACTGGAGCGTCGCTGGGGGGTTACGAAGGACACAGATGATATACCTCCCACAGAGGACAGCTTGTCTTTGCCTCTGGGCAGCCTGGCACACATGAGCGACTACATGCTACAGTGCCTGCGCAACGACAGCCGAGTTGCCCACATTGTAACTTCCTCTGATTACTGGGTGGTCACCCTGCTGGATCCCTATTACAAGGAGCGTCATCGGAAGATGCGCAACTACAAGCGCATGCTGGTAGACACGCTGCTGAGGGCATTCCCAAATGACACCAGGGGCTCAGTGGAAGCACAAGGCGAAGGCAGAGGAGGAGGAAGAGGTCACCAATGCAGCTGTGGCACCGCCAGCACCTCAGCAGGCAGGGTTAGCATGGCCAAAATGTGGAAAAGCTTTGTCAGCAGCACGCCACCACGAACAGCACCACCAGCTGATAGGCAACGTCTTAGCCAGAGGCAGCATTTCATCAACATGGTGGAACAGTATGTGGGCACACGCCTACACGTACTGACTGATAAGTCTGCCCCATTTAACTTCTGGGTCTCCAAACTGGGCACATGGCCTGAGCTTGCCCTTTATGCCTTGGAGGTGCTGGCCTGCCCTGCAGCCAGTGTATTGTCTGAACGTGTGTTTAGCACGGCAGGGGGTGTTATCACAGACAACGTGGACAAGCTAACGTTTATTAAAATGAACCAGGCATGGATCCCACAAGACTTGTCTGTACCTTGTGCAGAATAGACATTTAGACCTGACTCACACAGCCATTGGTAGACTTTTTTTTTTTAATATGTCTCAATAATTTGGGGGCTATCCCAATTAGAAAAAAAACCAAACAAACAAAAAACAGTGTTGGCTACCTCCTCCTCCTCCTCCATCGCCACTTCCACCTACACCATCACAGTCACCGCTTCCTCAACCTCCTACGCCACATCCACCTCCTCCTTTTTATTTTTTTTATGTAATTTAAAGTTATTTCCCTATCCACATTTGTTTGCAGGGCACTTGTCCTACTCTTACCCCCATGTTGCTTCCTTTTGCAGCCCTCTAGCCCTTTCCAGGACTTTTTTAGAGCCATTTTTGTGCCCAAAAGTTCGGGTCACCATTGACTTCAATGGGGTTCGGGGTCCGGGGTCAAGTGCCGAACCCGAACTTTTTTGCGAAGTTCGGCCGAACCCGAACATTCAGGTGTTCGCTCAACTCTAGATATAAACAAAAAAAGAGTGACACGTTTGAAAAAACCCAATATTTTTTTCATTTTTGCTATAATACATGTCCAAAAAACACACATTTTGGTAAATATTTTATTCTATCTTTTCATGTGACAACACTGAAGAAATGACACTTTGCTACAATGTAAAGTAGTGAGTGTACAGCTTGTATAACAGTGTAAATTTGCTGTTCCCTCAAAATAACTCAACACACAGCCATTAATGTCTAAACCGCTGGCAACAAAAGTGACTACACCCCTAAGTGAAAATGTCCAAATTGGGCTCAAAGTTTCAATATTTTGTGTGGCCACCATTATTTTCCAGCACTGCCTTAACCCTCTAGGGCAGGGATATGCAATTAGTGGACCTCCAGCTGTTGCAGAACTACAAGCCCCATTAGGCATAGCAAGACTCTCACAGCCACAAGCATGATACCCAGAAGCAGAGGCATGATGGGACTTGTAGTTTTGCAGCAGCTGGAGGTCCGCTAATTGCATATCCCTGCTCTAGGGCATGGAGTTCACCAGAGCTTCACAGGTTGCTACTGGAGTCCTCTTCCACTCCTCCATGACGATATCACGGAGCTGGTGGATGTTAGAGACCTTGCGCTCCTCCACCTTCCGTTTGAGGATGCCCCACAGATGCTCAATAGGGTTTAGGTCTGCAGACATGCTTGGCCAGTCCATCACCTTTACCCTCAGCTGCTTTAGCAAGGCAGTGGTCATCTTGGAGGTGTGTTTGGGGTCATTATCATGTTGGAATTCTGCACTGCAGCCCAGTCTCCGAAGGGAGGGCATCATGCTCTGCTTCAGTATGTCACAGTACATGTTGGCATTCATGGTTCCCTCAATGAACTGTAGCTCCCCAGTGCCGGCAGCACTCATGCAGCCCCAGACCATGACACTCTGACCACCATGCTTGACTGTAGGCAAGACACACTTGTCTTTGTACTCCTCACCTGGTTGCCGCCACACACGCTTCACACCATCTGAACCAAATAAGGTTATCTTGGTCTCATCAGACCACAGGACATGGTTCCAGTAATCCATGTCCTTAGTCTGCTTGTCTTCAGCAAACTGTTTGCGGGCTTTCTTGTGCATCATCTTTAGAAGAGGTTTCCTTCTGGGAGGACAGCCATGAAGACTAATTTGATGCAGTGTGCGGTGTATGGTCTGAGCACTGACAGGTTGACCCCCCACCACTTCAAGCTCTGCAGCAATGCTGGCAGCACTCATACGTCTATTTCCCAAAGACAACCTCTGGATATGACACTGAGCACTGCACTCAACTTCTTTGGTCGACCATGGTGAGGCCTGTTCTGAGTGGAACCTATCCTGTTAAACTGCTGTATGGTCTTGGCCACCGTGCTGCAGCTCAGTTTTAGGGTCTTGGCAATCTTCTTATAGCCTAGGACATCTTTATGAGGAGCAACAATTCTTTTTTTCAGATCCTCTGAGAGTTCTTTGCCATGAGGTGCCATGTTGAACTTCCAGTGACCAGTATGAGAGAGTGAGAGCGATAACACCAAATTTAACACACCCGCTCCCCATTCACACCTGAGACCTTGTAACACTAATGAATCACAGGACACCGGGGAGGGAAAATGGCTAATTGGGCCAAATTTGGCCATTTTCATTTAGGGGTGTACTCACTTTTGTTGCCAGCGGTTTAGACATTAATGGCTGTGTGTTGAGTTATTTTGAGGGGACAGCAAATTTACACTGTTATACAAGCTGTACACTCACTACTTTACATTGTAGCAAAGTGTCATTTCTTCAGTGTTGTCACATGAAAAGATAGAATAAAATATTTACACAAATGTGAGGGGTGTACTCACTTTTGTGAGATACTGTATATTCTTCCTCATATTTTTGGTAAAAAAATCGCAATAGGCGTTTATTGATTGGTTTGCGCAAACGTTATAAACTATGAGAATTGATTTATGGGGTTTTTATTTTATTTTATTTTTTTGCTAGTAATGGACATCTGTGATTTTTAGCGTAACATTGATATTGTGGCGGACAGATCAGACACTTTTGATACTTTTTTGGGACCGTTGACATTTATACAGCGATCAGAGCTATAAATAGCCACTGATTACTGTATAAATGTCATTGGCAGGGAAAGGGTTAAAACTAGGGGGCGATCAAAGGGTTAAATGTGTTCCCTGGGAGGTGTTTCTAACTGTATGGGGGCTTGGCTGACCGGGGGGGGGGGGGAGGGGCGAGAGATTGCTGCTCCCATATACTGGGAACCTACAATCACTCTCCTCTCCACTTGTCCACTTGTTTACATACATGGATCCCCGTTCTGTCACTGCCGGAGATCGATTGCGGGTGGCCGGCGGACATCCAGTGCCCCTCACCAGCTGATAGGCTCCCCTGCTAGCTTGTGAGTGCGCCTCCGGCGGCACGTGCGCACCCACAATACTCGCTCCTGCGGCCGCCATCATGGGGAGAGCCGTTTGCGCAGGAGAGCCATGTTGCCGCCGTTAATCCAAGGTGAGCGGTGGGCAACTGGTTAAAAATGAACTTCAAATGGATTCAAATGGATTTCTGGGGTGACCTTGTATTTTTTTTAATGAGATGCCCCCTTAAATCCATGCCATACTCAATGGGCATTTTTTTTTCTAAGTTGTTTTTTTTAGCTTGATTTGTTTTCAACTTTTAACTTTTTTAAGTTTTTTTTATTTTTTTAAAGCGGTCGTCTTGTCATTTGTCATTTTTACCTACAGATAAGCCTATAATATCGCCTATAATAAGGCTTACCTGTAGGTAAAATGAATATCTCCTAAACCTGCACTCTGCGTGCATCTGCTGACGTCAGTGGCACATGCGCTTTGAAGGTCCGGCGGATCGTGCCAGAGATTTAGAGCTCCTTGCCGGAACGGAGAACTTCAGCGCGTGTGCATGGGAGTGACATCATCGCGGACCCGGCCACTCACAGCGCCGGAACCAGCGAACACGGAAGGGAACATGTCAGCTTCCTTAGGGGTGACTGGGGGCGGCTGCGGGGGCTTCGTTCTAAGGTAAGTATTTCATAATGTGCTGGTATGTGATACATACTAGCACATTATGCTATTGTCTTGCAGGGTTTCTTTGTTATTTTTTCGGCGGGTTTACTACCGCTTTAACCCTAACCCTTAATTTTTTTTCTATAGGATATGCTACAGCAAAAGTGATACTGTGTAGTTATTTAACCACTTGCCGACCGCAGTCTGACGGCGACAAAGTGGCGCGTTATCGCAAACCGCCGTCATATGACGGTGGCTGCAATAACTAGTGGTGTGAGCGTGCGCGCATCGCCGGAGGCGCGCCCATGCACTCACTGTGTCCGGGGGGGGGGGGGCAGGGAGCAGGTAGGGCGGACTCGATTGCTACCCGCGATGGCTCCCCCGCAGTGAGAGAACGGAGGTCGGTGTAAGTAAACACGGATCTCCGTTCTGACAGAGGGGGAAGGGCGGCGATCACAGGCTTCCTGTATATGGAAGCCATGATCATCCCCTTTCCCCAGCCAGGGCAGCCCACACACAGTTGGAACACGCCCAGGGAACACAGTTAACCCTTAGAGCGCCCCCTCCAGGTTAACCCCATCACTGCCAATGACATTTACACAGTAATCAGTGCATTTTTATAGCACTGATCGCTGTATAAATGCCAATGGTCCCAAAAAAGTGTCAAAATGGTCCGACATGTCCGCCCCAATAACACAGTACCGCTAAAAATCGCAGATCGCCGCCATTACTAGTAAAAAAAATAATAAAAACCCCAGAAATGAATTCTCATTGTCCGTAAAAGCGGCAACTTTTGCGCAAACCAATGAATAAACGCCGATTGCGATTTTTTTTTTTACGAAAAATATGAGGAAGAATATAAATCGGCCAAAACCGATGGAAAAAAACGTTTTTTTATATTTTTTTTGGATTTGTATTTTAGCAAAAAGTAAGAAATTTGGGTTTTTTTGCTAAATTGCCGCTCTTCTTTTGTTTATAGCGGTGATCAGAAATGACGCAGAGGGGATCAAATACCACCAAAAGAAAGCTCTATTTGTGGGAAAAAAAGGACATAAATTTTGTTTGGGTACAACGTCGCACGACTGCGCAATTGTCAGTTAAAGCGACACAGTGCAGAATCGCAAAAAGTGCTCTGGTCCTAAAGTGGGAAATCCTTCCGGTCCTTAAGTGGTTAATTCACAGTAGATGAACTATATTTAAAACCGAACTTCAAATCACACCTTTTTTTTTTGTTTCTTTTTTGAGAAACTCCCTTTAACCACCTGAGGCCCGGAAGGATTTCCCACTGTAGGACCAGAGCACTTTTTGCGATTCGGCACTGCGTCACTTTGACTGACAATTGCGTGGTCGTGCGACGTTGTACCCAAACAAAATTGAGGCTCTTTTTTTCCCCACAAATAGAGCTTTCTTTTGGTGGTATTTGATCCCCTCTGCGTCATTTCTGATCGCCACTATAAACAAAAAAAGAGCGACCATTTTTGAAAAAAAAAACAAATTTCTTACTTTTTGCTAAAATAGATGTCCAAAAAAAAAAAATATAAAAAAATAAAATTCATTCATTGGTTTTGGACGATTTATATTCTTCCTGATATTTGCGGTAAAAAAAAAATGCGATTGGCGTTTATTGATTGGTTTGCGCAAAAGTTGCCGCGTTTACAAACCATGAGAATTCATTTAGGGCATTTTTACAATTTTTTTTTTTACTGGTAATGGCGGCGATCTGCGATTTTTATTGGGACTGTGATATTGCGGCGGGCATGTCGGACATTTTTTACACTTTTTTGGGACCAATGACATTTATACAGCGATCAGAAATGTAAATATCCACTGATTACTGTATAAATGTCATTGGCAGTGAAGGGGTTAACCTGCAGGGGGTGATCTAGGGGGTAACTGTGTTCCCTAGGCGGTGTTCTAACTGTGAGGGGGCTGGGCTGCCAGGGGCACCAGAGATCTAACTGATCCCAGTGACAGCGATCAGTAGATCTCTCACATGCCGCCTGATAGAGCAGGGGAACTGCCGTGTTTACATTGGAGGTTCTCTGCTTTTCTTCTGTGCCAGGCGAGGATCGCGGCTCACCAGCGGACATTGAGTCTGCCCGGCCCGTGGCCACAGCAGTAAATGTACGCAAGGCGGTCCGGAACCCGTTAACCTACACCTGACTCAATGGCCATTTTATTTTTATTTTTCATTTTTTTTCTTTAAAGTATTTTTAATTAATTTGTAAAAAAAAAATGCTGTTTTCCTTCTTGGGTTTTCTGTGCAAAGCTCTGGGGCAAATTGCCTTGCAAAGTGAACAGCCTATTTGCCCTTAAGAGTTCAACCCCATAGGGGGTGTAGGAATGAGCTGACGGTTTGGTCTGAACCCAGGTGCAGAGGGAACTTACAATTTTACTTGCCAGAAAATGACATTTCACTTTGACTGGCAAAGTTAAAAATGTAATTGCCAGCTTATTTATTTATTTTTAAGAAGCTGGTAATGAAATGTAATTTTTTTGGCAATATTAACCAGTTGAGATCCGCGCTATAGACGAAAGACGGCTACAGCGCGGATCTCAATCTCCGGGAGGACATCTATTGACGTCCTCCCCTTTCCACGCCCCCGGTGCGCATTCACATTCACACATTGACTCGATGTCCGCTCGAGACCCGCGATCGCCTGCGGAGCTGCAGAACGGGGAACCGCCGATGTAAACACGGCGGTTCCCCGTTCTGGGAGAGGGGGACAAGCAGATCTACTGATCCCTGTCACTGGGATCAGTTAGATCTGTTATGCCCCTGCCAACCCATCCCCCCCCCACAATTAGAACACAGCCAGGGAACACTGTTAACCCCTTCACTGCCCCCTGCAGGTTAACCCCTTCACTGCCAGTGAGATTTATACAGTAATCAGTGGATATTTAAATTTCTGATCGCTGTGTAAATGTCATTGGTCCCAAAAAAGTGTCAAAAATGTCCGACATGTCCGCCCCAATATCGCAGTCCCAATAAAAATCTCAGATCTCCGCCATTACCAGTAAATAAAAAAAAAATAATAAAAACGCCATAAATCAATTCCCATAGTTTGTAGATGCGATAACTTTTGCGCAAACCAAATCAATAGACGCCGATTGAGATTTTTTTTTACCAAAAATATGTAGAAGAATATATATCGGCCAAACCCAATGAATCATTTTTTTTTTTATATTTTATTTTTGGATATTTATTAGAGCAAAAAGTAAAAAATATTGTTCTTTTTTCAAAATCGTCGCTCTTTGTTTATAGCGCAAAAAATAAAAACCGCAGAGGTGATCAAATACCACCAAAAGAAAGCTCTATTTGTGGGGAAAAAAGGACATCAATTTTGTTTGGGTACAACGTCGCACGACCGTGCAATTGTCATTCAAAGTGCGACAGCGCTGAAAGCCAAAAATTGGTCTGGGCAGGAGGGGGGTTTAAGTGGCCAGTAAGGAAGTGGTTAAACACTGGCTGACCAGCCGTGGTCATTTTACTGCGGCAGGGAGGCTCATTTCCGCGAATCGCCGTCATTGTACGTCAGCCTGTAAAATGGCAACGCCTAGATGTGAACGGAACCTAAACATTTCATTGTCAGCTAATTTTTTTTTTTAAGAAACTGGCAATGAAATGTCATTTTCTAGCAAAGTTAAAAACTTAATTGCCAGCTTATTTATTTCTTTTTAAAAAGCTGGTAATGAAATGTCATTTTCTGGCAATATTAAACGTTTGAAACCATTGAATGTTAATCAATGTTTCCTTTGCAAAATGTCAGCATTGCTGCAGTGTTTCTGTATATTTTAGAGATGTGCCCCTGGCACAGGACACCCACCAGGCATGTTATTTAAAGGAATTTGTAATTTTTTTACTGTTTCACTTTAAACATTAAAAAAAAAAAAAACACTGTGCCTGGCCAAATGAAAATTTTGTAATATTTATGTATTTTGCATTGGTAAATGTTCCCTGGTTCAATGACAACTCTCCCCCAATATTATTTATTTTTACACCACCTTGCCTATCAGCAGTGTTGCCAACCGCCAGTAAATTTACTGACAATTTGTAAAAATCTGTGATTTTTAGAACTGTCTATAAATATCAGGGTCTGATAATTTGCCATGCTGTGCTGACTTTTTGAGTGTAAACTGGGCAAACTACTTGATAGGGGTATTGTCAGTTGAGTTTAAATATCAATTGTCTTAGTTTTCAATAGGAGTTCAGTTATTTTTCAGGTTACCAGTAAAAATGTGCTCTGCCAGTAAGATTTTCCATGATTTGCCAGTAAAAAATGCTGCGCGAGGTTGGCAACACTGCCTGTCAGCCCAAAAATCAAGCATTTTTCATTTGAAAAATTTGGCTCCAATTGATTTCAATGGACTTCGGGTTTGCCAAACCCTTCAGCCAAAACCCACGGCAGTAATAGAGAGAGAGATGAGGAAATTTATACAACACGTGCCCTTTAGATTCCGTATTTTATGCCTTCAGCCTGTTGCTGTCATCCTTCTGCCGCTGACAATCATTTCAGCAATTTATTGAGAAATGGAGCCATAAATCCTCAGCCAGTGAAGTCCCAGTAAACAGTCAATATTAAAGCCTTCAATCCACACAACTACATAGCCACAGCGAATGGTAAAATCTATATTCAAATGTCTTGCAGGGGACTTCTAAAGACAGGAAGGGGAAGGACGGCACTCTCCTCCTGCCAATACTGGATCTGCCGCTTATTGAAATTTTGCTCTTTATATGTTTTCACCCATTAAAGCTGCTGTGTGCCACATATTGCTACAATGTGTCTTTACCGATTATTACTGCAATAAAAATCCCCTGTGAATGACAAAACAACACATTTATTTTCAGGATTTTAACTTAGTCCCATTTTATTCATAAAGCTCCGGCAGATTCTGGACCCCGGTACAGAGAACACAGAGCCCGTCACATCATTCTCACCGGAGAAGCTTACACTCTAATGTCCCCTCCCCCACAGTCACACACTATTATTATTATTATACATTTATATAGCTCTGACATATACCGCAGTGCTGTACAGAGATCACTGAGCCAATCACATCAGTCTCTGTACCAGAGGAACTGACACTCTAATGCCCCCTCCCCCACAGTCACACACTATTATTATTATATATTTATATAGCTCTGACATATACCGCAGTGCTGTACAGAGATTACTGAGCCAGTCATATCAGTCTCTGTACCAGAGGAGCTTACACTCTAATGCCCCCTAATCCACAGTCACAGACTATTATTATTATTATACATTATATAGCTGTGACATATACCGCAGTGCTGTACAGAGATCACTGAGACAGTCACATCAGTCTCTGTACCAGAGGAGCTTACACTCTAATGCCCCCTCCCCCACAGTCACACACTATTATTATACATTTATATAGCTCTGACATATACCGCAGTGCTGTACCGAGATCACTGAGCCAATCACATCAGTCTCTGTACCAGAGGAGCTTACACTCTAATGCCCCCTCCCCCCACAGTCACACAGTATTATTAATATACATTTATATAGCTCTGACATATACCGCAGTTCCTTTTCTTTCTTTTCTCTTGTGATCTGACTTCCTGTTAGAGAGTGGCTACATTCATCCTCCATTGTCCCGCTGTATGTAGGAACATAGCCACTCTTCATTTCTTTCCCCTTCTTTCCTTCCCCTCCCTTCTTTCCTTCCTTCCCCTCTCTTCTTTCCCCTCCCTTCTTTCCTTCCCTCTCCTTCATTTCTTCCCCTCCCTTCTTTCCTCCCCTCCCTTCTTTCCTCCCCTCTCCTTCATTTCTTCCCCTCCCTTCTTTCATTCCTTCCCCTCCCTTCGATTCCCTTTCTTTCTTGATCCAAGACTGATCCGGCAGCTCTAATGCTGCACTTATATGGGGCTCTCAAAGTGCACTCCTGCTGGTGGCCCCTGTCTAATAGACCCCCATTGTCTCCATAAAGAGCACCTGATAGGGGACTTGTTAGCACCCCCCCCCCCTCTTGTGATAGCAATAAAGCTGAAAAGAGAATGAAAAAAAAAACTATGTAACATGAATAAAGATAATAAAAAAAGGCTGGATTCACACATGTGCAGTGCGTTTTTCAGCTCCGGTTTCCCGGGAAGCTAACAAGCAGCTGTTCTGCGGTTCATCTGCGTTTTAGCTGTGGATCAGCTGCGAATTTCGAATGACTTCACAGGTGTTTAATCACATTGTAGATTTGTTTTTGCGGTAAAATAAAAGGGAGTGATCTTCCTGGCCACTTCCAGATTGCCTAGCAGTCCATATTGTGTGTATTTTTTGACCACCAAAATGTGTGCTGCTTTGCCTTTGATTATGCCAACAGTTGCTGCAGCTACAGCAGCAATCTTGCTGCAAGGGGAGAGGAGGAGAAGGAGGAGAAGAAGAAGATACTGGGTCCATTCCATAATCGCAAATAGGGAGTAGAGAGGCCAGTTTAGGATCCTGTATGAAGACCTCCGTGGGCATGAAGGTGACATTTTTTAACTACACGCGCATGTCAATAAAGAGGTAAGATGTTGCATAATTTTCTTGGCCCAGCAATCTCTGTTTTTACACAAAACATATGGGAAAAAATGGCGTGGGGCAGGGCTGGCCCTACCATGAGTCTCAGTGGGTCCATTGGACTCAGGCAGCACTTTACACAAATGTAACAATGGCCGCCTCTCCTCTTCTATTTACCCTGAAAATTGATGACCCAGATTCTTTGGTCCAGCAGCTTGGTGTGTAATGATAACTGGCCCCTGGGCCGCTCCACCTGCCCCTATATTACCCTTGGCCACCCTTGGCCACCCTTCGGAATTGAACATAATGGTATGTCATATAAGTTTGCATATAGACAAGGTGCTGTTGCATGTAAATCTGACTTACCAATAATTCTAATATTAGTTGTAATTATCATGATCTAAAATAGTGGATGTGGGGGCTTTTTTTGGGGGGGGAGGTGTGGATGGGGCAGCATTTCATTCTTGTACCCAGGCAGCACAATGTCTTGGGCCAGCCCTGGTGTGGTCCCCCCCCCCAAAGCACCTTGTCCCCATGTTGATGGAGACAGGGGCCTCACCCCCCACAACCACTGGCCAGGGTTGTGGGGATGAGCCCCTTGTCCCCATCAGCACAGGGACAAGGTGCTTTGGGGGGGGAGGCCAAAGTACCCTCCTCATGTTGAGGTCATGTTGCCTGGTGCGGTTTAGGAGGGGGGGGGGGCGCTCGCTCGCCCTCCCACCTTTTCCTGACCTCCCAGGCTGCATGCTCAGATAAGGGTCTAGTATGGATTTTTGGGGTGACCCTACGCCATTGTGTGGGGGACAATTGTTAATAGACTTGTGCATGGAAGAAAATGTATTTTGTTTGTTTGGATGTTTTTTGTTTTTTTTGGGTTAAGGATGCAGGCACACACCTTCTCTTGTCCCAAAATACTAATGTTCTTAAACAATGCTTTTCTAAAATATTTTTTGATACCCTGAAATGTTTTTCAGACATGTATCTAATACCAGTAAATATGTGATGTTGGATGTGGCGCTGTCTGAGTGTGTATACAAGGAATACGTGAGCGGAGTGCTAGTATAATGTGCTAGTATAGGCTAGCATTATTAAGATGATGTGTATGAAACCAGTTTTTAATAAAGTGCAAATGTGACTTCCTGTGATATTCAATATTCCATAAATTGGATAATATGTGGAAGAATGGAAAATAAATATCTGTGTACTGCTTGTGCAATTGCATACACCATACAAATTACGAAAAATAACAATAAAACAGAATAAATCTCATCAGTGATGTGCTGCTAAGTTTAAAAGTTCTGTGAAATTTAAAAGTTCATGTCTTTCCATATGCATAAAATAAGCCAGAATTCACAGTTCATGTATAGCAGATCCCGGGTCTCCTTATTTTCTTCACATAAATAAATTGACGTATTTTTCATATAATATAGGGTGTTCAGTGCTCATATGTGCTTTCCTATACAATCCTATTCATAACACAATTGTGAGGTAGAAGTGTTGATCACGCGTGCTCCCCTTTGGACCCCTCCTTACCAGAGGGCATTACCCCTGCAGGGGTGAAATGCCTATCTTTATAATCCACTGGTGTTCCTTGTAGTGGGGCGTTCGTCCGTCCAGTTTTTAGGGAAAAGAGCAAAAAGAGGCTTCCATAGCGTGATATGTAAAAACTATTGTTTTTTATTCCAAATTCACTTAAAAATATTCATTGTTCCAGGTGCAAAAATAAAAGCAAGTTCCGGTAAAAAATATATGTATATTACATTTGCGGGCTTTCCAAAGGTCTAAAAAGGTATGTGTATCCCTCCTGGTTCATCAGTCCAGCTCCAGCATGTGACACTCACTTGTGTAGAGGAAGACCCGCACACTTCCTGTATCGAGTGCGGGGATGTGTTACAGCAAGCCGCTTGGAGAGTGCCGGATGTGACGTGGGGATTAGCGTGCACACAGCCGTTCTCAAAGGTGTCAAAATGTATCTAATACCAGACTTTTTTTTTGCATTCAGTTTTGATGAATTGCTTGAACTAATTTACCCTCGATTGGAGCGTCAGAACACATGCTACAGACCAAGTATCCAGCCTGCTGAAAGATTACTGATCACATTAAGATACTTTTCACCACTGATGTCCTTTGGCAGGGGGATTGCGTGTATGCAATATTAACGTTAAGTGTCACTTAAAACGTGTAATTATAAACATATAAAACAGTCCCAAATGTAGAAAAACAGCTTTATTCAACTGTCACAAATGTCAAAACTCAAAAAGACATTTTCTCGTGTCTCCAACATAAATAAACATTTACAGAAATCCATAAAAAACAAAAAAGGCTCTCAAGTAGGCCTCTTGAACAAGCCAAACATAAGTGGTGGGCATATTATCCTCAATGCTAAATGCTGATTGGCCTCAATGTCAGACATTGCAGGTATTTTGTCCTCCAAAATCACAGATTGAGATATGATCTTTGAAAAGGGGCCTCATTGGAGGAGTGGCTTGGGGCAGCTGGGTCAGCAGTGGCAGGGCTGGGATCAGACATAGCCTTGTCTTGTTGAATTGGGCCATACGTCCCTGCATTTGGGGGGGGGGGGCTGATAGAAGGAATTGGAGATTGTATGGGGTAGGGAATGCGCCTGCGTGGAGCTTCATAGATGGAGTCTGTGTGGTCAAAGCTTGAAGGATAGGATGGGGGAATAATGACTTCCTGGTGCCTGATGAAAGAGCGCGGTTACGTCTTGTTGTATGAACCGCACGCTCAGAAACGCGTCGCACTTTTGATGACGTCACGCCGCCGTGACACTCCACAGTGAGCTCTGATCGTCCAGTCCAGCGTCTTGCCGGCTACAGACCACAGATACATCACCTGACTGTACTCGATGCTTCCTGGTGGGGACGGTGAGCTGCTGATGTTCCCTCTTGGGACCACTTACATGCACTTTTAATAGATGCCTTTGTGAGTTGCCATGCTCTAGATTTTAAAGATGTTATTAAAATGTTTTACAGTCTGCATTTAGAAGCGCCTCTGTCCTTGTTTATAGGGGTAAGGTTGTCTGTGTGTTTGAGGGTAATGGACGGACCTGGGGTAGTGAAAGGGAGGTCTTGATGGTGCTACATATGGCCTTTGAAATGTAGGTTCCTCACATGCCCTTGAGAAGGAGTGAAGCACTTCTTTGACTGTACTTCTCATTCCAAAGTAATGCTCAGGGTTGACATTTTTTATAAGAGGCACAAAACTGAGCGCCAGTATAGTAGCTGGGCAGAAAAAAGCATCCACTTTTTCAAACATAGTTTTCAACAATTGGAGTAGGCGATAACTTATATCAGGCTGGGGTGCAGGTGGTCTCTGTGGCACTTTGGCTGTTCTACCAATGTCTGCAGGAGCGGAGGAGGGCCCAGGGATAGCCTCTGGCATTGCACATTCAGCTTCTGTGTTTGGTGCCCACAGATTAGCTGAGATTTCGATTTGTGCCTGATCCTCAGGCCTTTCCTCTGCACCAATCGGTTCTTGGCCCTGCACTTGGTCTTCCAGAACATCTTGTTCCTCCCAACTGTCTTGTTTGCTGTATACAAAACAATCACTGTCAATTAACAAGGCCTACTAAAAGTTATTATGTTTTCAGATACATAGATGATATAGATGATAACTTACTCCCTCATTTTCAAAATGGGTTGTAGAAATTCTAAATCCCCAGCAAACATGTAGGTTACTCTAACCGCTGCCCCCGAGCCACTCCTCACGTCTTTGAGGTGCCGTCGATGTTTGCGGTATGCATCCCTCATGCTGCGCCACCTTGTCTGTAAGTAGTGCACTGTAAAGCGAAAGAATGTAAATTAGTGATGTTTCTGTTTGGTTTTAGGTACCTAGGTACAAGTTAGGAAAATCAACTATTAGTGGCATTATTCATGAAACTTGCATCGTCAGATGGGAAGAACTGAAGAATTTGGTCATGAAGAAACCAAACAAAGAAGATTGGTTAAAGATAGGCAATGTATTCTGGGAGTGTTGCAACTTCCCCAACTGTCTGGGAGCCATAGATGGGTAACACATCCGCATCCTCAAGCCATTTGCTAGTGGGATCCAATATTTTAATTACAAGAAATATTTCTCTATGGTCTTAATGGCAGTGTCAGAAGCCAATTATAATTTTATTTACATTGATCTAAGTTCTTATGGCAGCAGCTCTGATTCAAGTGCGTTTTCTCATTCCTCATTTGGAAAAATGCTGTGTGAGAATACGCTTGCTTTGCCCAATAATTCTCACCTGCCAGGAACAACTGAGCCTTCCCTTCCACATGTTTTTGTAGGAGATGAGGCTTTTGCCCTTGCAGAGCACATGCTAAGACCTTATTCAAGTCGATGGCTGACCACTGAAAAAAAGAGTGTTCAATTATAGGCACACGAGGGCACGGAGAGTAATTGAATGTGCATTTGGAATTCTCAGCAATAAGTGGCGATTCATGCATACGTCAATAAACCTGAGTATTGAACATGCTGTCTCTGCTGTTAAAGCAGCCTGTGCACTGCACAACTATGTGCAGGAACGGGACGGCTATATTTTTGAGCATTCAATCACCCATAATATGGAGGGGGCACAGTGGAACATTACTAGGGGCACCAGCACTGGTACACAGATTCGGGATCATTTCACAACATTCTTTATGTCGCCAGCTGGGGAGGTACCTTGGCAGATGGAATCGATATAATGTGAACTAGCACATTTCTATGTTAAATTATTATCCTGTGCTTCAAGTGTAAAGTGGGCTGTTCCTAAATGAGGTAATTATTTTAGCTTTGTTTTTTAAAGGATAACAAAATGTTGTTGCCATTTGTGGTGTCTATTACTTGGCTCACTTAAGCTAAACTTAGCTTTAGAATTGCGTGTAATGTGTTTTACAATAAAATTCATTATGATAAGACATGTGCAATTCTTTGTGTGCTTTAACCAATTTTTGAAAAGTTCTTAACCACTTCAATACTGGGCACTTAAACCCCCTTCCTTCCCGGACCAATTTTCAGCTTTCAGCGCTGTTGCAGTTTGAATGACAATTGCGCAGTCATGCGACACTGTACCCAAATGAAATTTTTATCTTTTTTTTCACACAAATAGAGCTTTCTTTTGGTGGTATTTAATCACCCCTGGGTTTTTTATTTTTTGCGCTATAAATTAAAAAAAGACTGAAAATTTTCAAAAACAATGCATTTTTCTTTGTTTCTGTTATAAAATTTTGCAAATAAGTAATTTCTCTTCATAAATTTTGACCAAAAATGATACTGCTACATTTCTTTGGTAAAAATAACTCAAATCGGGGTTTATTTGGTGTTGGCGGACAGACAGATGTTTTGGGGACTGTGACAGATGTGACGGGGACAGACAGATGTTTTGTGTATGGTGACAGATGTGACGGGGACAGACAGATGTGACGGGGACTTTGACAGATGTGACGGGGACAGACAGATATTTTGGGGACTGTGACAGATGTTTTGTGTATGGTGACAGATGTGATGTGGGACATACAGATGTTTTGGGGACTGTTTTATGGGGACACTTATGTGTATGGGGACAGGGGTATCAGTGTGCTTGGTGCACTGTGTGGGGGGCGATCTGTGACAGCTCTCTGCATGAAATCATCATCATGCAGAGAGCTGTCATATTGCTACAGATTCCCCCCTCCCCCCACCGCACTGAGCTCTCACTGAGCTCGGCGGGGGAGAACTGTCACAGAGACGTTCGTCTCTGTTTACAATGTGATGGCTGTGATTGGACACAGCCGTCACATGATTGGAAGGGCCAGTCACTGCGCCCATATCCCGATATCTGCTCAGCTGGACCGCAGCGCGCCGCGTGGCCGCACTGCGAGCTCCCGTTCTGCAGGACGTGTATACACGTCCTGTCAGAACGGGGAAGCTCCCACCTGGCCGTATATGTACAGTGGCCGGGTGGGAAGTGGTTAATATTAGTAGATTCGGATATATCCAAATCTCAACATGAAGTAGTAATGTTTCTAAAATAATTTAGTGTAAATTCCTCCCTAAATGTTTTGGTGTGAACGGGAATGACTTAGATACCTACAATACCAGCCACCTTGTGCTCTGGGGATCTTGAAGTGGAACCCCTGCCAAATGCAAAATCCCGCATGGGGCCCCCCTCCAAGAGCATAACAAGCCCTTCACTCTATTATGGATTTTAAGGGGAACCCTACTGCCCAAAAAATGGCATGGGGTTCACCCCAAAATCCATACCAGACCCTTAGCCAATCACACAGCCCGGCAGGTCAGGAAAGGGGGTGGGGATGACCGAGTGGCCAACCCCCACCTGAACCATACCAGGCCACGTACCCTCAACATAGGGAGTATGGGTGCTTTGGGACAGGAGACATGCTGCGCCCCTCACCTCAAAGCACCTTGCCCCCATGTTGATGAGGACAAGGGCCTCTTTCCAACAACCCTTGAAGGTGGTTGTTGGGGTCTGGGGGTGCGGGACTTATTGGAATGTGGGAGTGTCCTTTACAAAGGGTGCCACCAGATTCGCCCCCCCATGTCAATTAGTATGGGGTACATTGTACCCCTACCCATTCACCTAATCCCAAATGTGTGACCAAAAAACACTACACATGTTTTCAAAATATTTTATTAAGGCATATCCGCCATCTTCTCTTCTTGTTCCGATGTTGACACAATGCTCTCTCCCGCACTAATACCTGGTCTGTGCTCTAGAATGACTTATATTGGCATGGGGCGGGACCATCGGCTGCATCATCTGGCGGCCCCATCCCCCTCTGATGTCATCGCCTGAGGCATGATGGGGCCATGACATCTGAGCGGGGTGGGGCCCCCGAAATGACACAGCTGATGGGCCCACCCCAAGCCAATATAAGTCATTCTACAGCACAGACCAGGTATTAGTGTGGGAGAGAGCATCGTGTCAACATCGGAACAAGAACAGAAGATGGTGGCGATGCCTTAATAAGATATTTCGAAAACATGTGTAGTGTTTTTGGTCACACTTTTGGGATTAGGTGAATGGGTAGGGGTACAATGTACCCCATACTAATTGACATGGGGGGGGGGCAGATCTGGTGACACCCTTTGTAAAGGGTGCTCCCAAATTCCAATAAGTCCCCCGCCCGCAGGCACCGACAACATAGGTGTGCGCAGCATATTGCACTAGGGTGTGCACACCAAATGTATTAAAAAATGGACAGTGTTAGTAGGACAGTGGATGGTGTAATTGTATTTTAAAGTTTTAGATTAAATCTATTTGGATTTTTATAAACTTTTGGAAGAGCCCCGTTGGGGGTGTTTGGTAAAATATCATCAGTGGGAATCTGCTCTGCATGGGGTGAGGCACAACCACTGCGCATGTCTAGGGGCAACAACCACCTTCACGGGTTGTCGGGAAGAGGCCCTTGTCCTCATCAACATGGGGGCAAGGTCCTTGGAAAGTGAGGGGCGCAGCGTGCTCAGTGCCCCAAAGCACACATACTCCCCATGTTGAGGGCACGTGGCCTGGTATGGTTCAGGAGGGGGGCAGCCACTCGGTCGTCCCCACCCCCTTTCCTGACCTTCCAGGCTGCGTGCTTAGATAAGGGCCTGGTATGAACCTTAGGGATGGGGTAAACACTTTATTTTTACAGAATTTTAACAATTATTAAATGAACTAGAATAAACAACAGGACATCATCCACAGGTAATCAAAGTTAACAAAATACTGTCGTCGAAGTTTACAAAATACTTACGTTTGACATCCTGAGGTGCAGCTGCTCCACTCTGGCAAAATGTTTCTGGCTATTTCAAGCCAAGCACGTTTTTTAGCAACATTGTCCTTATATTTAGCATGGCGGGTGTCATAAATCAGTAGTCTGCCCTCACAAGCCGGATCAGCTCCTCACAGTCCACGGATCCTTGCACTTGGCAGAAACTTTTCTCCCTCTTTTGCCCATGGCTGCTCCGCTCTGCACAGGAAACAGTCAGGGGAGGAACGCAGATGACGTGGAAGAGGGGGGGCGGTGTAGGAGGAGGAGAATTCTATTCCTGTTCAATGCGGAGCACATCTCCGTGTTTCATGCGTTCCCATAGAACATAATGCCCCAGGAATTTGCACGCAATCGGCAGAAAACGCATTTTTTGTGCAATGCGGGGTGCGAATGCACCGGACATGTGAACCGGACACATTGAAATCAATGTTTTTTCAAGTGTCCTGCGAATTGGATGCGTTTTAAGCTGCATCCAAATTCGCTTAGGTGTGAACCCAGCCTAAATCACCAACTTTACCCCCATACTTACCCCATAGAAAAAGAGCAACATAGGGCGCATGCTTGTATGTAAGCATCCATTGCGCCACACAACATTTAAATTATTATCATGAACATCGGAGTAAAAGCAATAATTCTAGGATCATAATTCATGGACAACTCTAAATTGATGACCTGTAAAAGTGTTGCCCATTGAGAATTTTGGGTACCATCATTTTTCACGATTCCACGGGCGCGTGTAATTTTAAGACTTGACATGTTTGCTATCTATTGACTGAATCTTTTATATTTTGCCCCCAAACATTTTATAAAATATTATGTCTGTTTGCATTAAAGTTCATTTAAGTTTATTTATTTTTTCTTGAGAATGTGCATTTGATAAAAATTTGCACACATTTCGTGTGACAGAAAATAAAATACAAGTGCCACTATTTTATTCTCCAGGGTCTTTGCTTTGAGACAATAAATGTTTAGGGGCTTTACGGTAATTCTTAGTATAAAAAAATCTAAAAATGTAAAAAAATTAGGAAATCGATAAATTGTCACGGTAGGCGAGTGGTTAACCACTTAACGACCAGCCGCCATTGTTTTACGTTGGTACTTTGACGTGGAGTACTATTGTTATGGCAGCAGATAGCTGCCATAACTCTGGTATCCACTTAAAAGGCGGGCGGCTGGCTTTTAGACATAAGTGGTCTTTTATTGGCGGAGGGAGAGGTGCCCCCCCATGCTCCTGTCATCTCCGCCGCTTACCGGAGCTGTCGGTAGAGGTGGAGACGATCGGGTCCCCTCCCTGGTAGACTGGATGCCGAGTGAGGCAATGATGGCCCCCACTCAACTCCATAACATTGGATGACAGAAGCGATGTCAAACGTCACTTCCGCCCAATGCTCTTAAAGGGGATTATTTTTTTAATTGCATTTAAGTCTAAATGTGAGATCTGAGCCTGGTCTTTTTGACCCCAGATCTCATCTTAAAGAGATTGATGATTTACATCAGCGTTAATTTTGTTGACTAAAACCGGCTAGAATATTTTAGTCGACTATATATGCCAAATGTGTAGCGCTCAACCAAATTGACAGTGTCTAATTGGTGTGGAAAACTAGGTATGAAATCATTTGTCCAGAAGGAACGTCAAACAGCCAGGCATCCCTAGCGGGTATCCCATGGAAATGTGGAGAGGTCCTATCCGTGAGTACACCTCTTGCAAGTACACTCCAAGGAGACAGTGGTGCATGAAAAGAAAGGGACCTCACATAGCATAATACCTCTTAAACAGGGAGTTTTATTGTGGAAATGCACTTACGTCATCCAGAACGATAAGAGCTCATCGATAAAAAAATACAGCCGGCACAGCGAATACAGCACAGTGATTTGGGGTAAGCAACAACCGACGCGTTTCGTCGTCGTTGACGATATTAGGAAGAGATGCCAGGAGAGAGAGAGTTATATCAGGAAGAGATGCCAGGAGACTAAGGATGGGTTTCAGATGCCAGCAGTGAGAGAAATGAAATTGTGAGTAAAAAATACATGGAATTACTAGGCGGTTAGAAAGTAAGGAAACAAAAGGTTACATCAATTTAGTATTAAAAGAGTGGATGGCAAAAAAAAAAAATTCTGGGTGGAACTCCGCTTTAAAGAGTGCTAAGTACCGAGGATGTATAGGTAAATCATGTATATATCCAAGATATAAAAAACAAAAAAGACCAACCAGAGATATGGGTTAGTACATGAAATAAATTAACTTTTAATAATAGAAAAAAAGAACCAAATAGCAATTTAACTGTGTAAGACTGCATATACAATAGAACCTTTGATTCATCTTCTACGCAAGAGAATATCCCTCAGTTTAGTCACATGAAAGGTTATCTAATGAGGACCAATTATCCCATTTATTATGGAATAGATGCATGGTTTCATATATTGTGTGATGGATTCGTTCCATTAATTTGATGGATTCCATCCGCTGTAGGACCTGCTTCCAGGAGACCCCCGGCTCGCGCCAGTTTAGGGCGACAGCCCAGAGGACTGCACAAAGCGAAGTATGCGCCAGCCTCTGTTCATACACCTGAATCCCCGGGATAGGAGCAAAAAGCAAGCACATTGGTATTGCCAGAGTGGTTAGTGCCCGTGATCTGGGCCACCTTGGAGGCTGCCTGTCTCCAAAGGGGTGATAGACGTGGGTGACACCAAAATGTATGGAGGAGCGTTCCCTGTGTCTGATACCCTCTGAAGCATGTTTCTGGGGCATCTGGGTAATACTTATGAACCCTATCTGGGGTGAGGTACCACCCCGTGTGCACTTTGATAACCGTTTCTTTAAGTGCCATAGATTTTGTGCATTTATGCTTATTAGATAGCGTGTGTGACCACTCTTCTTGTGTGTATTCTTTCTCCAAGTCCAATTCCCACCGATTCATTACTGAAGACTTCTCTGTGAGAAAGAGACCGTTAAGATAACTGTATACCTCTGAAATGATGCCCCTATCTCTAGAATGGTTAAGACTAGAGTTGAGCGAACACCTGGATGTTCGGGTTCGGCTGAACTTCGCGGAAACGTTCGGGTTCAGTACCGAACGTTACCCGAACTTGATCCCGGACCCCGAACCCCATTGAAGTCAATGGGGACCTGAACTTTTCGGCACAAAAATGACTGTAAAAAAGTCCTGGAAAGTGCTAGAGGGCTGCCAAAGGAAGAAAATGGGAGATGTTATTAGATCTGCAATCTGTCCCTCAAAGCAGTAGTAATCTCTACCTAGTCCAGTATCAGATCGTTCTGTAATGCAGGATGAGATGTTATAGCTCTACAATCTGTCCCTCACAGCAGTAGTAGTAATCTCTACCTAGTTATTATCACTGCAATCTGTCCCTCACAGCGCCGGCAGCATCCTCTCCCTACACTAACCTGAGAGCATGTGACATGCAGCACTGTGACTCCAGCCTCATATAGAGGCTGGGTCACATGGTGCACTGGCCAATCACAGCCATGCCATTAGTAGGCATGGCTGTGATGGCTTCTAGGGAAAACCAGTGAAACGCTTGTTGATTGGCTGCCCTGCAGCTATTCAACATGCGTGATAAAATACCAGAACCCAGAACCCGAACCCAGACTTTTTTCTCAAACGTTCGGGTTCGGTACATGGACACCCGAAAGTTCGGTACGAACCCGAACTTTACAGTTCGGGTACGCTCAACTCTAGTTAAGACATATCATTTCAGAGGTTGAAAATATCGGGTTTTCATTTAATGTATATAGTGATTCAAAGAAACGTCTAATTTGGAGATACTTATAAAATTCCGATCTTGGGGTTCCGAACTGCTCTTGAATGTGGGAGAATGAATAGAATTTGGTTTTACGTGTTAGTGCGTTCAGAGTAGTAAGCGAGTTAGATTGCCAACAAGAAAACTCACTAGGGGTATTAGATGCTGGGCGGAAACCTGGCATCTCCTAAGATAGAGGAAAGAGGAGGTCTAAGCGATCTCAATTTATATTTTTGTTGCTATAGGGACCAGATATGTATTGAGTTGCATACTCTGCTGTTTACCACTTCAGCCCCGGAAGGATTTCACCCTTTAGGACCAGAGCACTTTTTGCAATTCGGCGCTGCAACGCTTTAACTGACAATTGCGCGGTCGTGCGACGTTGTACCCAAACTAAATTTGCGTCCTTTTTTTCCCACAAATAGAGCTTTGAGTATTTGATCACCTCTGCCTCATTTCTGTTCGTCGCTATAAACAAAAAAAGAGCGACAATTTTGCAAAAATACCTTTTGCTAAAATACAAAAAATATATATATATATAAAAAAAAAATTTTTTATCAGTTTTGCCCGATTTATATTCTTCCTCATATTTTTGGTAAAAAAAAAAAAAATCGCAATCGCCGTTTATTGATTGGTTTGCGCAAAAGTTGCCGCGTTTACGGATGATGAGAATTCATTTCTGGGGTTTTTATTTATTTTTTATTTTTAACTGGTAATGGCGGCGATCTGCGATTTTTAGCGGTACTGCAATATTGCGGCGGACATGTCGGACCATGTTGACACTTTTTTGGGACCGTTGGCATTTATACAGCGATCAGTGCTATAAGAATGCTCTGATTGCTGTGTAAATGCCATTGGCAGTGAAGGGGTTAACCTGGAGGGGGCGCTCTAAAGGTTAACTGTGTTCCCTCAGTGTGTTCTAACTGTATGGGGGCTGGGCTGGCAGGGGGAGGGGAGTGATCGCGGCTCTCATATTCAGGAGGCCTGTGATCACATCCCTTCCCCCTCTGTCAGAACGGAGGTCCGTGTTTGGATGCCAAAAAAAAAAAGAAGAATTCTGGGTGGAACTCCGCTTTAACTCCCAATCCAGACCATAGATGATGGTGTTTTATTTTATATTGAGAGGGGACTATGTGTTTTCAGCCCTCTATTGTTGTAATACTGTGGCTGTGACACTGTTTGTCAATCCCTCTTATGTTAATCCTGAGATGTAGGAGCTTCAATCCAGGAATTAAAACGTATGGAGGGTGGTCTGTGGGGCTTCCTGCTCTTGGAACGCAGCGGACGTGAAGTCGTGCCTTCCAAGTGGTCTATTTCTGGCTTTAGAATATTTAGCAGCATGCTGACCACGCCTCTGAAGACAATCTATCCGTTGAAACGCGTCAGACGGTGCCTGCATGCACGGATGTACACTCAAGAACCGCAGACTTTGAGTTTTATAACCTTGAGGTAAGTAGAGTCTTTAATACATTTTATGCATGTTTAACCACTTGCCGTCCAAAGACGTCCTTGTCCTTGAGCCCTGATATCTGAATGATGCCGGCACCTACATGCATCATTCAGATATCATTTTTATCTTTCTCTGCACCATGAGAACGATCATAGCGGCAGTTCAGCCAGGGCTGGATTAACATAGGGGCTATTGGAGCTGCAGCTCCAGGCCCCTTCCTTAAGGTAGGCCCAGCCCAGTGGTGTGATGGAGTCAGAGGTGGCTCTAGGATTTGTGAGGCCTTAGGCAAAACCTAGACACGAGGCCCCACTCACGCCCATAATGGGAAAAATAATTCAAGTCATAAAAAAATTGAATATATTAAGAGCTTTAAAGTGCTGGCGTCAGTGCTCTCTATCTCAGTGCTGAGTGTCAAATCAGGCGGCTGCGAGGCCCCTGTGAGTGTGAGGCCTTAGGCAACTGCCTAATTTGCCTAATTAGAGAGCCACCTCTGAATGGAGTCACTAATGCTGCCCAGCCCTGCTCTGTGTGCAGTGAACACATGACTGATATGTAAATTGCGGCTGCATTGATTTGTCAATATTTCTCTCATCCCTCTCTCTCATCCCTCTCTCTCTCTCACCACCATCCTCCTCTATTTCTCAGCCCCTCTCTATTTAATTTAATTTGTTTCAATATTTAATTTGTTTTAACAAAAATTGTTTGCATTTTCACTGTATTTATTTCCATAAAAGGGGCCAACAAAATCCACAGCACCAGGCCCATGATACACTTAATCCGGCCCTCAGTTTAGCCGATTGATCATCCTTATCGGCAACGGGAGGGGATGTCCCCCCTGTCGTCCTCCGGTGCTTCCCACCGGGCCGCCCGGAGAACAGATCCATCGCCGTCGGAAGTTGAGCATAGAGATGACTGATGACCAGATGGTCACCAGTCATCTCTATGTGCCTCGGAGGTCTGGGCGCGACGTGTGACGTCACGTCCGGGTCATGTGATGTAAACAATGCCCTTGAACCGAGATCGCTTTTTTTTTTCTGATCTCGGTCTTTCCAGCCTAGAGGAGAGATGTGGGGGGGAGGGGAGGTCGCATTGACCACCATATCTCTCCATGAAGAGTACCTGTCACGCAATCTTCCAATTACAGGGGATGTTTACATTCTTTGTAATAGGAATAAAATCAATAAAAAAAAAATTTAAAGAGAAAGTGTAAAAATAAAAAAATAAAGGTAAAATAAATAATAAAAAAAAAAAAAATCTAGAGCGCCCTGTCCCCGCGAGCTCGTGTACAGAAGCTGCGCAAATACCGTGTGACATAAAAAGTTGCAATGACCGCCATTTTATTCCCTAAGATCTCTGCTAAAAATATATATATATATATATAATGTTTGGGGGTTCTGAGTAGTTTTCTAGCAAAAAAAAAAAAATGATGATTTTTATCTGTAGGAGAGAAGAGCCAGAATTGGCCTGGTGGTCAAGTGGTTAAACTGGCTTCACTATGGACTGCTTTATCCGTTCCCTCTGGTGCGGTATGCATTTGATTGGATGAGGCGCCCCTACTGGTTGCGTCTGTGACCCGTTGTATTGCCTTCGACTACTGGGAGAGGATGCCTTGGATTTGAGATTGGGAATTCCACACTCGCTTATAGTTTGTTGTTTCTGGTAAG
This sequence comes from Glandirana rugosa, assembly GCA_018402905.1. Lineage (NCBI taxonomy): Eukaryota > Metazoa > Chordata > Amphibia > Anura > Ranidae > Glandirana > Glandirana rugosa. The sequence goes on from BLSH010185497.1 coordinate 161,509, forward strand.
GAGACTTGCTGGACACTGTGGTGCTGTGTGTTTCTTCTTTCCCCCAGTCACCGGTTGGTGCTGGGACTCTCGGTCCGCGGCTGTGTTTTTGTGATCCGTCACGGATTTCGCTATGAGAATTTCTTTTTTTTGTCTCTTGATTTATTCTGTGACGGAGAGGTTTCATTATTGCTTTTTATTCATGCCCATCTGAGCAACGCATGTGAATAAAGCTGAAAGACTTCTTATACATGTTCTTTTGAATCAACCATCTGGTAAGGAGACTTGCCGGACCCTAGTAGATGCTGGTTTCTGGTTTCCATTTTCTCCAGAATTGTCTCTAAGATGCAGAGGTGTAACTAGGACCTTCAGGGCCCCGGTGCAAGAAATTATAAAGGGCCCTCCTGACCCCTGGCCAGGGCCCTTCCCTCTTCCCACTGATCCTGAGGCCCTTTACTCCCATCATGGGTCCCTTTATTATGGTACCGCAGTGGGGCCCTTTCACAAGTTCTGCAGCAGCCCCCTTTCTGCCATCTTCGGGCCTCCCCATGGTGGTGAAATGCCAGGGCCCGGTCACAATTGCGACCTTTGCAATCCTGATAGTTCCCTCACTGCTGTCAGAAGTTTTTAATTTTTATTTTAACTTTATTATTTTTTTTACCATTCCATTTTATTTCTTTTACAATTTTATTTTTATTATTTTTTCCATTTTTTAGGAGCCCTGTTGGGGGGGCTTTGATGAGATATCAGGGGGTCGAAACAAACCTCGGCCCTCAATCTCCATCTGTGTAACCTCAGCTGCACAGAATGAATGGACAGGAAGAGCTGTGCACCGAGCCTCCCATTCATTCAGAAACAGAAGTATAGTAAAAACAGTTTACTATGCTTCAGTTATGAATGAACCAATTGGTACCAATCACTGACTCTGTCCATTCAGAAAAGGAAGGAGCTGGTAAATGACAAATTTACCGACCCGTTCCCATCTCTCCATCATGACTCATCTTCTACAGCAGCTGGCAGGAGAGAGGAGGGGGGGGGGGGGGGGAAGCAGC
>BLSH010185497.1:167003-182283 GCA_018402905.1 Glandirana rugosa
ATGAAAACACTCTATGACATATAGCATTCACTTTCCTACCCTGCTGTGACTAAACAGTGAAGGAAGAACCAACACACTTATACAGGGTACATCTCATAAAATTAGAATTAATTTATTTCAGCAATTCAATTCAAAAAGTGAAACCTGTATATTATACAGACTCATTACACACTGAGCGATATAGAGGGGTAGGCAACCTGCGGCCCTCCAGCTGTTGCAAAACTACAAGTCCCATCATGCCTCTGGGAGTAATTGTACCCGTCAGCCTTGCAATGCCACATGGGAAATGTAGTTCTACAACAGCTGGAGGGCCGCAGGTTGCCTACCCCTGGTGATATACAGTATCTCACAAAAGTAAGTACACCCCCTCACATTTGTGTAAATATTTTATTCTATCTTTTCATGTGACAACACTGAAGAAATTACACTTTACAAATTTTATCTCATATGGAATTGAGTTATAGAGTATTTAGGTCGTGATTTTCACTGTATTGATTTAGGCACATGGACTATTTACTATTCACTGTTAATGCACTTATTAGGCTCTTTGTCTACTTCTTAGGGTCCATTCACCTATTCCCAGTGCTTTGCAGCGATCCAGGGAGGGGTGCACCTTTGGTGTGCTCAGCCTCAGGGCCAGCCCTACCATGGGTCCCAGTGGGTCCATTGGGCCCAGGCAGCACTTTGAGAGGGGCAGTAAATTGAACCACGGCCGCCGCTCTTTCTCTTCTATTTACCCAGCAAATTGACAACCAAGATTATTTTTCCAGCAGTTTTGTGTGTCATGATGACAACTGGCCCGCTCCGCCTGCCCCTATACTACCCTAGCCTGTCTATATAGTATCTCAGAAAAGTAAGTACACCCTCACTTTATTGCAAATATTTTATTCTATCTTTTCATGTGACAACACTGAAGAAATGACACTTTGCTACAATGTAAAGTAGTGAGTGTACAGCTTGTATAACAGTGTAAATTTGCTGTCCCCTCAAAATAACCCAACACACAGCCATTAATGTCTAAACCGCTGGCAACAAATGCGAGTACGCTGGATCGGATTGTCCGCAATGTCCGCTGGGACCTGCCGATCAGAGACAGAATGGCAGTCTGCCTATGTAAACAAGGCAGATTGCCGTTCTGTAAGAAAGGGAAGATAGTGATCCTGTGCTTCTGCTAAGCAGGAACACAGATCTCTGTCTTCCCACAGTTAAAGCATCTCCCCCCACACAATTAGGAAGCACCCACTAGGAACACAGTTAACCCTTTGATCGCCCCTGATGTTGACCGCTTCCCAGCCAGCGTCGTTAGTACAGTGCATATTTTTAGCACTGATCACTGTATTGGTGTCACCGGTCCCCAAAAAAGTGTCAAAAGTGTCAGTTAGTATCTGATTTGTCTGCCACAATATTGCATTCCCACTAATCGTCACCATTACTAGTAAATAAATATAAATTCTATAAAAATATCCCATAGTTTGTAGACACGATAACTGTTGCGCAAACCAATCAATATATGCTTATTGGGATTTTTTTTTACCAAAAACATATAGCAGAATACATATTGGCCTTAATTGATGAAGAAATTAGATTTTTTACATTTTTTTTATTGGATGTTTTATAGCAGAAAGTAAAAAATATTGTTTTTTTTTTAACAACTTCAGCCCCGGAAGGATTTCCCATGTTAGGACCAGAGCACTTTTGCGATTCGGCACTGTGTCGCTTTAACTGACAATTGCGCGGTCGTGCGACGTTGTACCCAAACGAAATTGGTGTCCTTTTTTTGCCACAAATAGAGCTTTCTTTTGGTGGTATTTGATCACCTTTGCGTCATTTCTGATCACCGCTATAAACAAAAAAAGAGCAACAATTTTGCAAAAAAAAAACCAATATTTCTTACTTTTTGCTAAAATCCAAATCCCAAAAAATATATATATATAAAAAAAATGTATTCATCAGTTTTTGACGATTTATATTCTTCCTCATATTTGTGGTGAAAAAAAAAACACGATCTGCTTTTATTGATTGGTTTGCACAAAAGTTGCATTTACAAACCATGAGAATTAATTTTATGGCGTTTTTACCATTTTTTTTTTTACTAGTAATGGCGGTGATCTGCGATTTTTATCAGGACTGCGATATTGGGGCGGACATGTCGGACATTTTTGACAGTTTTTTTGGGACCAATGCCATTTATACAGCAATCAGAAATGTAACTATCCCCTGATTTCTGTATAAATGTCATTGGCACGGAAGGGGATAACCTGCAGGGGGAGATCTAGGGGATAACTGTGTTCCCTAGGCGGTGTTCTAACTGTGAGGGGGCTGGGCTGCCAGGGGCACCAGAGATCTAACTGATCCCAGTGACAGGGATCAGTAGATCTTTTACATGCCGCCTGTTTTTCTTCTGTGCCAGGCGATCGCGGGTAGCCGGTGGGCATCGAGTCCGCCCAAGTCGCGGCCACACTGCTGGAGAGTGCAGCGGGCACATGCGCGAGCCGCCGTGTATAGACGGTGATTTGCGCTATCGAGCCACTCTGCAGCAGTAAATATACGCAAGGCGGTCCGGAACCTGTTAAAAAAAATTGAGAGGTGATCAAATACCACCAAAAGAGAGCTCTATTTGTGGGGGGAAAAAAGGACATAAAGTTTATTTGGGTACAACGTCGCACGACTGCGCAATTGTCAAAATTTCCTGTAAAAATTAAAAAAAGAGCATAGGTTACGCTATATAAATACTCCTGTCTCCAGCATACGAGGGGTTAAACAGTGTTATTTCCAAACTGACGCCATTATATCACCGAATTGCCGCGGTATGAGTGGGGCCGATTACACGGCACTTTATCTTCTGCCAGTCAAACAGAATAATAGCCCCGCTGACATTTCCAACTTAATATACAGATTACCAGAGACATTCAAAGTTGCCTTTCTGAAGAATTGATTATTTTTCTTCTCTTTTTTTATGGCTCACAGATTGGCGGCTTAAATACCGGAGAGAGAGCTACTTGGCGAGCGCGAGAGACGGGAGCCCCCCCGAGGGGATAAAAGCGCTTCATTTGATGAGATTCCCCGTTGTGCGTCTTTGGTCGATTTCTTGAGCACCGATTGGCCACTCTATTCCAGACTGGGCTGACAAAAAAAAAATTAAAAAAAAAAGAAAAAAAAGATTAACCAGGAAATGTTGTATATTAACCACTTCAGCTCTGCAAGATTTACCCCCTTCCTGACCAGGCCATATTTTTGCGATACGGCACTGCGTCGCTTTAACTGACAATTGCGCGGTCGTGCGACATTGTAACCAAACAAAATTGATGTCCTTTTTTCCCCCACAAATAGAGGTTGTATTTGATCCCCTCTGCGGTTTTTATTTTTTGCGCTATAAAGAATGATCCTTAATTTTGAAAAAAAAACCCATATTTTTTACTTTCTGCTATAAAACACATCCAATAAAAAAATGGGGGAAAAAAAAAGAATTTCTTCATTTAGGCCAATATGTATTCTGCTACATATTTTTGGTAAAATAAAAAATCCCAATAAGCGTATATTGATTGGTTTGCGCAAAAGTTATCGCATGCAGCACCCTGGTCCTAAACAGGGCTGCTCATAAAATTTAGATCTGCCAGGTGGTAACTTTGCCTGGCTAATTTTTGGGGTGATCCACTGACTTTTTTCCCTAAGCCTGAATCTGGTGCACCTCTCTATTCGGTCAATAGGTGGCACTGCTGCCTTTGGCATTAGAATGACAAGATCACAGTGAGTTCAGGTTATGAATAGGCATATTTTCTCAGCCAATCAGAGTAGCTACTTTGCATGCTGGGATAGTCTATTCAAAGCGGAGTTCCACCCACAAATACATCTTTATATATTTCAAATCCTCTATGCATGATTTGGAAAAAAAAATTATACTCACCTTAAGTGCCCTGTTGCTATGTGGTCCCTGTAATCTTCCACGTCCTGATCCGCGGCACTCCTCATCACTTCCTGTCTCGCCTGGGCTCATGGGAGATGTGAGTCATCATTTCCCATGAGTCAGTGGGCCTCCCTGAGCTGTAAAAATACTTTATTTCCAGACAGGAAATGACGCGATTTTGTAGGGGAGAGACGTGTTATCTATGTTGGCATAACACCGCGGCGGGACTTTCCTCCGTCGCTGCCCATTGTTATGGCAACGAGACATGCTCTCGAGATCGAGAGGTGCATGCTGGTTACCCAGCATGCAACTTATCCAGGACTCGAGGAGGGTGTGAGTGGGCTTCACATGCCCACAGCTAAGATGGGAACTCCCAGTAAAGAAAAAAATCAGCAAGTACAAAATAAATAGGAAGACTACCCGGATTTAAAGCTATTACTTTATTTATGTAATGAATACTAACTAGGTGCATGCCAGCAAAAAAAAAATATGTATGTGGGCGGAAATCCGCTTTAAGGGGAAGGAGTCAGGTGGTCGATTCTCTTTCAGCGTTGTAAGTGTAGCAGCAACTGAAGGTTAGGCCTGAAGCCTGAGGCCTAGCTACGTGTGTAGAGGCTCAGCCCGAGGAGTGCCTGATCCTTGCAGAGGTTCAGCCAGGAAGGTGGGGAACCACATGTTGCCAGAGGTGAAGGAGAAGCAGTTGCCATAAGAGACAACCACTCCTGTTACCAGAGGCAAGTGAGGATCAAGGTCAGAGATAAAGGGGACACAGTCGCCACCAAGGGACAGCCACTCCTGTCATAGGCGTGTGCATGGGGTGTGCCAGATGTGCCTGGTAACACCCTAATCATAATGTGCAGTGACAATTCACTCTACTGCCTTGGCTTCCCTCCCCCTTGTTGGCCCCCGCCCAATAGTGCTGCTGACTTCTCTCCTCTCCTCTCCCCCTAACTGCTGCAGGGGATGTTTTAGGATAGAGAGCAGGGGAAGGGGCTGGTAAATATACCTTCCCCTTCCTTTTCAAAATAAACACAGTGAACACACTCACTCACTGAAGCATAGTAAACTGTTTACTATTCTTCAGGTTGTGAATAAACAGGAAGCCACTCAGCAAAGAGCACTTCCCATTCATTCACTGTCCAGTGCAGCTGAGGCTGCAGAGAAAGGCTTGTGTGTTTGAGATTTGGGGTGCACGCCCTAATGTAATAGGTTGTGCACACCTATGACTCCTGTTATCAGAGGCCAGTGATTGGAATTCTGTAGAAGCACCAGAGCAGGCTTTTTCACTAGCCGGGGACAGTGAAGAAGGGGGAACGCTTCAGCAGAGTCAAGTCAGGAATCCAGCAGGTAGCGTGGGTGAAGCTTGAGGAGTATACAGAGGGTTAGCTTTGGAAGAGCTCAGGGGATCCAGTGGCGGCTGGGATCTTGGAAGTCTAGTGAGAGACCGGGAGCTCAGGGTGAATATCTACAGTAGGATACTGTGAGATGTGAGAGAAGATCTACAACGGGATACTGTGAGATACGTGTTTAGATCTATATTGACTGTTGAAAGTTCAGTTGCCATAGGAGACAGCAGTTCTACTACTTAGGTAGGAGCTAGTGGAGGGTTTTTTTTTGGTAAGGTGAGGCAAGTTTAGTCAGGCCTGATTGTTTTGGTTTCTGGGCTGGGAGTGGCTCGGCTAGGACTGAGTGATTCACAGATGAGGTCACCAGGACCTCCCACTTCTTTCCAGAAGCTGGTGGAAGGTTTTGGACAGAGAGTTGGGAGAGAGGTGTAGCCATCTGGGGTATGCTAAGGAGCCCTGACCAATCCCCAAACTGGATTGGCAAGGGGCAGGCCTCCTTAAATACCCAGGGTCAGCCCAGTCTCAGGGGACTGAGTTTGGGTGGAAGAGCTGGAATGTAGCTGAGGTTGCTCGGGCCCCACAGGGAGCCCCCAGTCTGGGGGCGGTGTCCTTGAGGCTGAGGAGCTCGAGGAGCAAACCCCAGAGAGATCCTAACCAAGGGAGCAGAAGAGCAACAGACAGTGTGTAGGGAAGAAGTGTTCTTTTGTACACTGTCTGTGAGTTTGCTTACATTAAAGTCTGGTGCCTAACATAGAGTTCTTATTACAAACGGATTCTTCCTGTTAAGAGGTTGTTTCCTACCCATACTAAAAGGTCAGGAGACACCTCAAGCATGGGCGTCCACAGAACTTTTTTCAGGGGGGGGCATAATTTTAAGGTCATCCATGCTCTGCCCCTTTTTACAATGTCATTATTATATTATCACGGTCAGAGACTGCAGAAATAGTACAGGAGATGGTCAGAGACTGCAGACAAGATGCAGGATACGGTCAGAGACTGCGGACCTGGTACAGGAGAAGGTCAGAGACTGCGGACATGGTACAGGAGACGATCCGATTCCTGATTCCGGGGGGGGGGGGGCGACAATTGCCCCTCCTTCCCCCTACCTGCGGACACCCATGTCCTCAGGGCTATATATGTGGATGTCTTACAGGAAGTAAAGGGAGAGTGTGACCAGCCACATGCTATGCCAGCAGGAGCTGCTACAGGCTGATTTTGTGTTCTATCCATCCTTCCAGACTGAAAAGGGACAATACAATATAGGCAAGTGTTACTGCACTGTTAGCTCACTGTTTGTTATATTTCTGTCACTCCTGTGTGGGAATCAGGGATACTGTGTCTGCATATCCCTGTGTTAGAGGCTTCTCTGATTTACTTACTATTTGCATACAGCAATATACCTGGGCTATTCTCAAGTGTATGAGAGCAAACTCATTTGATTATAACTCATTTGACTAGTTTGTATTGAAGTGTATTTCTGCCGCTTCATTATTTAAAGCAACAGTTTCACTTTTTGGTCTGGGGGGGTCCTAGCTAGTATTAGATTAGGGAATGGTAAACAGCTCAGGGTAGAGACAGGTTAGGCTTCCGATGGTTACTTAGATAGGTAGTGGTCAGATAGCATTGATAGCTTATAGTCAGGTTAGGGACCAAGAGATAGGCTAGATAGGCCTGATTTGCCTTGCAGGTGGCATGTTCCAGACTTCTTCACCATTGGTGTGTTTATCTGTACAAGCAGCCCCAGGAAGCCACAGATGGGTCAGCGTTCGTCCTCTCAAGCCGGATTGTGTGACACCTTGCAAGTCAGCTCATCAGGGGCCCCTGTGACTGAACGTTGCCAAAGGGCATAATTGGAGGTATTGGTGTTAAAGGCCTTTAGTAGAGTTGAGCGAACTTCTAGAAGTCCGGGTTCTGCTGGTTCGGCCGAACTTCGGGACAAAGTCCGGGTTCGGGTCCGGACAGAACCCGAACTTTGTCCCGGACCCCGAACCCCATTGAAATCAATGGAGACCCGGACTTTTAGGTACAAAAAATGTTGTAAAATAGTCCTGGAAGGTCCTAGAGGTCTGCAAAAGGAAGGAAATGTGGGTAAGGGTGGGACAAGTGACCTACAAAGAAATGGGGACAGGGAAATAACTTTAAATATTTAAAAAAAAATAAAAACATAAAAAATGCAAAAATGGAGATCATCTTCAAAATGGGTCTGAAAAGTATTAATTAACATTAGAGGCCATAGAACTGTTCTAAAATCATCTTCAAACTGTGTCAAAAAAGTATAAATAAGCCGGGAGTACCCATATCACTGTTCTGCAAAATGTGTGTATCACTTTAAATGAAACCGGAAATCAGTGCACATCTCTTCTGCACAATTATTTCAAGTCTGTGTGTCACTTTAAATCAAACCGTCAATCATTGCACATCTTTTATTCACACTTCTTTTTAAAGTCTGTGTCACTTTAAATGAAACCGTCAATCATTGCACATCTGCTATTCACACACATGTGTTCTGCACCAGAACAGATGTTATTCACACATTACATCTGTTCTGCACACATCTGAAAATAGTTTAGAACACTTTACCTAAAACCGGGGAGAAACCATACACCTGTTCTTCAAACATCTGGATAGTGTGTTTGAAAATACAGCATAGAGAAGAGCATGCATATGGTTGCGCTCTTCACACACAGTTTGCAGATGTTTTCAGAACAGTGATATCATATCTTTACTCGTAGAAATCTATGCTGGGTGTATTATAGGTTTCCGGGGACGTCCACAGACTGAGGGCCCTGTCCCCGGAGCAACGCTGTCCCTGGTTTTGTCAGGGGCAGCATTCTTTAGGGGGGCGGCGCCACCCTCTGCAGATCCCCCAGAAAGGAGAGGACGAGATGTGCCACCAGCTGCCCTGGATCCAGACTGGCACTGAGCTCCTAGTTTCCGGACTGGAGGAGCCGCTGGAGCTGTCGCTATGCGCCTACACTCCACACCCAGCCAGGGCACCTTCTACCCCTGGGGCTGCTGTCAGCAGAAAGAGGAGGACGGGGCGGGCCGCCACACTGCAGTCCCATGGAGAACGCATACCTCCACCAGGGTTGCTACGTTTCCCGTGCCCGTGGCAAAGCACACCGTACCCCGTGCTCCCCTCTGCAGCCACCCATAGGCCTGTGCACGGGGTGTGCTGTTATCACCCCATGCGAACTAGAATTACCCAGGACATTTTTCTATCTTCAATGTCCGGCGCCGATCCCTAGCTCTCAGCTCACTGCTGTCATTACTCAGACTGGCTGCGGCTCCCCAAGTAACCAAGATAGCCGCACACAAATCTGTTGCCTTTCGGGAGCTGCAGGCGGCTGTCTGTGGGGTAGGTTGGGCATCACTGGGATACAGGGTGATGATGTCAGCAATAGCAATTTAGCCACAAACACTGTTCGCTATGTGCACCACATAACTACTCTCCTTGGGGCACCCAAAGGTGTCCCAGGCTGCTAAAGTGTTCAGGTTTGGCTTGAAGAAAAGGTGGCAGCCCTAAGCTGAAGCGGCTGACAGTGCCTGGAGGAGGAGGATGCCCTGGAAGTAGTAGTGCATCAGGCCAGCTAGCGCATATTTTTCTGTACACTATAGAAACCAACTGTCCCTGGCTGTAATGGGTGGTCTAGAGGTCCTGTTCCCACTAAAGCAGGCCTCAACATGTGCTAGTTAGGCTGAAGAAACGCTGGAGGCCTAGTAAATTTCCTTCTAGGCCTCATCTAGAGGAAAAAAAGAGAAGTGCAGGTGAAATGAACGAGGAGTAACCGTGCAGCAAGTTATGTGCCGGAGTGAAGGAGGAGGAATGTATATACGGAGGTGTATATAGTGGTCCCTGAAAAGAACTGTTGATCTGTAGGGATCCCATAACACCCCAACTCCCACCCAAGTTTAAATCCCCTGATAAAATAAAACAAAACAAAGTGCCAGCCCGTTCTGTGACTCTAGTGTGAGGGAAAAGGTGATTGAGGGCAATGTGATCAGGGGGACCATAACTTCCAGCCACCCCTAAGGGGGACATTGACTAAATACAAATACAGTGCGCTGCATCCAGTTTAAAGGCCCTCTACGTCTGCCTATTACTATTTTGGTCTGCGGAGTCTGCCTATTGCTTTTGCATCTGTCCAACAGTGTCCTGGCCCTAAACCCTCTCTCCCCCAGTTCTTGTTAAGAGACAATAAATCTCTTTTGTTACATTCAAAAAGTGACTGGCGCCCATGTCTTCAACTTGCACTACACCCACCATGCCCAGTAAACCCGCACCCTGAGGAAGAATGCCAGCTGTCCCTGACTCCGGAGGTCACCACTATGCTTCTGGGGGACGGGACCAGCGCTACACGCATCTACAAACTATGGGATAGTCTTACAGAATTTTTATTTTGTTTACTAGCAATGGTGGCGATCAGTGACTTATAGTTACATAGTTGAAAAAAGACTTATAGCGGGACTGCGATATTGCGCCATACAAATATGATCCTAAGTGACACTTTTTTGGGGACCATTGACACCAATACATTGATCAGTGATAAAAAAATGCACTGTCACTGTACGAATGACGCTGGCTGGGAAGGGGTTAACATCAGGGGCGATCAAAGGGTTAAATGTGTCCTTAGGGAGTGCTTGCTAACTGTGGGTGATGGGTGCACTGTGGGAAGAGAGAAAAATCTGTGTTCCTGCTTAGCAGAAACACGGGATCTCTTTCTCCATTACTAGCAGAATGGCAATCTGCCTTGTTTAAATAGGCAGACCGCCGTTCTGCCTCTCACAGAAACGTCCGCCAGGTGGCGGCGGAGATTGGATCCACCGGACCCGCTGATTGGCTCCCGTTGTGTCCAACCCCAGACCTAGAAGAGCAAAATCAGGTACCTGTAAGTGCTTTTGCAGGCTTTAGGAAGAATTCTATTTTACACAGTTAGTTTATTCCAGCTTGGATCAATGTATATACAATACCTGTGGGATCCCTGCGGAAGCTGGAAATCTCTGTATAGACATCACTACCAGGGCCAGCCCGTCCATTAGGGGCGCCCGGGCTCCGCCCCATCATCCATGTGTCCGGCCCCCATGACGGACCCCAGTTGCATGAATTCCAATGGGTGGGTGTTTTTTTGAAGCACGTGATTAGAGCCATAGGCTCTAATAGGCATCAAAATAGGGTAGGCTTGGGACGCACAGCATTGCGCCACAAGCCCACCCAGGTGTGTTACAACAGCAAATGAATATTCACTATTAAAACACTGATCTCCTCTCGGCCAATCAGGAAGTTGTTCTGAGACCCGTTTCCTGATTGGCCAAAAGGTGAGGCGTTCCGCTTGGCCGCCAAGGAGGAGGGAGGAAATGGAAGCTGCTGTGATGCCCGCGGAGAGCAGGGGGAAGCCGCTGTGATGCCCGCGGAAAGCAGGGGAAGCCGCTGTGATGCCCGCGGAGAGCAGGGGGAAGCCGCTGTGATGCCCGCGGAAAGCAGGGGAAGCCGCTGTGATGCCGGCGGAGAGCAGGGGAAGCCACCAGTGATGCCCGCAGAGAGCAGGGGAAGCCGCTTTGATGCCCACGGAGAGCAGGGGAAGCTGCTGTGATGCCCGCGGAGGGCAGGGGAAGCCATAGGTGATGCCCACAGAGAGCAGGGGAAGCCGTCGGTGATGCCCACGGAGAGCAGGGGAAGCCGCTGTGATGCCCACGGAAAGCTGGGGAAGCCGCTGTGATGCCCGCGGAGAGCAGGGGAAGCCACCTGTGATGCCCGCGGAGAGCAGGGGAAGCCGTTGTGATGCCCGCAGAGAGCAGGGGAAGCCGCTGGTGATGCCCACGGAGAGCAAGGGAAGCCGCCGGTGATGCCCGCAGAGAGCAGGGGAAGCCGCTGGTGATGCCCACAGAGAGCAGGGGAATCTGCTGTGATGCTTGTGGAGAGCAGGGGAAGCTGCCTATGATGCCCACGGAGAGCAGGGGAAGCCACCGGTGATGCCCGCAGAGAGCAGGGGAAGCCGCTGTGATGCCCGCGGAGGGCAGGGGAAGTCGTCGGTGATGCCCACAGAGAGCAGGGGAAGCCGCCGGTGATGCCCGCGGGGAGCAGGGGAAGCCACTGGTGATGCCCACGGAGAGCAGGGGAAGCCGTCGGTGATGCCTGCAGAGAGCAGGGGAAGCCACTGGTGATGCCCGCGGAGAGCAGGGGAAGCTGCTGTGATGCTCGCGGAGAGCAGGGGAAGCCGCCGGTGATGCCCGCAGCCTATCGCCCAGGTGGAGCGCTGCCCCATCATAGATGGGGTAAGTGCTCTGGACCTGACTGACTGACTGACCAGACCGGGGGGCGGGTTTTGGTGTCTGGCTGCCGGTGCACGGTTTGCAGCCTCCCCCAAAAAAATAGCCACCAGCCGCCACAGATCACTACTACAATGATCTCCACCAACTTCCAGGTCCTGTGCTGATTGGCTGCCCTGCTATATTTTGAACACAGGAGGTCGGCCGCTGGGCATGGGTGACTATCAGGGAACACTTCGCATTTCCTCAGCGAATGTAATCCATTCTGTGATTGGACAATGTGAAGATGGTGACACAGATTCCCCGCTTCTCCATCTCATCCAATCAGAGAATGCATTGTGTTCTTTGATAAAATGCAAAGTGTTCCCTGAAAGACACCCATGCCCAGCGGATGATCCCCTGGGTTCACAATACAGCAGGGCAGCCAACCAGCACAGGACCTTGAAGCTGGTGGAGATCACTGTAGTAGCGGTGTAGTAGCAGTGTCTATACAGTGATGTCCAGCTTCCAGAGGGATCCCACAGGTATAGCACTTACATTCTCACATTGGTCCAGGCTGGATCAATGTAAAAACTGATATACCTAAACTTTAGCTTTAGGCAAGATGGAGAGGTGACATCAAAATCTCTATCCGGCCCAGAATGCTTTGCAATCATTGAGAAGACCTAAAACCTAGTAGAGATTGTGACGAACGCGGGTATCAGATCACTGCCCTCCTCACCGACCGGCGACCGAGGACCCCCCTGATCTAATACCGCACTTGTCACGAACGTAACAATGCCACTCTCAGCAGCTCTCAGCACAAAGATTTCCCAGTTTGCGGGACCACCGTCTAAGTGTCAGCCACCTGAGAGCGATTGTTACCGGGCTAATACCAACAATTAACCCTTTCACTGCCACCACTTCTGGATGCCGGCCAGAAGACCCGATTGTTAGCAATACCAGTATTTTAGAACAACGCCTGTAACACATGCTGTCACCGCAGACAGGTATATTCAGCTGCATTATTTTAAAAACAGTAGCGCTCGTCAAAGGAACAGATTCGTGATAGTTGCATTAAGAGCTTTAGGGACAAAATTAACACTTTTCAAAATAAGGTTTAATAATGAAAAGGTCAAGTTTTAGGTGCAGTAAAATATTTACAGAAAAATAAAAGAAGGTTGCAAGATTGAGACAAATTTACAGCAGGGAACAGAATGGAAAAAAATACCTGCATTTGAAATGTCCGTGCCTAATCAGTGTTTCAAACATGATTTCCTGGTTCTCTGATGTTGGTTCATTGATGGTAAGATGAGAACTGCCCCATTGATCTTGGCAGTCCTTTTTTCTCTGGATTACCAGGAGTGGAGCCATACTTCTCTGCCATTCGTATAAGAGGGCGTGTTCTTAGACAGTGTCCAGGGCGGACCGTGGAGATACATGCTTCATAATCATGCATGGATCATAACTTGTGATTGGACCGTCCGTCATATCTCAGCTTGCGTGAAGCTTTCAAATGACTCCAAACATGAGAGTGCTGAGACCTTCTAGGACCCTGGGGAGGGAATAGACTAGTCCCATCCCTCCTTGGGTAACAAGGGGTGAATATTTATACTTGAATTATCTGGGCCGAAATTCTACATTCAAATATGTATGTTTTATCACTATGGCATACCTATAACGGAAGTTATGACTGTACGTAAGTTTTTCTACCTTCTCATGTAATTTCAAAGTTACCGCAAGGGGTCAGGATTCCTGGGAGTGATTTACGGTGTCGCATGTCCCACATCAGTTTGTTGTATGTTTGCTCAAGATAATCGAACAGGGCCTCTTCCTGACCAGCCATGGACCATAATCAGAGGCCCCTTTGAAGTTGATCTGGACAGAGACAGAGGGGGTGTAAAGGAAAAGCTTGTTCAAACTGCCATGTTGGAAGGAGAGAAACAAAACTTAGTCATTTACATAGCTCCCCTTCCAAGATGGAGTCAGTGTTGCTTCCTGCGTATCTCATGCGTGATATCATCACAGAGATCACTGTAGTAGTGGTGGAGTAGCAGGGTAGTAGTGGCAGTGTAGTAGTGGTGGAGTAGCAGTGTAGTAGTGGTGGAGTAACAGTGTAGTAGTGGCGGAGTAGCAGTGTAGTAGTGGCGGTGTAGTAGTAAGTATAGTAGTAGCGGTGGAGTAGCAGTGTATTATTGGTAGAGTAGCAGTGTTGTAGTGGTGGAGTACCAGTGTAGTAGGGGTCGAGTAGTAGTGGTGGACTAGTAGCTGGTATAGTAGTGGCAGTGTAGTAGCAGTGGAGTAGCATTGTAGTAGTAGTGGAGTAGCAGTGGAGTAGTGGTGGAGTAGTAGCGGGTATAGTAGTGGCAGCATAGTAGCGGTGGAGTAGCAGTGTAGTAGTAGCGGTGTAGTAGCGCATATAGTAGAGGCAGAGTAGAAGTGTAGTAGTGGTGGAGTAGCAGTGTAGTAGTGGCGGTGTAGTAGCAGGCATAGTAGTAGCGGTGGAGTAGCAGTGTTGTAGTGGTGGAGTAGCAGAGTAGTAGGGGTCGAGTAGTAGTGGTGGTCTAGTAGCTGGTATAGTAGTGGCAGTGTAGTAGCGGTGGAGTAGCAGTGTAGTAGTGGTGGAGTAGCAGTGTAGTAGTGGTGGAGAAGCAGTGTAGTAGTAGTGGAGTAGCAGTGTAGTAGTAGTGGAGTAGCAGTGTAGTAGTGGAAGAGTAGCAGTGTAGTAGTAGTGGAGTAGCAGTGTAGTAGTGGAAGAGTAGCAGTGTAGTAGTAGTGGAGTAGCAGTGTAGTAGTAGTAGTAGTGGAGTAGCAGTGTAGTAGTAGTGGAGTAGCAGTGTAGTAGTACTGGATTAGCAGTGTAGTAGTGGCAGTGTAGTAGCGCATATAGTAGTGGTGGAGTAGAAGTGTAGTAGTGGTGGAGTAGTAGTGTAGTAGTGGCGGTGTAGTAGCGCATATAGTAGTGGCAGAGTAGAAGTGTAGTAGTGGTGGAGTAGCAGTGTAGAAGTGGCGGTGTAGTAGCAGGTATAGTAGTAGTGGTGGAGTAGCAGTGTATTATTGGTAGAGTAGTGGGTTAGGAAAGCCTGCGATTTTGCGAGCATTTCCAGCACACACAGAGGTGAGCCCAGCCTGTAGGGACACTGCACGTTATTAAGGTCGCTCTTCAGCATTCCAACAAAATACATGTAATGTACCAACAGACAAATTGCTTAAACAAAGCCAGGCACAAAAACGGCGGTAAACAGCGGCTCTCCGGAGTCGGGGCAAAGCGGCATTTGTCCTGAAATTGAAGAATTTACTGCAGAGGGACAGAAAATGAAGCAATTTGCTTAGCAATGCCCGGGCATCAGCAAATT
Source organism: Glandirana rugosa (assembly GCA_018402905.1). Lineage (NCBI taxonomy): Eukaryota > Metazoa > Chordata > Amphibia > Anura > Ranidae > Glandirana > Glandirana rugosa. The sequence goes on from BLSH010185497.1 coordinate 181,856, forward strand.
TCACTGAGGTCATGGAAGCCAAATACATGTTCTAAAAATGCGATCGGTTTTACCGGCAGCGAGGAGAAGGCGTCCTCTCCGAACCGCCTTCAAACCGCGCACAATGAGTGCGCTGATTTAACTGCCAACTCCTTCATCCACACAAATGAGTTTATTTACTAAAGTAGAGCAGAAGACAATAAGGAGGATGGGATGGAGGTTCCTGCAGGCAGAGCCGTGGCTTCTTTTCAGCGGGAGCGCGGGGGAACGCGGCACCTCCATCACTGAACGTATGTAATGGCAAGGGGTGCTGGGGTGTGCTGCAGGATCTGTTGATGCTGGCTGCTGGGGGATCTATTGTCACTGGAGGGGATATATTTTTGCAGAGGGCATTTGTTGTTGCTGGGGGGGGGGGGGGGTCAGTCATTGCTGGGAAGGATCTGCTGTTG
>BLSH010185603.1:2415-20636 GCA_018402905.1 Glandirana rugosa
GGTTGGTTCCGTTAGTTGTAACCTGTCTGAGAGGTGAAGGCTCGGTCATAGAAGATCTTGGACTTCGTAGATTCATAGGGCTAGGAAGAAATCGGAGACGAGAGGTGGTGATACTTCGTTGTCGACTTGAATATTCATATGTGTTCATATGTCATCTCGTGACCAATAAAATAAAAGAACGACAAGTAGGGAGATTTTAGAGAGAGAAGTAGAGAGGGAGAGAAGAATATGAAAATTAAACAGAGTGAGAGCCTCTAGGATGAACTACGTTACTTATAAGATAAGGAGAGTACATGGAGACGAAAACAATGTCAACAAACTTTCAATGCAGATTGTCTACCTCCCGAGCGGAGAAGGGCCTTAGGCGCGACTGGCTGGTTTTTTTGTGCATTCGAGGTCGAGATATTAATTGTGAGAGAGAAGGACACTTTTGGAGTGAGGGAGGGCTTCCAGCAGAGTGTTAATTATAGAGCTGGAGCTTACGTGTTTTTTTGGTCGGTCAGCGCGGATTCCGGGAAGAGGCGAGCCCTCCATCTGTTAGACGTAACTTTCAAACAACTGTAACAAAAGCAGAGGTACATGAGAGGAATAGAATATTCATTGCATCAAGTAGGATCTCCGAGAGTGAGACAAATTAAAAGTATAAGAAGAGAGGGAGAGATGAAGAGAGAGATTTTAGAGGGATGAACAGCAAGAAAATAAAATAACCAGTGCTCTACTGTATACTTGTGTATACTTATAAGTTCAGCTGTTGCTTCATAGTGGTGGAGAGCAGAGGCTAAAGAAGGATCGGGATACTTAGATGCTTCAGGTTCTAGAAGATACTGGCTCGGAAGTGGAGAGTCTGTCCAATGTTGATTGCCTTGGTTGGCTATCTATGTGGTCTCCTATTTCGTATAGCTGACTCTGAGGGGGTAGTAGTATAGTCTATGGGTCAGATCGGGCCTGGGGTCCCAATTAGGGGTAAGTTCAGCAAAGGAGCCAACTGTTTATCTCTGTGAGGTTGCGGGGATCCTCAGTGGTTAAGTCTCATTAACTATAGAGCTTTGATCAAGGAGTTTGTACTTGATGTAGAACTATTGCGTGGTAGTATAAACAAAAACAGAAAGAAAAAGTCCCGATATGGGTTTATAGTCTTGCAGAGAGAGCCAAACTTTGAAGAGGCGAACAGGTGGGAAGTTGCAGAAAATCTTTAGTTAATTTTCTACTTCCTGGCCTGGGCGTCTGCGAATTGGGGATGCCGTGGGGCTATTGAAGGATCCATTTCCATATCCTGGGGATCTTTGAGGTCTCGGAGAGGCAGATCTTCTCCTTCTAAGATGGAAATCGTCTTGGACCGGGAGAGTGTCCATGGATGAGGCGCGGGGCAGGTGTGAGACTTGTAGGTCGCTGTACCAGTTCGGTACCTCTACTCTGGGAAGGTCAAGTGTGTCACAGAAGTTAGGGAGGTCTTCCGGGACTTTGAGTAGTGCTGTGCGCCCCTGATGGGATGCTGTTAGGCAGAAGGGAAACTTCCATTTATACTGAATGTTTCTTGAGCGAAGTTCATCCAATAGAGGGCGGAGGTCTTTTCTGTGTTTTAGGGTTATTGGAGACAGGTCCTGGAAGATTTTGATTTCTGTCCCTTGGTATAAGAGAGAACGACGTAGTCTTGCGTTTCTTAGGATGTCTTCCTTGAGTCTGTAATTGACAATGTGGCATATGACATCCCTTGGAGGGTCGGAGTCTCTGCCTCTTGGTCTGAGTGCTCTATGTAGGCGTTCAAACCCTATGGGAGTTTCTGGCGGGCGGCCAAGGAGGTCATTGAAAATAGATATAGTGGCATGGGTGATCCTGGTCGGTTCTACTGTTTCGGGTATGCCTCTCACTCGGACGTTATGTCTGCGGCCTCTGTTATCGAGGTCCTCCAGGTGGCGGTGGAGGTTTCTCAATATTTCCAGGTGGCGGTGGAGGTTTCTCAATATTGTGTCTTGGTGGCATGTTTTGGATTGTAATTGATGGAGCTCCATATCATGCCGTTCAGTGGTTGTTTCAATATTGTCTATGTGATTTGTCACTATCTGCAGTCCTTGCTTTAGGTCTGTGATGGCCGCTGCTAATGCTGATTTTATATCTTCCGCTACCGTTTTCAGATCCTGAATGTTCAGTGGTTGTGGGTAGTTCGGTGGTGGAGGTGTTGGTGCAGCGGCTTGTTGGGGAGCCGTGTAGCTGTTGTGCGGATTTGGACTGGGAGCTCGTGTGGGGGGAGCAGAGGCAGTAGATGTCCTGATGGGGGTTTGTGTTTCGCGTAATTGCGAGCGGAACATTTCAGGTATATTATGACCCCCTTGAATCTCATTGTCCCTGGGGGATCTGGAGCGTGACTGTGGCGGGGTGTCACGGTTTTTCCCCATTCTGGGAGATGATTCAGCCCCTTGTAGTTAGAAAAAATAATTAAAAAAAAAAGAGCTCACCTCTGGGTCCTGTGCCTGTTGTATTAGGCCTCCATTATACAGGGGAGGTCAGGCCTGAATCTTTGTTGCGTTTTTTTTGCCTTGTTTTTTGGGGGGTCAGGGGGGGTCCACCTGAAGTAGTAGTGCTTGAGGGTGGGCTCCCCTAGGTGTGCTAGGCCGTCGGTAGGTCTGTGAGGGTGGATGATGAGGCGTTCGTCCGGGATGGATCCCGGCGCTTGTAGGCCACAAAGCCGCGGCCTCAATTTTCGGCCCGGCGGGGACCGGGCGCCGATCGGCCTAATATTAGGCTTGGCTTGCAGCTCGGGATGTGGTGGATGTGATTAGGGTGGAACGGGCTCTCACCCTTTCAGCTGGAGCACGGATTCCTCCTGATTCCTGATCTGGAGCGCGGAGCTCTCCAATCGGCGTTTATTGATTGGTTTGCGCAAAAGTGGCCGCGTTTATGGATGATGAGAATTCATTTCTGGAGTTTTTAGTTATTTATTTTTTTACTAGTAATGGCGGCGATCTGCGATTTTTAGCGGTACTGCGATATTTCAGCGGACATGCCGGAACATTTTGACACTTTTTTGGGACCATTGGCATTTATACAGCGATCAGTGCTATAAAAATGCACTGATTACTGTGTAAATGCCATTGGCAGTGAAGGGGTTAACCTGAAGGGGGCGCTCTAAGGGTTAACTGTGTTCCCTGGGTGTGTTCTAACTGTGGGGGGACTGCCCTAGCTGGGGAAGGGAAGCAATCACAGCTTCCATTTACAGGAAGGCTCCCGGCCTCCGGCGGCGCGATCTCGCAGCCGCCGTCATATGACGGCTATTCGTGCAGGAGCGCCACACTGTCGCCGTCAAATGCCGATCAGCGGTTGGCAGGCGGTTAATGATGTTAATGTAGGAAGGAGGGTCAGGATTTTTCCATAGTCTGGCAATATTTTGTCTAGCGGCTAACAATATGTGAGTAATTGTTTTATGCAGATGATGAGGGAATGATTTGATGTTTAGGTTGAGAAGACCTAATTCAGGGCAGGCCTGTACGTTTTTCCCTGTGATGTCATTTATTATGCGGAAAACCTCTGCCCAAAAGTGTTCAAGCCGTGGGCATTCCCAAAGGATGTGTACTAATGTGCCTACACTGTCTCCAACATAGGTTGGAGGCGGATCTATCAAAGGAGGATATTTTTTGAGGTGTGAGGTACCTACGTTGCAAAATATTTTGCGACGTTTCCCAAAGTGCTGAGCATGTAGTGTGTTTGTAGATAGATCTAATGGCTATTTCCCATTGTTGTGAGGAAAATGTGTCTTTTAATTCCGTTTCCCATTGTTGGAAAATATATGAATGGGAGAAAGAGTTTTTTTCCCTAATCAAATTGTAGAATAGTGTGATGCCCTTCTGGCTAACTCTTTGGGGAGACAGAAATTTGAGCACTTTTGTGGGCAGAGGTTTTAGAATATGTGGGTTGCTATTGATGCAATGCCTCCGTTGTAGGTATTTGTAATAATTTGTTTCTGGGATGCCTAGCTCAGCTTGTAGTTGGGAAAATGGTTTAATACCCCCTTGTGTGAAGACTTCGTTCAGTATGCTAGAGGGTTTATTTGACCATGGGAGTAGAGAGAAATCTGGGATAAGTTGTTGTATGGCTTTTGCCGGGATTTTTGGTTTGTCAATAATATTACTCATCCATTCCAAAGCTGTGAATTTCCTCCAAGCTTTGACTGTTGCAATGATCGGAGGAGCCAGTGATTTAGGGATATGTGCCCTCGGGTGGGTTCTGTGGAGCCATAAATTTAGGTTACGTCCCGGGATTTGGTGGCTTTCCAATCTGCACCAGGGGGGAGGGCTTTCAGCTATGAACCACTCTCTTAATTGTGCCAGGATAGCGGCGCTATGGTAGTCTGCAATATTTGTAAGTCCCGAGCCCCCTACCGCTCTATGCCTGTATAGCCAGTTTCTGTTTACTCTAGGCTTTTTACCTAGCCATATATATTTCCCTAATAATGTTTGTAGAGAATTTAGGTACGTATGGGGAATTGGAATTGGTAGAGTCCTGAACAGGTAAAGCAATTTTGGGAGGAGCATCATTTTAAACGCTGCTAAACGCCCCCCCCCCCAAGAGAGCTCTTGTTTAGCTATTTGTTCTATAGAGGAGGTGAACTTTTGTTTAAAGGGAAGAAAGTTGTCTTTAAACAGGTTGTCGGGGTTATTGGATAAAGCTATGCCAAGATATGTAATATTAGATGTGGACCACTGATACGGTAGCTGGGTGGAGATAGAGGCACGTGTCATGCTATCTATGCCCAGGCCTAGAATGTGGGATTTAGAGGGGTTGACTTTATAGTATGAAATGGTACCAAATCTATGTAGTAACTCGTGTGCATCTGGTAGGGAGGTGTATGGGTTAGTAATGATTAGGACAATGTCGTCAGCAAATAAGCTTATTTTATGTGACTCATCGCCAATCTTTAGTCCAGTTATATTTTTGGATGACCGTATATGTTCCGCTAAGGGTTCAATGGCTAAGTCAAAGATTACTGGAGAAAGGGGACATCCCTGATGGGTACCATTAGTAATATGGAAGGATGAGGAGATAGAGTCTGCAATGAATACATTTGCTGAAGGCGCTGAGTATAGTGCCATGATTGCATGCAGAATATTACCCGTGAAGCCAAACTTAGCCAGAACTGCTTGTAGATAACCCCAGTGGACTCTGTTGAACGCCTTCTCTGCATCCAATGAGAGGAGCAGAGAAGGCGTTCCGGAGGTCCTAGCCAGGTGTGTGATATTAATTAACTTCCTGGTGGCATCTGTTGATTGTCTACCAGCGACAAAACCAGTCTGGTCTTGATGAATCAATAGGGGAATATTTATTTCATCAATCTAGATGCCAATATCTTGGCGTATACCTTGATATCCGCATTTAGGAGTGAAATAGGTTGGAAATTTTGGGGAGAGGACGGTTCTTTGCCAGGCTTGGGGAGTGCAATTATAAGAGCTTTTAACATTTCTTGAGGAAAAGCAGAGGAGGACGCGGCGTCATTGAAGAGGTCACTCATGTAGGGAGAGAGTATTTCTTTGAATTGTTTGAGGTATTCGCCCGGTAGGCCATCTGGACCCGGGGCTTTATGATTTGGGAGAGAGTCTTTACATTTGGATATTTCCTGTGGGGTGAAGGGAGCGTTCAGACACTGGATCTGCTCCGCAGAAAGGCTGGGAAGTTTTATTTGCGTGAGGAAGTTGTTTATCTCTGTCTGTGAGGGTTGCGGTGTCTCTGGGTCTGCTTTCAAGTTACAGAGGGATTCGTAGTATGCGCTGAACGCATTTGCTATTCCTTGTGGGGTCATTATTTTGTCTTTGGTAGAAGGATGGTATATGAATGGGATTTTGGCTTTAGTAAGAGCAGCACAAAGACGTGCTGCCATTCGCTTCCCTGCTTTATTGTTGGTAGAGTAAGCTATGGCTTTGAGTCTTCTGTGTGCCTTTTCATATTTGTCTAATAGTAGTGCCTGAAGTTCTTGCCGTAACGCTAACAATTGTATATTGAGAGATGCATTGGGTGTTTTTTTGTTTACGGTTTCAACCTCTTTGACGGAGTTAGTGACCTCTTCCATACGCCGCGCCCTCCTCCTCCTATCTTGTGCTCCTAATTTAATAAAAACTCCTCTAATATAGGCCTTATGGGCCATCCACAAAGTAGTGGACTTTTCTACTGATCCTTTGTTGATTTTAAAGAATTCCTTCAATGACATTTGAAGTTCTTCCGCATAGGGGGAAGTTTTCATGAGGTATGCATTAGCCCTCCAAATATTAGGGTTTTTGAGTCTATTATGGTCCGCAATAGTTAGGCAGATTGGAGCGTGATCTGACCATGTTATAGGTGCGATGCTGGATTCGGATATCTGTTGGAGCAAATGTTTATCGGCTAGGAAAAGATCGATTCCTGTATATGAGTTATGTGCCACAGAGTGAAATGTATAGTCGATTTCGGTAGGGTGATGGCAGCGCCAAACATCATATACATCGTTCTCCATGAGATATTGTTGCATTGGGGATGAGAGTCTGTTGTGCCTGCTTGATGTGTCCATTTGAAAATTTGGTGCCAAATTAAAGTCTCCGCATATGAGCAACATACCCTTTTGATTTTTTCGTATTTTCCGGGTTCGTTTTTTGAGAAATGACATCTGGTGGGAATTAGGAGCGTAGAGACAAGAAAGTGTAGTTAGGGTGCCATTGAGTTTGCAAATCATTATCAGGTAGCGGCCTTCTGCATCTGCAATTTCATGTATGGATTCAAAGTCAATAGTTTCTTTAATTATGATGGCCACGCCCCGCTTCTTTTCTGAGCTGTTTGCCAAGTGAATGTGAGGGAACAGTTTGTGGGTGAATGTAGGTGCGGCAGTTTTTTTGAAGTGGGTTTCCTGGACACAAATTATATCCCCACTTAGTTTGATCGCTGTTTGCCAGAGGGATGCTCTCTTTGCCGGGTGGTTCAGACCCTTGGCATTAATAGATATGACTTTGATAGCCATGGTGGAGAGTGGGGCGCTTTGATAAATCATTACTCACTGTTGGGTGATAGGGACTTTCCTTGACGTAGGTGGGGTCCATCGCTCTGGTGAGAGGTTCCACGAATAACTGCTGGTCTGCGGGTCGCTCTCGTGGGACTCTAGTTGAGTGCAGTGGGTGAAGGGGAGGGAGAGAAGATAGGAACAAGAGGTGAAGATACAACATGATAACTGCGCAGCTGGTGAAGTTATGTTGCAGCTGCTTGTAGTAATCTGGAGGAAACAGTTTAACAGGTTCAGCACTACCTATGTAGTGGAGGATAAGTCGTTGCAATGAGGATAATGTTGAAGTGACCCATTAGAATTTGGATTTGAAGTTGCAGTTGGTTTTGTGCCACAGTGGCTGGTTCGGGTTTGGAGGTCTCCGGGTGTTGTTTGGGACTGGAGGATCAGGAACAATACCCCATTCCTTGAGCCCTTCCAACCCTGCTTCTAAAGATTGGATGGTGATGAATTTGCCATTTCTTTCAATTGACAATTTAGTGGGGTGACCCCACTTGTATGCAATATTATGATTGTGTAGCGCCTTGGTTATGGTGTTGAGGTTACGTCTGAGGTCCAGAGTTAATTTGGACAAGTCGGCGTAGATCTGCACATTCCCATATGGATCGGGAAGTTTCCCTAGAGCCCTGGACTTCCGCAATATCATATCCTTTGTAGTATAAAAATGTAACCTTAATAGCATGTCCCTATGGATGTTTTCCGGTAGGTATGTTGGCTTGGGGATGCGGTGGATCCGGTCGATCGAGAGTTCGATAGGTTGTAGGTCAGGGAGCAGAGATTTCCATTTATTTTTTAAAAATAATCTCTGTGGAACAGTGTAATCTGTACACCAGCCAACATATTGCCAGGAATCCTGATTCTTCGTATGCCCTCCCATTTTTGTGGAAATCCCTCACCATGAAGGATTTTTTTTTTATAAGTATTTTATTGAGGTTTTTCAACAATGCAAATAACACAAACACTAGGTGCATGTATAGAGAGTTTTCAGCAGTATCATCAGCACATATATAAAAATGTCAGGTAATATAATGCAAAGGGGCACATCAGGTGGTCATTGGGAGAAGAACCAGATATATGGTAAGAAGATTCTCTTGCGAGACCCCATAGGTAAGACTGGTGAAACAACTCTTATAAGGGCCTGGTAAGTTTCATACAACAAGGGTAACTGGCCTTTGTAGGACAAAAGTTTGTTAAATCAGACTTCTAGAATGGAACGTCAGGGGGGCATATAGGGTCATGGGCGTGAATTGGCGAGGTTGAGTCTCGGATTTTAAGTTTCCCTAGAGAGTTTGTACCAATCCAAAATTTTAAAGGGAGCCATGAATCGGTTGATCTCCACTCCACTGAGAGAGTGCTCTATGAATCTCCTCCATTTTGGGAAGTATTTTTTTGACGGCTTGAAGTTCAAGTTAATTGTGCCTTGTTTTTCAAAGAGGAGTAAGGTGTAGAGGCCCTGTTTAACTTGAGACAATCCAGGGGGGAGTGCTGAATCCATGACTTCATAATGGCTCTTCTGGCTGCAAGTAGACACAGGTGACCCCAATTTGATGGGAATAGAGGTGGTTTGTCCGGCATGGTGGGCGTGGCAGGGTTTCCACTGAAGAGGCAGAGTAGGGGGTTTTTAGGTAAGTGTTGACCACTGATGTTAGGGCAGGACCACATTCTATGGTATAACGTGGGCCTGGGTGTGGAGCACCATGTTTCCAGCTGATCGCTCGAGATGTTAGGTATTTTAAGGGAGGCTAACAGTTCTGTGGCTTTGGTTGTGTCAACAGGGCCTTCGTCATATAGAACTGTGTAGAAGTTTGTGAGTATAGAGCCCACTTCTGAAGTTTCAGTAGTGATGTTACCTGAGGGGTCTCTCAATGCCGATATGAGGGTTGGGGCAGGTCAGGTGTGGAAAGGTGTTCTTTGTTGGATGTTATGTACTCGGTCCAGGCATGTTGGAGGGTAGTTTTTAATTCCTCACTGTTGCAGAGGTAGGATGGAAAATGCCAGGTCGGTGCAATTGGCCTGCGTGTGAAGTTGGAGATCTCGATAGTAACTGGGGAGTGGTCTGATATGGCCATACTCTCAATGGATACAGGGGATACCATCGGGAGTAGGGCAGGAGAAGCAAAGAAGTAGTCAATTCGTGAGAAAGATTTGTGGGGAGATGAATAAAACGTATATTCTTTGTCAATGGGGCATTTCATGCGCCAAGCATCAGTCATGTGGAGAGATTCAATCCTGCTGGGGAGTAGTGGTCAGGGTCTACCGACTGAGGAGGCGGTGCAACAGAACAGTCGTCAGTAGGGTGCATGGTGGAGTTGAAATCACCTCCTAAGAGGTGTAGACGTTCTGTAATTTGTAAGGCCCAAGTTGTCATATTTTGGAAGTAAGTTTGAGTAGGCGAGTTGTCAGCGTAAATGTTAGAGATAGCAATGTCCCGGTCAGCTATGGTGAGGTGAAATGTGATCCTGCGCCCCGCGGTGTCTGTGTCTACAGCGTGAAATGAGAATGGGAGTTTTCTGTGGAGAAGAAAGACAGCTCCTGCCTTCCTCTCCACTGAGGGTGAGCCAAACACCTCACCCACCCATAACTTATGGAGCCTGGGGATATCCTCGGCTACAAGATGAGTCTCTTGTAAGAGAGCCATATCAGCCTTCAACCTTTTCAGGTGTCTGAGTACCTGCATACATTTTTGGGGGGATCCCAGCCCCTTGATGTTCCACATGACAACTTTCAAGTCATTCCGGAGCTTTGGGGGGTCCATGGCAGTTTGAGATATTGAGAAAATAGGTGAGCAGATCAGCGGTGTGTCAGCAAGGAGTGGAAGCCTCCATAGCTGGGGAATGGACAAAGAGACACCAATACAGTCTTACATGTGAGAAATAACTTAACAAAGCATATGAAAGCAAAAGGCAGCACTCCGAACTACTGCAGTTAATTTATTGGTGGTTGCAATGCAAAGGTATAAAAGCAGACGCGTTTTGGCGGGCACAGCCGCCTTGGTCACAGCTTAAAAACATAATCAAAAGCACAAGTTTATTAAGTAATTGACTTTATCACATGTCATCCAGATTTTTTGAAGTGCTTTGGACTTTGCCTCCTGCGAGCATGCCCAATTCTTTAGTTAACTTGCTGGAGGGGTTTGTGGCTCACGATTTGTTGGTTATGTTCATAGTCAAGGACCATACTGGGCCTCCCACACTCCCCTTCTTCTTTTTTTTTTCCAAACACACTTCTCTTCTTCTACTTGGGGGCCCTGCACCCCCTTGATTCCTCCCCCCTCTTCCCCCTTTACCCATCGTTTAGTCCCTCCCCCTCCTCCCCCCACTTCACCCCTACATCCCTTCTATCCCCTCCCCCCTCTATTTCCCCCCCTCCAGGAACAGACTTGATTTTCTTCGGCAGGGTCGGACAGCTGCATCGCAGAAAACCACCCTATGCGGAAAAAAGTGAAGTCTATAAGCGATAGGTTTTATGGCCTATTCTCATGGTGCTCAAGTTGCTTTGTTAAGTTTATAGTGCAGGTGTGCAGCGCTCAACGGAGGTGTCCCGATTGTCTTGTGTTGCTGGTATTCCCATAAAGTCTGAGTCCACTTGTACAGGTGCTTAGCCTGGGTGTCCTTGCCACCGCATCCAAAAGAGATATGAAAGCAAGGGCGGCACTCCGAACTACTGCAGTTAATTTATTGGTGGTTGCAATGCAAAGGTATAAAAGCAGATGCGTTTCGGTGGGCACATGCGCCTTGGTCACAGCTTAAAAACATAATCAAAAGTACACGTTTATATAGAAGGAAGATAGCACCAAAATGAAACTCCCCTCCGCCCCAATCATTAGGTCCAATCCAAATTCATTCAACACATCTGTGTGATGGACCAATGGCAGGACATTGGAGGATTTATAAATCCCTTTTTGATAAGAAAGGAAAAAAGAAGGAAAAAATAGCACCCGGGCAGATGAAAATATGTGACAACATACAAGACTGCATATTATATAATAACCATGAACCAAAACATGAAAACTTAGAACGAATCAATAAAGTCCAATTGCACTTATACAAAACTCCAAATGGGGCATCTGTGAAAAAAGCATATAATAGAACATGCATATTAACCAAACATTTCCATCTGTAACTGTCTTTAATAACTCCATAATCTTTACGTCTTAGGGTTCACTGAGTCCCAACATGATCATATGTGAAAAGGAAGTATACATCTTATTGAATTCACAAACTGCTCTCCTAACTTACATGCTATAATGAAGTAAACAATAATAGACAATGTGGCGATGCCATTCAGGGATATGGCAGGTACATTGATGACCTGATCCTTGTCTGGGACCTTACCAAAGGTGACATTGTCTACTTACATGAATTAGCTAATTCCAACGAGCTGAATCTTGAATTCACTTGTGAGACCAACCCCAACACTATACATTTTCTAGATCTCACTCTAACAGGTGATGCAGAAACAGGTATGATACATACAAAAACTTTACGCAAAGTATGTGCAGGAAACTCTGTTATTAGCTAGCAGTTGTCATCCTGTCCATACCATTAAGTCAGTGTCAGTGGGAGAGTTTGTGAGAGCTAAACGCAATTGTTCCTCTGATGATCTATATGAAAGGGGATGCACAGCGATTACGGACAGGCTGCTGGGTCGTGGATACAATATTAAATTAATTGAAAGATCCCGTAGGATTGCTTCAACTAGGAAGAGGGACGCTCTCCTTATCCGTGGTTGTAACACTACTACAGGTGTTGATACAGAGGGGGACAACAGTTCTAATAATCAAGCCTTTAGCCACGAACACAGGAGGGGGGGACGTGGGAAGACTTCCTTTTCTGACAGTAAGCTGGTTACTTTTGTCACTTCATATTCAAGAGAATATTGCAAAATCAACAAAATAGTTAAGAAATATCTGCCAATTTTATATGTTGATGAAAATTTAGCTGAGGTGTTGTCGCAAGTTTGTCACTTCTCGAGTCGCCGGTCTCCTACAATTGGTAATATGTTGTCCCCCAGTTTGTTCTCAGTCTCTGGACCTAAAAGTACATGGCTGAAAACCAAGGGGTCTTACATGTTAGGTTTTCCCACATGTAGGTTTTGCCATATGCACACGGACACTCACAAGTCTGTGGTGTCCTGTACTACTGGCAAAGAGTTCAACATTAGAAGTTATATCAATTGTGCCACACGTTATGTGGTATATTTGGGGGCATGCACTCGTTGTAATATACAGTATGTGGGTTGCACTACTCGCCCACTACGAGTGCGCATTAGTGAACATTACCATGGAGCAGGGTACTCACATGATAAAGGACTCTCCAACGTTTCCAAACATTTCAAGCATGTCCATCAAGGCAATACAGCTGGTTTCAGGTTCTGTGGGTTGGAAAGGGTTACCATGGCACCCAGGGGAGGAGATACCCATCGGAGACTTTTGAAAAGGGAAGTCTGGTGGATATATCATCTACAGACAAGGTATCCGATGGGTATGAATAGTAGATATGATTTGGATTTTTTTCTCAAATGAACATGTTTTTTTTTTTTTCTTTTGTGTGCTCTCTGAATGGCGATCCAGGTGTGGATCGCTCTTCGGAGGGCATCTCTTTTTTTTTTGTTTGTGCTCTCTGAATGGCGATCCAGGTGTGGATCGCTCTTCGGAGGGCTTCTCTAGTTTTAGTTGTTTTTTTTTTTTTTGCCTATCGTTGTTTAGCCCATTATAGCATGTACGTTAGGAGGGCAGTTTGCAAATTCAATAAGATCTATACTTCCTCTATATTTCACATATGATCATGTTGGGACTCAGTGAACCCTAAGACGTAAAGATTATGGAGTTATTAAAGACAGTTACAGATGGAAATGTTTGGTTAATATGCATGTTCTATTATATGCTTTTTTCACAGATGCCCCGTTTGGATTTTTGTATAAGTGCAATTGGACTTTATTGATTCGTCCTAAATTTTCATGTTTTGGTTCATGGTTATTATTTAATATGCAGTTTTGTATGTTGTCACATATTTTCATCTGCCCGGGTGCTATTTTTTCCTTCTTTTTTCCTTTCTTATTAAAAAGGGATTTATAAATCCTCCAATGTCCTGCCATTGGTCCATCACACAGATGTGTTGAATGAATTTGGATTGGACCTATTGATTGGGGCGGAGGGGCATTTAATTTTGGTGTTATCTTCCTTCTATATAAACTTGTACTTTTGATTATGTTTTTAAGCTGTGACCAAGGGGGATGTGCCCACCGAAACGCGTCTGCTTTTATACCTTTGCATTGCAACCACCAATAAATTAACTGCAGTAGTTCGGAGTGCCGCCCTTGCTTTCATATCTCTTTTGGATGCGGTGGCAAGGACACCCAGGCTGAGCACCTGTACAAGTGGACTCAGACTTTATGGGAATACCAGCAGCACAAGACAATCAGGACACCTCCGTTGAGCGCTGTACACCTGCACTATAAATTTAACAAAGCAACTTGAACACCATGAGAATAGGCCATAAAACCTATCACTTATAGACTTCACTTTTTCCTGCATAGGGTGGTTTCCTGCGATGCAGCTGTCCGACCCTGCCGAAGAAAGTCGAGTCTGTTCCTGGAGGGGGGAAAATAGAGGGGGGAGGGGATAGAAGGGATGTAGGGGTGAAGTGGGGGGGGGGGAGGGGGGGGACCAAAAGATGGGTAAAGGGGAAAGAGGGGGGAGGAATCAAGGGGGTGCAGGGGGTGGCAAGTATAAGAAGGGGAGTGTGTTTGGAAAAAAAAAGAAGAAGTGGAGTGTGGGAGGCCCAGTATGGCCCTTGACTATGAACATAACCAACAAATTGTGAGCCGCGAACCCCTCCAGCAAGTTAACTAAAGAATTGGGCATGCTCGCAGGAGGCGAAGTCCCGAGGGCATGCCCCATTCGCACTTCAAAAAATCTGGATGACATGTAATAAAGTCAATTACTTAATACAACATAGAATATCTTAGCTGATAGTATTCCACAGCCTCATAGCAAATAACAAACTGGTTATAACAGGAGATGGGCGAGTGAGGAGTCCCCTATAGGGGGGACCAGTGAATAACACTTACAGTTCGTTGGTCAAACAGCTGTGAGCAATGGGGTTAACCTGAGATTGAAAAATTAAGTTTGCAACACCCGCTAATATAAGTCAGTTGCGGGCCACATTAGAAGGTGAAAGAGGACCTTGAAGATGATGTGGTCACAGCCCCTTCAGATTACGCCTGTGATGAAGGCCTGGAAGGCCAAAGTGCATTATCTTGAAAGTAGGTTTGTCCGGGCTCAGGAGTAGAGTTGAGTGAACCCGGACTGTAAAATTCGGGATCGTACCGGACTTTGGGGTGTACGTGCCCCGAACCCGATCCCGGACATTAAACAAAAAGTCAGGGATCGGATTTCGATACTAATGGCATGGCTGTGACTGGCCAGTGCATCATGTGACCATGCCTCTATATGGGGCTGGAGTCACGTAGCGCCGCGTGTCAGATCGTCTCAGACTAGAGTAGGGAGAGCTTCATGCCGCTGCTGTGAGGGAAAGATTAGCGTTCACAAACATCTCAGACTGCATTAGGGAGACCTTCATTGCGGTCCTGTGAGGGACATATTAGCGTTCAGAACCATCTTATAGTGCATTAGAGAAACGTTCCTGTTGTTGCTCTGAGGGAGAGATTCTCATTCTAAAAACAGCTACTACTGCATTAGGGAAATGTTCCTGTGGGTGCTCTGAGGGAGAGTTTATCATTCTAAAAACAACTACTACTGCATTAGGGCCAGGTTCCTGTTGGTGCTTTGAGGGAGAGATTATCGTTCTAAAAAAAACTACAACTGCATTAGGGCCAGGTTCCTGTTGGTGCTTTGAGGGAGAGTTTATCGTTCTAAAAACAACTACTACTGCAATAGGGCTGGTTCCCTGTTGGTGCTTTGAGGGAGAGATTATCGTTCTAAAAACAACTACTACTGCATTAGGGCCAGGTTCCTGTTGGTGCTTTGAGGGAGAGTTTATCGTTTTAAAAACAACTAATACTGCAGTAGGGTCAGGTTCCTGTTGGTGCTTTGAGGGAGAGATTATCATTCTAAAAACAACTCCTACTACATTAGGGCCAGGTTCCTGTTGGTGCTTTGAGGGAGAGTTTATCGTTCTAAAAACTACTACTACTACATTAGGGCCAGGTTCCTGTTGGTGCTTTGAGGGAGAGATTATCGATCTAAAAACAACTACTACTGCACTAGGGCCAGGTTCCTGTTTGTGCTCTGAGGGAGAGATTATCGTTCTAAAAACAGCTACTACTGCATTAGGGCCAGGTTCCGTTGGTGCTCTGAGGGAGAGTTTATCGTTCTAAAAACAACTACTACTGCATTAGGGCCAGGTTCCGGTTGGTGCTCTGAGGGAGAGTTTATCGTTCTAAAAACAACTACTACTGCATTAGGGCCAGGTTTCGGTTGGTGCTCTGAGGGAGAGTTTATCGTTCTAAAAACAACTACTACTGCATTAGGGTCAGGTTCCTGTTGGTGCTTTGAGGGAGAGTTTATCGTTCTAAAAACAACTAATACTGCAATAGGGCCAGGTTACTGTTGGTGCTTTGAGGGAGAGATTATCATTCTAAAAACAACTTCTACTGCATTAGGGCCAAGTTCCTGTTGGTGCTCTTAGGGAGAGTTTATCGTTCTAAAAACAATTACAACTGCATTAGGGCCAGATTCCTGTTGGTGCTTTGAGGGAGAGTTTATCGTTCTAAAACAACTACTACTGCAATAGGGCCAGGTTCTTGTTGGTGCTTTGAGGGAGAGATTATCGTTCTAAAAACAACTATTACTGCATTAGGGCCAGGTTCCTGTTGGTGCTTTGAGGGAGAGTTTATCGTTCTAAAATCAACTACTACTGCATTAGGGCCAGGTTCCTGTTGGTGCTCTGAGGGAGAGTTTATCATTCTAAAAACAGCTAATACTACATTAGGGCCAGGTTCCGGTTGGTGCTTTGAGAATGAGATTATCATTCTAAAAACAATTATTACTGCATTAGGACCAGGTTCCGGTGGGGGCTCTGAGGGAGAGTTCATAATTTTAAAAACAACTACTACTGCAATAGGGCCAGGTTCCTGTTGGTCCTTTTCAGGGAGAGATTCTTATTCAAAAACAACTACTACTGCATTAGGGCCAGGTTCCTGTTGATGTTTTGAGGGAGAGATTATTGTTCTAAAAACATCTCTTACTACATTAGCGAGAGGTTCCTGTTGGTGCTGTGAGGGGGAGATTATTGTTCTAGAATCATCTCATACTGCAGTAGGGCAAGATTCCTGTGGGTGCTTTGAGGGAGAGATTATTGTTCTAAAAACAACTACTACTGCATTAGGGCCAAGTTCCTGTTGGGTCTCTGAGGGAGAGTTTATCATTCTAAAAACAACTACTACTGCATTAAAGCCAGGTTCCTGTTGGTGTTTTGAGGGAGAGTTTATCGTTCTAAAAACAACTACTACTGCATTAGGGCCAGGTTCCTGTTGGAGCTCTGAGGGAGAGTTTATCGTTCTAAAAATAACTACTACTGCATTAGGGCCAGGTACCTGTTGGTGCTTTGAAGTAGAGTTTATCATTCTAAACACAACTACTACTGCAATAGGGCCAGGTTCCTGTTGGTGCTTTGAGGGAGAGATTATCGTTCTAAAAACAACTACTACTGCAGTAGGGCCAGGTTCTTGTTGGTGCTTTGAGGGAGAGATTATCGTTCTAAAAACAACTACTACTGCATTAAGACCAGGTTCTGGTTGGTGCTCTGAGGGAGAGTTTATCATTCTAAAAACAACTACTACTGCATTGGGGCCAGGTTCCTGTTGGTCCTTTGAGGAAGAGATTATCGTTCTAAAAGCAACTACTACTGCATTAGGGCCAGGTTCCTGTTTGTGCTCCGAGGGAGAGTTTATCGTTCTAAAAACAACTACTACTGCATTAGGACCTTGTTCCGGTTGGTGCTCTGAGGGAGAGTTTATTATTTCTAAAAACAACTACTACTACATTAGGGCCAGGTTCCTGTTGGTGCTCTGAGGGAGAGTTTATCGTTCTAAAAACAATTACAACTGCATTAGGGCCAGGTTCCTGTTGGTGCTCTGAGGGAGAGTTTATCGTTCTAAAAACAACTACTACTGCAAAAGGGCTGGGTTCCTGTTGGTGCTTTGAGGGAGAGTTTATCGTTCTAAAAACTACTACTACCGCAATAGGGCCAGGTTCCTGTTGGTGCTTTGAGGGAGAGTTTATCGTTCTAAAAACAACTACTACTGCATTAGGGCCAGGTTCCTGTTGGAGCTCTGAGGGAGAGTTTATCGTTCTAAAAATAACTACTACTGCATTAGGGCCAGGTTCCTGTTGGTGCTTTGAGGGAGAGTTTATCGTTATAAAGCCATCTCCTACTACATTAGCGAGAGGTTCCTGTTGGTGCTTTGAGGGGGATATTATTGTTCTAGAATCATCTCATACTGCAGTAGGGCAAGGTTCCTGTGGGTGCTTTGAGGGAGAGATTATTGTTCTAAAAACAACTACTACTGCATTAGGGCCACGTTCCTGTTGGTGCTCTGAGGGAGAGTTTATCATTCTAAAAACAACTACTACTGCATTAAAGCCGGGTTCTTGTTGGTGTTTTGAAGGAGAGTTTATCGTTCTAAAAACAACTACTACTGCATTAGGGCCAGGTTCCTGTTGGAGCTCTGAGGGAGAGTTTATCGTTATAAAGCCATCTCCTACTGCATTAGGGAGAGGTTCCTGTTGGTGCTGTGAGGGGAAGATTATTGTTCTAAAATCATCTCATACTGCAGTAGGGACAGGTTCCTGTCGTGCTGTGAAAGACAGATTATCGTTCTAAAATCATCTCATACTGGTGTAGGGAGAGGTTCCTGCTGCTGGTGTGAGCGGTGCATTTCTTGCACAAAAATAAAAAGTGCATAACGTTGTCCTCGAAGTCGTTGTGGTGGTTGTGGTTGTCGTGGCGCTGGTGGTGGTGTAGGGAATAAACTGGGAGAGGAGTAAGACCTGTGTTTACATGATACATCGTGATAAATAATTATGTTTTTTCTCTTATTATTTGATAATAAGAATAAAAAAAATTTTTTTTCTTTTAACATCTACGTGAAAAATAAAAACACGTTCTTTACGTGGCGAGTGTGGTCGTCGTCCTTGGAGAGGGATGTGGTCATACTCTACTAAAATCTTGCTATTAGACAGAAA
>BLSH010185603.1:31327-49489 GCA_018402905.1 Glandirana rugosa
TGGACCGGGATTACGTCATCTTCAACAAAAATCTTGCTATTAGAGAGGGAGTTTCGTGGTTCTCCTTGGACCGGGATCGTTCTAAAAACAACTACAACTGCATTAGGGCCATGTTCCGGTTGGTGCTCTGAGGGAGAGTTTATTATTTCTAAAAACAATTACTACTGCATTAGGGCCAGTTTTCTGTATGTGCTTTGAGGGAGAGTTTATCAATACTAAAAACAACTACAGCTACAATAGGGCCAGGTTCCTCTTGGTGCTTTGAGGGAGAGATTATCGTTCTAAAAACAACTTCTACTGCATTAGGGCCAGGTTCCTGTTGGTGCTCTGAGGGAGAGTTTATCGTTCTAAAAACAACTACAACTGCATTAGTGCCAGGTTCCTGTTAGTGCTTTAAGGGAGAGTTTATCGTTCTAAAAGCAACTATTTCTGCTATAGGGCTGGGTTCCTGTTGGTGCTTTGAGGGAGAGTTTATCGTTCTAAAAACTACTACTACTACATTAGGGCCAGTTTCCTGTTGGTGCTTTGAGGGAGAGATTATCGTACTAAAAACAAATACTACTACATTAGGGCCAGGTTCCTGTTGGTGCTCTGAGGGAAAGATTATCGTTCTAAAAACAGCTATTACTACATTAGGGCCAGGTTCCTGTTGGTGCTTTGAGGGAGAGATTATCATACTAAAAACAACTACTACTACATTAGGACCAGGTTCCTGTTCGTGCTTTGAAGGAGAGTTTATCGTTCTAAAAACAACAACTACTGCCATAGGGCCAGGTTCCTGTTGGTACTTTGGGGAAAGATTATCGTTCTAAAAACAACTACTACTGCATTAGGGCCGGGTTCCTGTTGGTGCTCCGAGGGAGAGTTTATCATTCTAAAAACAACTACTACTGCAATAGGGCCAGGTTCCTGTTGGTGCTTTGAGGGAGAGTTTATCATTCTAAAAACAACTACTACTGCAATAGGGACAGGTTCCTTTTGGTCCATTGAGGAAGAGATTATCGTTCTAAAAACAACTACTACTGCATTAGGGCCAGGTTCCTGTTTGTGCTCCGAGGGAGAGTTTATCATTCTAAACACAACTACTACTGCATTAGGGCCATGTTCCAGTTGGTGCTCTGAGGGAGAGTTTATTATTTCTAAAAACAACTACTACTGCATTAGGGCCAGGTTCCTGTTGGTGCTTTGAGGGAGAGTTTATCGTTCTAAAAACAACTACAACTACAATAGGGCCAGGTTCCTGTTGGTGCTTTGAGGGAGAGATTACCGTTCTGAAAACAACTTCTGCTGCATTAGGGCCAGGTTCCTGTTGGTGCTCTGAGGGAGAGTTTATCGTTCTAAAAACAACTACAACTGCATTAGGGCCAGGTTCCTGTTGGTGCTCTGAGGGAGAGTTTATCGTTCTAAAAACAAATAGTACTACTGCAAAAGGGCTGGGTTCCTGTTGGTGCTTTGAGGGAGAGTTTATCGTTTTAAAAACAACTACTACTGCAGTAGGGTCAGGTTCCTGTTGGTGCTTTGAGGGAGAGATTATCATTCTAAAAACAACTACTACTGCATTAGGGCCAGGTTCCTGTTGGTGCTTTCAGTGAGAGTTTATCGTTCTAAAAACGACTACTACTACATTAGGGCCAATTCCTGTTGGTGCTTTGAGTGAGAAATTATCATACTAAAAACAACTACTACTACATTAGGGCCAGGTTCCTGTTGGTGCTCTGAGGGAAGGATTATCATTCTAAAAACAGCTACTACTGCATTAGGGCCAGGTTCCGGTTGGTGCTCTGAGGGAGAGTTTATCATTCTAAAAACAACTACTACTGCATTAGGGCCAGGTTCCTGTTGGTGCTTTGAAGGAGAGTTACTGTTCTAAAAACAACTACTACTGCATTAGGGCGAGGTTCTGATTGGTTCTCTGAGGGAAAGTTTATCGTTCTCAAAAAAAACTACTACTGCATTTGGGCCAGATTCCTGTTGGTGCTCCGAGGGAGAGTTTATCGTTCTAAAAACAACTACTACTGCATTAGGGCCAGGTTCCGGTTGGTGCTCTGAGGGAGAGTTTATCGTTCTAAAAACAACTACTACTGCATTAGGGCCAGGTTCCTATTGGTGCTTTGATTGAGAGTTTATCATTCTAAAAACAACTACTACTGCAATAGGGCCAGGTTCCTGTTGGTGCTCTAAGAGAGAGTTTATCATTCTAAAAACAACTACTAATGCATTAGGGCCAGGATCCTGTTTGTGCTTTGAAGGAGAGTTACTGTTCTAAAAACAACTACTACTGCAATAGGGCCAGGTTCCTGTTGGTGCTTTGAGGGAGAGATTATCGTTCTAAAAACAACTACTACTGCATTAGGGCGAGGTTCTGTTTGGTGCTTTGAGGGAGAGTTTATCGTTCTAAAAACAACTTCTACTGCATTAGGGCCTGGTTCCTGTTGGTCCTTTGAGGGAGAGATTATCATTCTAAAAACAACTACTACTGCAATAGGGCCAGCTTCCTGTTGGTGCTCCGAGGGAGTGTTTATCGTTCTAAAAACATCTACTACTGCATTAGGGCGAGGTTCTGGTTGGTGCTTTGAGGGAGAGTTTATCGTTCTAAAAACAACTTCTACTGCATTAGGGCCTGGTTCCTGTTGGTCCTTTGAGGGAGAGATTATCATTCTAAAAACAACTACTACTGCAATAGGGCCAGCTTCCTGTTGGTGCTCCGAGGGAATGTTTATCGTTCTAAAAACATCTACTACTGCATTAGGGCCAGGTTTCCGGTTGGTACTCTGAGGGACAGTTTATCGTTCTAAAAACAACTACTACTGCAATAGGGCCAGGTTCCTATGGGTGCTTTGAGGGAGAGTTTATCATTCTAAAAACATCTACTACTGCATTAGGGCCAGGTTTCCGGTTGGTACTCTGAGGGACAGTTTATCGTTCTAAAAACAACTACTACTGCAGTAGGGTCAGGTTCCTGTTGGTGCTTTGAGGGAGAGTTTATCATTCTAAAAACAACTACTACTGCAATAGGGCCAGGTTCCTATTGGTGCTTTGAGGGAGAGTTTCTCATTCTAAAAACAACTACTACTGCAATAGGGCCAGGTTCCTGTTGGTCCTTTGAGGAAGAGATTATCGTTCTAAAAACAACTATTACTGCATTAGGGCCAGGTTCCTGTTTGTGCTCCGAGGGAGAGTTTATCGTTCTAAAAACAACTACAACTGCATTAGGGCCATGTTCCGGTTGGTGCTCTGAGGGAGAGTTTATTATTTCTAAAAACAATTACTACTGCATTAGGGCCAGGTTCCTGTATGTTCTTTGAGGGAGAGTTTATCATTCCAAAAACAACTACAACTACAATAGGGCCAGGTTCCTCTTGGTGCTTTGAGGGAGAGATTATCGTTCTAAAAACAACTACTACTGCATTAGGGTAACGTTCCTATTGGTGCTTTGAGGGAGAGTTTATCATTCTAAAAACAACTACTACTGCAATAGGGCCAGGTTCCTGTTGGTGCTCTGAGGGAGAGTTTATCATTCTAAAAACAACTACTACTGCATTAGGGCCAGGTTCCTGTTGGTGCTTTGAAGGAGAGTTACTGTTCTAAAAACAAAACAACTACTACTGCAATAGGGCCAGGTTCCTGTTGGTGCTTTGAGGGAGAGATTATCGTTCTAAAAACAACTACTACTGCATTAGGGCGAGGTGCTGGTTGGTGCTTTGAGGGAGAGTTTATCGTTCTAAAAACAACTTCTACTGCATTAGGGCCCGGTTCCTGTTGGTCCTTTGAGGGAGAGTTTATCATTCTAAAAACAACTACTACTGCAATAGGGCCAGGTTCCTGTTGGTGCTCCGAGGGAGTGTTTATCATTCTAAAAACATCTACTACTGCATTAGGGCCAGGTTCCGGTTGGTGCCCTGAGGGACAGTTTATCGTTCTAAAAACAACTACTACTGCAAAAGGGCCAGGTTCCTTTGGGTGCTTTGAGGGAGAGTTTATCATTCTAAAAACAACTACTACTGCATTAGGGCCAAGTTCCTGTTGGTGCTTTGAGGGAGAGTTTATCATTCTAAAAACAACTACTACTGCATTAGGGCCAAGTTCCTGTTGGTGCTTTGACGGAGAGTTTATCATTCTAAAAACAACTACTACTGCAATAGGGCCAGGTTCCTAATGGTGCTTTGAGGGAGAGTTTCTCATTCTAAAAACAACTACTACTGCAATAGGGCCAGGTTCCTGTTGGTCCTTTGAGGAAGAGATTATCGTTCTAAAAACAACTACTACTGCATTAGGGCCAGGCTCCTGTTTGTGCTCCGAGGGAGAGTTTATCATTCTAAAAACAACTATAACTGCATTAGGGCCATATTCCGGTTGGTGCTCTGAGGGAGAGTTTATTTTTTCTAAAAACAATTACTACTGCATTAGGGCCAGGTTCCTGTATGTGCTTTGAGGGAGAGTTTATCATTCTAAAAACAACTACAACTACAATAGGGCCAGGTTCCTGTTGGTGCTTTGAGGGAGAGATTATCGTTCTAAAAACAACTTCTACTGCATTAGGGCCAGGTTCCTGTTGGTGCTCTGAGGGAGAGTTTATCGTTCTAAAAACAACTACAACTGCATTAGGGCCAGGTTCCTGTTAGTGCTTTAAGGGAGAGTTTATCGTTCTAAAAGCAACTACTACTGCAATAGGGCTGGGTTCCTGTTGGTGCTTTGAGGGAGAGTTTATCGTTTTAAAAACAACTACTACTGCAGTAGGGTCAGGTTCATGTTGGTGCTTTGAGGGAGAGATTATCATTCTAAAAACAACTACTACTGCATTAGGGCTGGGTTCCTGTTGGTGCTTTGAGGGAGGGTTTATCGTTCTAAAAACTACTACTACTACATTAGGGCCAGTTTCCTGTTGGTGCTCTGAGGGAAAGATTATCGTTCTAAAAACAGCTATTTCTACATTAGGGCCAGGTTCCTGTTGGTGCTTTGAGGGAGAGTTTATCATTCTAAAAACAACTACTACGGCAATAGGGCCAGGTTCCTGTTGGTGCTTTGAGGGAGAGTTTATCATTCTAAAAACAACTACTACTGCAATAGGGACAGGTTCCTTTTGGTCCTTTGAGGAAGAGATTATCGTTCTAAAAACAACTACTACTGCATTAGGGCCAGGTTCCTGTTTGTGCTCCGAGGGAGAGTTTATCGTTCTAAACACAACTACTACTGCATTAGGGCCATGTTCCAGTTGGTCCTTTGAGGGAGATATTATCATTCTAAAAACAACTACTACTGCAATAGGGCCAGGTTCCTGTTGGTGCTGCGAGGGAGTGTTTATCGTTCTAAAAACAACTACTACTGCATTAGGGCCAGGTTCCGATTGGTGCTCTGAGGGACAGTTTATCGTTCTAAAAACAACTACTACTGCAAAAGGGCCAGGTTCCTATGGGTGCTTTGAGGGAGAGTTTATCATTTTAAAAACAACAACTACTGCATTAGGGCCAAGTTCCTGTTGGTGCTTTGAGGGAGAGTTTATCATTCTAAAAACAACTACTACTGCATTAGGGCCAAGTTCCTGTTGGTGCTTTGAGGGAGAGTTTATCATTCTAAAAACAACTACTACTGCAATAGGGCCAGGTTCCTATTGGTGCTTTGAGGGAGAGTTTATCATTCTAAAAACAACTACTACTGCAATAGGGCCAGGTTCCTGTTGGTCCTTTGAGGAAGAGATTATCGTTCTAAAAACAACTACTACTGCATTAGTGCCAGGTTCCTGTTTGTGCTCCGAGGGAGAGTTTATCTTTCTAAAAACAACTACAACTGCATTAGGGCCATGTTCCGGTTGGTGCTCTGAGGGAGAGTTTATTATTTCTAAAAACAATTACTACTGCATTAGGGCCAGTTTTCTGTATGTGCTTTGAGGGAGAGTTTATCATTCTAAAAACAACTACAGCTACAATAGGGCCAGGTTCCTCTTGGTGCTTTGAGGGAGAGATTATCGTTCTAAAAACAACTTCTACTGCATTAGGGCCAGGTTCCTGTTGGTGCTCTGAGGGAGAGTTTATCGTTCTAAAAACAACTACAACTGCATTAGTGCCAGGTTCCTGTTAGTGCTTTAAGGGAGAGTTTATCGTTCTAAAAGCAACTATTTCTGCTATAGGGCTGGGTTCCTGTTGGTGCTTTGAGGGAGAGTTTATCGTTTTAAAAACAACTACTACTGCAGTTGGGTCAGGTTCATGTTGGTGCTTTGAGGGAGAGATTATCATTCTAAAAACAACTAATACTGCATTAGGGCTGGGTTCCTGTTGGTGCTTTGAGGGAGAGTTTATCGTTCTAAAAACTACTACTACTACATTAGGGCCAGTTTCCTGTTGGTGCTTTGAGGGAGAGATTATCGTACTAAAAACAAATACTACTACATTAGGGCCAGGTTCCTGTTGGTGCTCTGAGGGAAAGATTATCGTTCTAAAAACAGCTATTACTACATTAGGGCCAGGTTCCTGTTGGTGCTTTGAGGGAGAGATTATCATACTAAAAACAACTACTACTACATTAGGACCAGGTTCCTGTTCGTGCTTTGAAGGAGAGTTTATCGTTCTAAAAACAACTACTACTGCCATAGGGCCAGGTTCCTGTTGGTGCTTTGGGGAAAGATTATCGTTCTAAAAACAACTACTGCTGCATTAGGGCCAGGTTCCTGTTGGTGCTCCGAGGGAGAGTTTATCATTCTAAAAACAACTACTACTGCAATAGGGCCAGGTTCCTGTTGGTGCTTTGAGGGAGAGTTTATCGTTCTAAAAACAGATACTACTGCATTAGGGCGAGGTTCTGGTTGGGGCTCTGAGGGAGAGTTTATCGTTCTAAAAACAACTACTACTGCATTAGGGCCAGGTTCCTTTTGGTCCTTTGAGGGAGAGATTATCATTCTAAAAACAACTACTACTGCATTAGGGCCAGGTTCCGGTTGGTGCTCTGAGGGAGAGTTTATTGTTCTAAAACAAATACTACTGCATTAGTTCCAGGTTCCTGTTGGTGCTTTGAGGGAGAGTTTATCATTCTAAAAACAACTACTACTGCAATTGGGCCAGGTTCCTGTTGGTGATCCGAGGGAGAGTTTTTCGTTCTAAAAACAACTACTACTCCATTAGGGCCAGGGTCCGGTTGGTGCTCTGAGGGAGAGTTTATCGTTCTAAAAACAACTACTACTGCATTAGGGCCAGGTTCCTGTTGGTGCTTTGAGGGAGAGTTTATCATTCTAAAAACAACTAATACTGCAATAGGGCCAGGTTCCTGTTGGTCCTTTGAGGAAGAGATTATCGTTCTAAAAACAACTACTACTGCATTAGGGCCAGGTTCCTGTTTGTGCTCCGAGGGAGAGTTTATCGTTCTAAAAACAACTACAACTGCATTAGGGCCATGTTCCGGTTGGTGCTCTGAGGGAGAGTTTATTATTTCTAAAAACAACTACTACTGCTTTAGGGCCAGGTTCCTGTTGGTGCTTTGAGGGAGAGTTTATCGTTCTAAAAACAACTTCTACTGCATTAGGGCCAGGTTCCTGTTGGTGCTCTGAGGGAGAGTTTATCGTTCTAAAAACAACTACAACTGCATTAGGGCCCGGTTCCTGTTGGTGCTTTAAGGGAGAGTTTATCGTTCTAAAAGCAACTACTACTGCAATAGGGCTGGGTTCCTGTTGGTGCTTTGAGGGAGAGTTTATTGTTTTAAAAACAACTACTACTGCAGTAGAGTCAGGTTCCTGTTGGTGCTTTGAGGGAGAGATTATCATTCTAAAAACAACTACTACTGCATTAGGGCCAGGTTCCTGTTGGTGCTTTGAGGGAGAGTTTATCGTTCTAAAAACTACTACTACTACATTAGGGCCAGGTTCCTGTTGGTGCTTTGAGGGAGAGATTATCGTACTAAAAACAAATACTACTACATTAGGGCCAGGTTCCTGTTGGTGCTCTGAGGGAAAGATTATCGTTCTAAAAACAGCTACTACTACATTAGGGCCAGGTTCCTGTTGATGCTTTGAGGGAGAGTTTATCGTTCTAAAAACAACTACAACTGCATTAGGGCCAGGTTCCTGTTGGTGCTCCGAGGGAGAGTTTTTCGTTCTAAAATCAACTACTACTGCATTAGGGCCAGGGTCCGGTTGGTGCTCTGAGGGAGAGTTTATCGTTCTAAAAACAACTACTACTGCATTAGGGCCAGGTTCCTGTTGGTGCTTTGAGGGAGAGTTTATCGTTCTAAAAACAATAACAACTGCATTAGGGCCAGGTTCCTGTTGGTGCTTTAAGGGAGAGTTTATCGTTCTAAAAGCAACTACTACTGCAATAGGGCTGGGTTCCTGTTGGTGCTTTGAGGGAGAGTTTATTGTTTTAAAAACAACTACTACTGCAGTAGGGTCAGGTTCCTGTTGGTGCTTTGAGGGAGAGATTATCATTCTAAAAACAACTACTACTGCATTAGGGCCAGGTTCCTGTTGGTGCTTTGAGGGAGAGTTTATCGTTCTAAAAACGACTACTACTACATTAGGGCCAGGTTCCTGTTGGTGCTTTGAGGGAGAGATTATCGTACTAAAAACAACTACTACTACATTAGGGCCAGCTTCCTGTTGGTGCTCTGAGGGAAAGATTATCGTTCTAAAAACAGCTACTACTACATTAGGGCCAGGTTCCTGTTGGTGCTTTGAGGGAGAGATTATCGTACTAAAAACAACTACTACTACATTAGGACGAGGTTCCTGTTCGTGCTTTGAAGGAGAGTTTATTGTTCTAAAAACAACTACTACTGCAATAGGGCCTGGTTCCTGTTGGTGCTTTGGGGAAAGATTATCGTTCTAAAAACAACTACTACTGCATTAGGGCCAGGTTCCTGTTGGTGCTCCGAGGGAGAGTTTATCGTTCTAAAAACAACTACTACTGCATTAGGGCCAGGTTCCGGTTGGTGCTCTGAGGGAGAGTTTATCGTTCTAAAAACAACTACTACTGCATTAGGGCCAGGTTCCTGTTGGTGCTTTGAGGGAGAGATTATCGTTCTAAAAACAACTTCTACTGCATTAGGGCCAAGTTCCTGTGTGTGCTCTGAGGGAGAGTTTATCGTTCTAAAAACAACTACTACTGCAATAGGGCCAGGTTCCTGTTGGTGCTTTGAGGGAGAGATTATCGTTCTAAAAACAACTACAACTGCTTTAGGGCCAGGTTCCTTTTGGTGCTTTGAGGGAGAGTTTATCGTTCTAAAAACAATTACTACTGCATTAGGGCCAGGTTCCTGTTGGTGATCTGAGGGAGAGTTTATCGTTCTAAATACAGCTACTACTACATTAGGGCCAGGTTCCGGTTGGTGCTTTGAGAATGAGATTATCGTTCTAAAAACAATTACTACTGCATTAGTGCCAGGTTACGCTTGGAGCTCTGAGGGAGGGTTCATCGTTCTAAAAACAACTACTACTGCAATTGGGGCCGGGTTCCTGTTGGTGTTTTGAGGGAGAGATTATCATTCTAAAAACAACTACTACTGCATTAGGGCCAGGTTCCTGTTGGTGCTTTGAAGGAGAGATTATCGTTCTAAAAACAACTACTACTGCATTAGGGCCAGGTTTCTATTGATTCTTTGAAGGAGAGTTTATCGTTCTAAAAACAACTACTACTGCAATATGGCCAATTTCCTGTTGGTCCTTTTCGGTGAGAGATTATTATTCTAAAAACAACTACTACTGCATTAGGGCCAGGTTCCTGTTGGTGCTCTGAGGGAGAGTTTATCGTTCCAAAATCAACTACTATTGCATTATGGCCAGGTTCCTATTGGTGTTTTGAGGGAGAGATTATTGTTCTAAAAACAACTACTACTGCATTAAAGCAAGGTTCCTGTTGGTGTTTTGAGGGAGAGATTATCGTTCTAAAAACAACTACTACTTCATTAGGGCCAGGTTCCTGTTGGTGCTCTGAGGGAGAGTTTATCATTCTAAAAACAACTAGTACCGCATTAGGGCCAGGTTCCTGTTGGTGCTTTGAAGTAGAATTTATCGTTCTAAACACAACTACAACTGCAATAGGGCCAGGTTACTGTTGGTGCTTTGAGGGAGAGATTATCATTCTAAAAACAACTTCTACTGCATTAGGGCCAAGTTCCTGTTGGTGCTTTGAGGGAGAGATTATTGTTCTAAAAACAACTACTACTGCAATAGGGCCAGGTTTCTGTTAATGCTTTGAGGGAGAGTTTATCGATCTAAAAAGAACTACTACTGCAATAGGGCCAGGTTCCTGTTGGTGCTTTGAGGGAGAGATTATCGTTCTAAAAACAACTACTACTGCATTAGGGCCAGGCTCCTGTTTGTGCTCCGAGGGAGAGTTTATCATTCTAAAAACAACTATAACTGCATTAGGGCCATATTCCGGTTGGTGCTCTGAGGGAGAGTTTACTATTTCTAAAAACAATTACTACTGCATTAGGGCCAGGTTCCTATATGTGCTTTGAGGGAGAGTTTATCATTCTAAAAACAATTACTACTGCATTAGGGCCAGGTTCCGGTTGGTGCTCTGAGGGAGAGTTTATCGTTCTAAAAACAACTACTACTGCAACAGGGCCAGGTTCCTGTTGGTGCTTTGAGGGAGAGATTATTGTTCTAAAAACAACTACTACTGCAATAGGGCCAGGTTCCTGTTAGTGTTTTGAGGGAGAGTTTATCGTTCTAAAAACAGCTACTACTGCAATAGGGCCAGGTTCCTGTTGGTGCTTTGAGGGAGAGATTATCATTCTAAAAACAACTACTACTGCATTAGGACCAGGTTCCTGTTGCTGCTTTGAGGGAGAGTTTATCATTCTAAAAACAACTACTACTGCATTATGGCCAGGTTCCTGTTTGTGCTCTGAGGGAGAGTTTATCATTCTAAAAACAGCTACTACTACATTAGGGCCAGGTTCCAGTTGGTGCTTTAAGAATGAGATTATGGTGCTTTGAGGGAGAGTTTATCGTTATAAAGCCATCTCCTACTGCATTAGTGAGAGGTTCCTGTTGGTGCTGTGAGGGGGAGATTATTGTTCTAGAATCATCTCATACTGCAGTAGGGACAGGTTCCTGTCGGTGCTTTGAGGGAGAGATTATCATTCTAAAAACAACTACTACCGCATTAGGGCCAGGTTCCTGTTGGTGCTTTGAGGGAGAGATTATCATTCTAAAAACAACTACTACTGCATTATTGCCAGGTTTCTGTTGATTCTTTGAGGGAGAGTTTATCGTTCTAAAAACAACTACTACTGCAATGGGGCCAGGTTCCTGTTGGTCCTTTTCAGGGAGAGATTACTATTCTAAAAACAACTACTACTGCATTAGGGCCAGGTTCCTGTTGATGCTCTAAGGGAGAGTTTATCATTCTAAAAACAACTACAACTGCATTAGGGCCAGGTTCCTGTTGGAGCTCTGAGGGAAAATTTTATCATTCTAAAAACAACTTTTACTGCAATAGGACCAATTTCATGTTGGTGCTTTGAGGGAGAGTTTATCGTTCTAAAATCAACTACTACTGCATTAGGGCCAGGTTCCTGTTGGTGCTTTGAGGGAGAGATTATCGTTATAAAAACAGCTACTACTGCAATAGGGCCATGTTCCTGTTGGTGCTCTGAGGGAGAGTTTATCGTTATAAAGCCATCTCCTACTGCATTAGAGAGATGTTCCTGTTGGTGCTGGGAGGGGGAGATTATTGTTCTAAAATCATCTCATACTGCAGTAGGGACAGGTTCCTGTCGGTGCTCTGAAAGACAGATTATCGTTCTAAAATCATTTCATACTGGTGTAGGGAGAGGTTCCTGCTGCTGGTGTGAGCGGTGCATTTCTTGCACAAAAATAAAAAGTGCATCTACAATTTTCTTTTGTTAAAAAGAAATAAGAATAATTATTTATTATTTTTTTGTATTAATAAATAGTGCTACATAGTACATTTGTGTCCAGAATGAGGAGAGCATCAAATAAGGGATGTGGTAGTGGTGCTGCTGGTGCTTCTGGTGTTGGTTGTGTTGCTGAAGCTCCTCTTGCAAGGAGAGGACGTGGTTGATCCGTGCCAGCTACACGCACAAGTGAAACACCTTCCCCAGGTAGCCGACAGAACCTTCAACATTATATGGTACGCCAGAATGCCGCTCAACGAATGGTAAGGCCAGAACAAGTACATAGTAGATTGGGTGGTTGACAATGCCTCCAGTTCCTTCACATTGTCTCCCTCCTGGTCCCTTGATGAAAGCTCATAGTTGGCACCTGAACCCCATGGCCATCTGTCTTTCACCTCAGCCCCTTGTAAATCAGCCAAGCAGTCTGAGCCCCAAGTCATGCAGCAGTCTCTTATGCTTTTTGATGACTCTGCTGGTGTGCTTTCCGTGGACCATCCACATAGCCCTGGCCCAGAAGTGGAAGACATTGAGTGCACTGATGCTCAGCCACTTCTGGTTCAGGATGAGGACATGGAAACACCACTGCAGCATGTCTGTGATGATGATGATGATGAAACACAGGTGCCAACTGCTGCAGCTTTCCTCAGGGTGCAGACTGACAAGGAGGGCAGTGGTGAAGGGTGGGTGGAAGATGATGTGGAGGATGATGAGGTCCTAGACCCCACATTGAATGAAAGTCATGCGAGTGACGTGTGCAGTTTGGAGAAAGAGTTGGTGGTTGCACAGAGGCACCAGCACAGCAAAAGAGGAAGCAGGTTGCAAAAGCGGAGCGAGCGTCCCCTAGACAGTAGGCCTGCTACTACCCACCCCACCCAGGGACCTAGCACACCAAAGGCAGCTCAAAGGCGTTTCCCGGCGTGGCAGTTCTTCAGACAATGTGCTGACTTCAAGACACAAGTGGTTTGCACACTGTGCAATGAGAGGCTGAAGCGAGGCACAAATGTAAGCGCAGCCGCCTGTCCACAGCCAACGTGGACAAGTTAACCTTTATTAAAATGAACCAGGCATGGATCCCACAAGACTTGTCTGTACCTTGTGCAGAATAGACATTTAGACCGGCCTTACACAGCCATTGGTAACCTTGTTTTTTTTTTTTAATATGTCTCAATATTTTGGGGGCTATCCCAATTCTAAAAAAAAAAACCAAACAAACAAAAGACAGTGTTGGCTACCTCCTCCTCCTCTTCCTCCTTTTTTTATGTGATTTTGAGTTATTTCCATATCCACATTTGTTTGCAGGGCACTTGTCCTACTCTTACCCCCATTTTGCTTCCTTTTGCAGCCTTCTAGCCCTTTTCATTACTTTTTTACAGCCATTTTTGTGCCCAAAAGTTCGGGTTCACTTTGACTTCAATGGGGTTCGTTGTCCGGGGTCAAGTTCGGATCGAGTTCAGTACCGAATCTGAACGGTTTCATGAGGTTCTGCTGAACCCGACGAACTCGAACATCCAGGTGTCCGCTCAACTCTACTCAGGAGCTTGTTAGCCAGGATAGAGGATTTCTTTAGCGAACTGTGTGTGTCAGTTGCTGCTGGTGGCGATGGCGTCTGATCCATGTCTGAGGAGAAAGAGTTGACCATATAGGCTTCAGCTTCCTGGGGAGATGTGAACGCAAGCCTTTCTCCTTGTGGTGTATGTAAGTAGAGGGTCACTGGGTATGCAAGGCTGAATCTTATATTGCGATTATGAAGGGCAGAACAAATTGGAGAAAAGGCTTTCCTCTTTTGCATGACCTCTATTGAATAGTCCGCGAAAATTAGCAAAGTATTTTTTTCAAAGGTTAGAGTGTGGGCCCTCCTGAAGCGTTGCAGTATGGCTTGTTTGTCCACATAGTTAAGATAGCGACTATGACTGCCCTGGGTTTGGTGTGAGAATCCGATGGCTGGCCAATTCTATGGGCTCTTTCAACCACACATGGGGTGAGAAGACCCAAGAGCTCAGGGATGGCCATGGCACAGATTTTAGGCAGGTTGTGGGAGGAGTATGATTATGGGAAGGCCGATAACGTGGAGGTTAATCCTCCTGGCCCTGTTCTCAAGGTCAATGACATTTTCCTGGAGTTCTTTTTGGACCGTATTCATCCTTGCAACCACTGCAGTTAAGGCAGTGGTGTCACCCTCTATGGTGGAGATTCTGTGCTCTGCCTGGTCTATTCTGGCTGCCTGCATTTGAAAATCATTGTGGAGCTGTTCCAGCCCTTTGCAGATTGCTGAGTCCACGGCCTCTGTTATGATTGGCTGAATCAGAGCCACTACAGCTTGAGCAATGTCTGCTGGGGATGAGGGATCCGGTGGAAGTGTTTTTTTGATGTGCTGAGGTATCTGGGAGCCCATAGCGACCGAGGTTGGAGGAGGGGGGCCGCCTGTATTGCATCATAGGTGTTTACCTGAGGCTCGGGGGTCATGATGGCTGCGGCGCGTGTTCCCTCTCCTCCCTGGAGCTGCTGAGTGGAGGACGATCATGGCCCGGATCATTCCACAAATCTGTCCATTTAGGTCCTGGGGAGTGTTGGGGGTAGAGGCAGGGCATCCCTCCGGAGTATCGCCGCTTTTTGAGCTAGGTTCTATGGCAGGGTAACGGAGCGGAGCATTCCTAGCTCCTCTCCATGCGTTGCCGGAAACAGAAGTTCCATGGAGGAATTTAACATTTTTCTTGGACTAACCCTTAACATGGGACTGACAAAAAAATGAAGTCCATGCCTACTGGTCTACCCAATCTATACACGGAAGACTTGGCATCAAACAATACCTCCCTAGTAAATGTGCCAAATATGGGGTACAATTCTAAAAGGCATGCAGCAGGACGACAGGTTATACCTATGATTTCAAAATGTATGAGGGAATGGAGAGCCAGCTAAATCCCCCTGAATGCTCTACATATATAGGGACAAGTGGCAAAACTGTTTGGCAGCTGATAGAACCGCTGTTCAGGAAGGGTTATACCACCTGTATGTAGATAATTTCTTCACAAGTTTCCCACTATTCCGCCATCTCTATCTGAAACAGAGATTGGTAATCACAAAACTGAAACAGTGGAAAAGCCAGTTTGTGGAATGAAGAGATACTAGCCCTAAAGTGGAAAGATAAAAGAGACGCATATATCCTTTCCACAATACGTGATGACACCTCGGTGAAGCTTCAAACAAGACAAGGTCCCATACAGAAGCTAAGATGCATACATGACTATAACCTATTTTTGGGGGGATGGATATGAATGATCATATGTTACAGCCTTACTTGGCCATCAGGAGATCACTGTTTTGGTATAAAAAAGTCGCCATTTACTTGTGTCAGTTAGCACTATACAATATGTTATGTTATCGTTTCCAAGTGCATACAAAGACCCGTAACCTCTAAAATATCAAGAGGACATTATTACACCCCTTTTCTATCCCCCGGAACAAATTTGCTCCGATTCATTGACCAGACTTGATGAAGGGCACCTCCCTGATATCCTCTCTCTTATCCAAACAGTCTGAAAACTACCCAAAAATACTGTTTATGTTCAAGTAAATAAATTTGCCCTGACACCCAATACTACTGTCCCCAATGTCCTTCCCAGCCAGGCCTCTGTATTGGAGAGTGCTCCCGGATCTTTCACACATCACTACACATTTACTGAAGCTATTTTTCCAGTTTCCACCTTCTGCTAATCCTGGACTGTTTATCAACTATGCCTCTGCCTGTCGCTTCAACTATCAAGCACGTTTCTGCCTTCCACATGAATCGACCCCAGCCTGTTAAATGACCATGCTTTTTGCCTGCCACCTGAACTGATATTTTGCCCTGCCACTGTATTTGTGGGATTTGAGACAACACAGGGGTCTCACATATGTGAGGGGTTCCAGAATAGTTTTTCCGAATGGAGAACACTACATTTTTGGCTTTCACCGGGTTTTGTAATTCTCAGATTGACGTCTAGAGACTCTGAGGCTTTGAAGAGATTTGGGAGGGAAGAAGTATCTACCCCTCTGCTCAGGTCTAATATGACTGAGGCCCTAAGCCTTATATTTCTGCCTGCTGCCATCTGACTCTGGCATGCCTCGGCCTGCCTCCTGAACTAACCATGCCTCTGCCCTTAACTGGCCATGCGCCTGCCTGCTAGCTGTACTGCCTACTTATGAGCCATGTTCTTGCTTACTGCCAGGACCAATACTTTGGCATATCTTTGTAGCAGAATGTATTTTGGGTGTCATTTTTGGTATGTGCACGCTGTGTGTTAGAAACATCTTATAAATTGACAACGTTTAAAAGAAATATGTTTACATTTTCTTTCCAAATTTTCAAAAACTTGTGGAAAAAATTACATGTTCAAAGTACTCATTATGCCTCATAGAATATACACTGAGGTGTTTGCTTTCCAAAATGGGGTAATTTTGTGGGTAATTCCATTGTCCCGGTGCTCCAGGACTGTCATAAATGTGATACATAGTCAGGAAATGAAATGTGTATTTTATGCCTTTAGAACGCCTGGCAGTGCTACTTGGATGTTGGGCCTCTGTATGTGGCCAGGCTGTGGAAAAGTCTAACACATGGTATTGCCATACTCAGGATGAGTAGCAGAATGTATTTTAGGGTGTAATTCTTGGTATGTACATGCTATGTGTTAGAAATATCTTATGTATGTAAACTGTAAATGTATGTGCATTGACGTTTAAAAGAAATATGTTTACATTTTCTTTCCACATTTTCAAAAACTTGTGGAAAAAATTACATGTTTCAAAAGACTCATTATGCCTCATAGAATATACATTGGGGTGTTTGTGTTTCAAAATTGGGTCATTGTGTGGGTAATTCCATTGTCCTAGTGCTCCAGGACCTTTAAAAGTGTGATAGGTAGTCAGAAAATTAGGTGTGTAACTTCTGCCTTTAGAATGCCTGAAGGTGCCACTTGGATGTTTGGGCTCTGTATGTGGCCAGGCTGTGGAAAGTCTCACACATGTGGTATCACCATACTCAGGAGGAGTAGCATAATGTATTTTGGGGTGTAATTGCAAGTGTACCTATGCCATGTGTGAGAAATAACTTGTTAATATAACAATATTGTGGGGAAAAAAAATCTTAATTTTCCAAACAATTGTGGACAAAAAATTGCAACTTCAAAAAACTCGCTATGCCTCTTACTTAATACCTTTGACTGTCTTCTTTACAAAAAGGGGTAATTTGGGGGGTATTTGTACTTTCTTGACATTTTAGAGCTTCAAGAAATTAGATAAGCAGTTAGTACATCAGGGTTGATCAATTTTCAGTGATATGTAGCATAGCTTATAGACACTGTAACTTTCACACAAATCAATTATCATACACTTATCAGGATTTTTTTTTACCAAAGACATGTAGCAAAGACATGTAGCAGAATACAATCTGGCCTAAATATTATTCTTTTTTTTTTTTTAACCATATTTTATTGAAATTTTCAGCAGTACAATAAGATATAGTTGAAGACAAATTCTGAGATTTACAGTGTAGAACCAATATAACATTACACTGGCATAGAATTTAAACATTAAAAGGCACATCTGGTGATCAGTAGAGTAGGTATCAGGAATGGTGTGGTAATTTTCTCATGGAATTGGCTGAGTTGTGTTCAGAGAGATGATGGTAGAGGGGACTGGAAGTTTATTTAAGTCTCACAGAAGGGCTGGTTTGTTGGAATGCGGGATTAAGGGCTGCAGGTATCCATGGTGGAATATCAGGGGGGAGCTGCGCGATGCAGAGGTGTTTGGGGGGAATGCCCCCGAATCTTGAGTTTCCCTAAGGAGTTAGAAATGTCGGCTTTGAGGTACCACTCAGAGAGGGCGAAGGGTGACATGAATTGATCGATCTCCGGTTTGCTGTAAGAATATTCTATGAATTTCCTCCATCTCATGAAGAATTTTTTGGTGGACTTGAAGTTTTGGTTGATTGTGTCTTGTTTTTCCAGAGCTAGTAGAGAGGTTAAGCCTTGTTTAACTTGGCCTAGACTTGGGGTTCAATTTGTTCCGAATTGGAGAGATGATCGAGACCTTTTTGTTCTGTGTTAGTTGGTTTTGAAGTTCAGGTGGTTTTTTAAGAAGTACTCTACCTCCTTTAAGTATCTTATAAGAATGTCGTTTGGCCTCTAGCTAGTTAAGTACAGTGGGAAGCGGGAGAGACTCACCATGGAGTTTCGGCTGTAAAGATTGAGGAATCCCTTTGAGTTCTAAGCCCCCGTAAGGGGGGTTTGTGGAGACGTAGCGCGTCGAGGGGGGACTATAAGGTGGTACCTATGGACGTCG
>BLSH010185622.1:0-12403 GCA_018402905.1 Glandirana rugosa
TGTGTTAACAAATAACAGATTGCTCACAATCAGGTTTGGAAGTGTTGCCATACTATGCCTCGTTATGAGCTGCAGTAAATCTAAACAGATGCTAAGTAATACTTTGGGGAAGTTATTTGTTATTGCAGATGCATTATCTTGTTTTACATTTGCATACAATATGCAAAATATATGGCAGTATTTATGTGAAAAAGGAAGATTCAGTTTTTGCCACTTTAGTTCATTCCTCTTAGGGAGGAATTTTCAGGGATTTCATTCCTTATACTTCTGCCTTATCCCTGCTTAAAGTGATTGTAAAGGCAGAAGGTTTTTTTTTGTCTTAATGCATTCTATGCATTAAGATAAAAAGCCTTCTGTGTGCAGCAGCCCCCCTAACACTTACCTGAGGTCCATATATATCCAGCGATTCTGTAGGATTGTCTCGGCTGCCAGGACTCCCCTCCCCATTGGCTGAGACAGCAGCGTGGCAACATTGGCTCCTGCTGCTATCAAAGTCAGTCAGCCAATGAGGAGAGAAAGGTCTGAATGGACACAGGGAGCTGTGGCCTGGCTTGGTTGTCCCCATAGCAAGCTGCTTGCTGTAGGGACATTCAGCTGGAGGAAGGGGCCAGGAGCACAGAAGAGGGACTCAAGAAGAGGAGGATCTGGGCTGCTCTGTGCAAATCAACTGCACAGAGCAGGTAAGTATAAAATGTTTGTTATTTTTAACTACAAAAATTAGACTTTACAATCACTTTAACTATGGTAAAGTAGTCAAGGAAAAAAACTGCTACAGGTATAACATATAGACCTCCAAAATCCATATAAATGTTGGGCCATTCTGGCAGGCAAAGCTCCAGCAGTTTTTATGCTTAAGCTTGCCCATCCCTACCTACCTCGTGCGCATTCCTATTGGCCAGTGAGGTAGAAAATCAAAGTGCTTGTCAAATAGGAATTTGCGGGCACAGGCAGTAGCTTTAAGCCCCATCATTACCTGGAAGTGTTGAAGCTCTATCAGTCTGAATGATCTGCAATTTATACCTGAAACACTTTGCGTGACTGACCCAGAGCAAGCATTCAATCGTGACGTGGCAGGATACACAGAGACATATTTATAAACCAGTAAATGTGATTCTCACCAAACAATCACTGGTGGTGTATCAATAACTGTCATTTAATACATAATCACCTGTAGGGAATGCTTGGTGAATGTCAGATTCACTGCTTAAATGCTGCTTAAATATGCCTTATCTCATTATATGCATGGGCATTTAAGGCTCACCAACAACGGTTTGGGTTTGGGGAAATGGCAAACTAATGTGGCCATTTGTCAACATAGCAGCCAACTACCAATAATGTTCTTCCTGGCCTTGAAATGTAGGTCAGGTGGCTTAGAATGGCCAAAAATAGGGCTCTGTTATGTGCAAGCCCCCTAACTATACAAAGACTGACAACACGCTTAGCTGTCATAGATAAAGTGTAGGGAGTGCTGTTGATGATCTGCACATGGACAGATTATTATAGGATTATAGGGCTAGTAGGCACTGGTCTTTTAAAGTATATGTAAATCCTTGTAGGCAGGTTCAAGTGGGGACACAGGAGAAGTGTGTGCTCAGGTCCCCTAGACAGAAGTATTTGCTAAGTACATAGAGTGGACTTAAGGCAGCACTCTCCCTTAAGAGACAACATGTATTTTCTGTATGGATATTTAGATGAACTCTTTCCTGGTAATCAACTAGTTTTCACTTAACAGACCCACTTTGACTTCCCATTCCACAGCATAGCATAGCTTGCAATTGATCCCACCAGCCATTACACTTTTTAGTAACACAGTTAAACACCCTTAACTTCTTGCTCTTCAGTTTATTCACTTTTATTCTCCTCATTGGCATTTATCTGCCTATGTCTTTCAGGTGCAGCACTGTGCTTTTAATCCCAGAGGGCTCTCTCTCCTCTGTGGTTCCAGGGCCAGGACCCTAAGATGCCCCGTACTGCAGTCAGGCCTGAGATGTGAGAGAGTCGAGAGAGCCATGGTCTGAAGTTATTCAAATGGGTGCATGTTGGGTTCTGGCGTATTCTAAAGAACTTGGGTCTGTAAAAGCACTATGGGGTATGAGTAACACCACTACAAAGGGTTAACTCGTCAAGGCAAAGAAGAAGAGGTAGCTGTCATGGGTAACTGAAGAGAACAACAGCTACAGCAATCAGTCATTTGGTGCAGTATCTGGTTAGGTCACAGGTCCTCTGGTAGCGAGGGGAGCGGTGCTCTTGCTCCCTCCCTAGCAGTCAATCTCATCTGGTCACTGGAAGCAGACTCGCATTACACAGATTCAAGGCCTTATCGAGATATGGAAAGGAAAGAATTAATGAGCACATATGGGGTTCCACTGTGTGAACGGCGGGACCTCATTCTGTTAATGGGAGGGAGGTAACAGAGGGTACTTGACTGAAGGAGTGGGCAAAGGCTCTGCACGTCCCTCCTAATGCAAAAATCTACAAGTACAGTATGTAGCAGAGGGAAAACTCTGCACTTTAACACTACACACAGTAAACTAATCTCTAAGTCGGTGAACTTCCTTAATGTTTGACTTTTCACATGACTGCAATCCCAGCCTGGTCCTTTGCATTGATGAACGCATTCTGCACAAAGTATGCCTCCGTGTGATCACGGGTGCAGTAGACCCCGCCCACAGGTGTCTCCGAGCTGCCAACAGATCCCAGTAATCAGTCTCCACCTAATGCTGGCTGCCGGGGGGCTATTTAGTCCCTCCTGTACATTTCTATCTTGCTGCATGTTTTGCCTGATAGCCAGATTACACTTTCTGACTTATCCTGAGCCCAGATCCTGCTACTTTCCTGTATCTGTACCTTGTACCCTGCTGACTTGTGACTGCTCCCCTTGTTCCTGATTCCCAGTCCTGGTTCCCCTTCCTGACTGTTTCTTGCACCTCCAGTTTATCTCTTGATCCATGCTCCCCTTTTGTTTACATACATTGTTATATTAGGGAGAAAAGTGCAGCCATGTTACCAAAACCAGTTGTAAGGGGTATATCACAAAATTATATGCAATGATCAATACATGGTTAGACAATGGCAGAAAAAAAATACACTCAAATGACAATATTATTCAAGATTATTGTGTCAACCATAACTGTAGATGATTTGAGATCGGAGTCCACATAAAGTACATATGGGTGCAGGGTGAGACCCAATATCAGAAACAGAAGATTCATATATGAAGATACAGTGTAATCCACTGGACCAGTTCCTAGTTAAAGTGACAGGTGCCTTGACAATTTGGTGCTTAATATGGTGACAATCCACAATGGTGAGTGAATGTACTTACCAGAAGCTGGTAAAGTACCAGCATGTGCAGTAAATCTCAGGCGGTAGAAGTCCGGAGGTCCAGAAGAATGAAAGGTAGTTACAGTGACAAGTGCTTAAGTAAGGTGTTCTGAAGTGACAATCCCCAAATAGGTAGTGCAGTAGCCTTTCAATTTACATATGTTGTTATATAGTTAGTTTGTCAGTTAGATTTTTGGTCCCTTAGTTAGGTATTTTGTCACTTAATTTATGGTTTGCTTATATATTCTGTTTGCTTGTGTTTGGATGTGTTTTGTTTCCCTGTTGACAAATATACTAATTATACACAGTCTTGTGTCAGTTTCCTGAGTGCAAGACCTGGCACCTGCCTACACCCTTACTCGCTGTCCCTGGGTAAAAAAATGCTGTGTATCCTGGGGAATTTGAAGAAGGGAAAGCTGTTTGCATCTTAATGCTGCTGATGTCTGTCCTGAAGCTTTATTTTTTGCAGCTTCTACATGTGCACTGTCTACAGTCATAACAGGCTCCATGTGTTTTTTCGCTTGAGAAATCTCCTATTTTTTTGCTGGTGCAAATTATTTTTTTCACAGCTTATTCCTGTTCACATGAACTTTACTAATATTCAGCTGTATGTGATTTTTCCCAGGACACACAATATTTCCTAATCTTGGCTGCCTGCAATTTTTTTGCAGCCTTTCTTTGTCTTCATGCACTTCACTGGTAACTGGCTGCATATGTTTTTTCACATAGCATATTTACTAATAGTTGTAGGCTGAAATTCTTTTAAATACATTTTTTCGGACGTGGTCTCAGCATGGAAGAGTGAAGACGCGTCTTCTTGGAGCTCCCGGCCCGTGGCCCTCTTGCAGTGACTCAGCACAGCCTTAACCCACATTTTTTTCTCCTACAAGGACCAAGGGAGTTCGGGAAGTAAACCCGCTATGGCATGCGCCTTCCAGACATGGATCAATTCCTGATCCTGCTGCAGCCGGCTGCTTCTACACCAGACCCGACCAAGATGGCACCGGCGTCAGCCACGAAGACAGAGCACAGTCAGCCAGCCGCTGAGGGGGAGAGAGCACGGTCAAACAGTGGCAATGACTTGCCACCATTCTCCCCTCCCAGTGACCTCTCACCCTGCCTGCCTGGCTCACTCTCCCTCGCCTCCATCTGCAGCCCGGGGGAGGACGTCTGCGGATCTCCGCCTGACACGGAGCACAGTTGACAGGACCCATGGAGCTCCCAGCCCTCCCGACATCGGAGTGCAGCAGTGGGGGCCCCCCTGGTCACACGACACTTGCAACTGCCACAGTGAGTACTGCGCACAGCACACTGTTATCACAGGAGCCAGGCTCTGCCCGGCTCATAGACCAGTCAGTGTGGGCTTTTCTTCAACAACTTCCCACTAGAGAGGATTTTAACTTGCTGGCCTCCCGCATGGAAGCAGCACTCAGGGGGGACCTGGCAGGAGTTAAACAGGAGGTAGCGGAAGTGTCCACATCGCTGGAAGAGGATTCTACCTCCCTACATAACGCTGTCTCCAGCTTACAAGTAGCGCAGGATGAAGTGTCAGACCAAGTAGCCCAACTACACCTGCTACTGGATGACCTGGAAAATCGGAACCGCAGGCGTAACATCAGAATCCGCGGTCTCCCAGAAGCCACACAGTAATTTCTTAAAACAACAGCGACTGCCATATTTAATCAGTACCTGGAGCGCCCCCCAGAAACTAACATTGACATTGACAGGGTTCACAGGATCTTAGGTCCTAGGAACATAGCTGATGACAGACCTAGAGACGTCTTTTGCTGTCTCCATAATTACTCTATAAAGGAAGACATTTTGCAAAATGCTTGACATAAAGGTCCCACTGACTTTGATGGAGCCCAGATCCTCCTTTTGCTGGACATATCCAGGAGAACATTGCAGATGCGTAGGTGTATGAAACCACTGCTAGAAAAATTTAACGAATTAGGGATCACCTACAAATGGGGCCACCCCTTCCATTTGATTGCTCAGAAGGGGAACCGCTCATTCACCCTAAGACAGCCCTCAAACTTGCCGACTTTCTTCAGCTCTCTGGAGATGCCCCCAGTGCCTGTTCCCAATTGGCTAACATTCCTCGTACCAACAGGCAACATCGTTGTGGTGCCAACTAGCAGGCCCCAGCGATCCCGAAGGAATTGCCAGCAACAACTCAAAAGACAGCCAGCGCCTCAAGATAATGAAGTCTGAATATTTGCTGCAACTATGTCTTACAGGACTGCTTCTTCCCCCCCGCCCGCCCTTTTTTTTTGTTTTGCTGCTGATGCCTTCCCACCCCACGAGTCAGCTCAAAAGCGATCCCTTCTGGTCCAAGTAGTTGTTCTCCGGGCATGATTAATGTGCCAGGAGCGTTT
The DNA here is from genome assembly GCA_018402905.1 of Glandirana rugosa. Lineage (NCBI taxonomy): Eukaryota > Metazoa > Chordata > Amphibia > Anura > Ranidae > Glandirana > Glandirana rugosa. Next base: position 5,703 of record BLSH010185622.1, read on the forward strand.
GTTTGACATTACGCCATGTCTGTTTGGGATCAGATGTTGCTGTACCTGTTGGGGGCCGTCTTGGCCTATGCCCTGGTCTTGATCAAGTACCAGTAACCCAATCACCCATGAGCTGTCTTGGACTTATAATGATTGGGAGGGAAGGGCGGGCCTGTGGGGGTAGTCTGGGACAGTTGTACCTTATGGGTTGTACCTGGGGGAGTTCTCCGGCTGCCCCGATGAGTACGGGACACTTGGCACCGGTCGGGGCGCACATGAAGGTTGCCTTGCTAGTGTAGTTGACATGGGAGGGCTCCTGTACACCTCTTGGGGGTGGCCGGGGGGCTTTTTCAGGTCCACGCTGCCACAGTCTACATATTACGGCCTTTATGGCCCCCTTGGGAGACCTTCCAGGGTGGAGCTCCCTGGTGACCCCCCCCCCCCCCAGCAGGGCAGAAAGTCATTCTAATGCGTGATTTTGTGGGGAGAGACACGGTTATGGCTTTGAACCCAGAGAAGGGGATGGGTTTTTTTTGGCAAATTTAGGGGGTGTGGGGAGAGGGAGGGATGATGAGGAGAGAAAAAGAATGATAATAGGGGGAAAAAATATTTTTATGGTGACATATTCTGATGGAGGCGGGTTGACCTCACGCGGAGGTGAGCCAAGAAAATGTGAGTCTCCTTTGGGGACTTGGGTTTTCAATAGCAGGAAAAAAAATAATGTATATGCCATGGGTTTCGACTCTGGGCGACGTCAATACCTCCACTTTCTACTCCCTCACCGCTTTAGGATGCTCCTCCCTGGAATCAATGTTGATACACTAAGGGGTTTCCTTTTTATTTTATTTTTTTCTCGTATTGTTGGCTTGTTATATTTTCCTCTCATTGTTACTTGTTATTTTCATGTCTGAGAAGAATACATTGTAGTACTTCCCCTTCGGGAGTTGACCACCACTGAGCTGCGGGGGGATCCCCATGGTCTGGGGGCCCAACCTCTGAAGTGCCTTACCTCATCCCCCATTAGGCCCTAGCTGCCCACTCCAGCAATAGTTCTCCAATGGGAGACTTAGTTCGCATCCCCCTTTCTAGCACACTTTTGTTTTTTTCGTTCCCCTTTTTAACCTTATCATCCATCTTTCTCCTCATTTTTTCTTTTCTCCTACTTTTCTTTTCTTTCATATCTTCTCCCCATCTCTTCCACCACCTCATTTATTTCCTATTTCTTTTGCGAGGGTCTGTGAAGGGGACTTCATTCTCCTCAATGACGCTGAGGGTTCTGTCCTGGAACGTGAAGGGACTGAACGTTCCTGAAAAGAGGTCCAGCTGTCTTGCTGATTTATGGAGACAACGCCCTCAAGTGGTATTCTTATAGGAGACCCACTTCTGGGTGGAAAAAATCCCTAAACTGCATAGTAAACATTTCCCAATGGCCTATCATAGCGTATCACCCTCATCTAAATCCAAAGGTACGAGCATCCTACTGGCCAAAACCTTACCTTGGCAATTTCTGGACCTCCGCTCTGATCAAGAGGGTAGATACCTCTTTCTAGGAAAAATCCAACCACAAACATTCACCCTGGCAAACATATACCTCCCAAATGTGAATCAGATAACGGTGCTGGAAGGGTGTCTATCCTCCTTAGCTACCTTTGCCGACGGGACGCTGGTGATTGGAGGAGACTTAAATTTCACAGTGGACCCAAGCAAGGATTCCTCAGCGGGGGCCTCCGCCCTATAGCAGAGGTCCAGAACACGATTGAAAGAATTGTTGCACAGCCATCAGCTTGTGGATATATGGCATATCCTGCATCCGCTAGAGAGGGACTATTCTTTTTTCTCGCCTGTACACAGATCATATTCCAGAATAGATCTTTTCCTGGTGTCCCACGCAATGATCCCAAGAGTCTCTGGGGCAGACATAGGCCACATCGCAATATCGGACCACGCTCCAATCACACTAGAACTAACATTGCAACACCCGACTTCTGGATCCGCCAATTGGCGACTGAACGAGTCGCTCTTACAGGATCCTGAGGTCAAAGCAGACATCTTGAGGGAGTTGGGCCTCTTTTTTGAGACAAATAGGGACTCAGTCTCCAGCCCCCTATCCTTATGGGCCACACACGAATGTTACATTAGAGAGGTGCTTATTAAGCACGGCCACAGGCTCAAGAAGGCAAAAGCAAAAATATTATCGGACCTATTGTCTAAATTGCATGAACGTGAAAAACGTCATCTTGACGCGATCACTGAAGCAGAAATAGCCCGAATACAGGAACAGTTTAGAGAACATTCACTATTCCATGCAAAGACTAGACTGCTAGCAACTCGTAGGGTTTTTTACGAACACGGAGACAAGTGCAGCAGAGCACTAGCTAACACTTTAAGAACCCAACGTGGGTTACTTACATCCCGGCCTTGACTACCTCCGGAGGCACCAAAATCCATACCTCTTAGGAAATGGCGGAGCTATTCTGGGAATTTTATACCTCTCTTTACAACTTGCATCCCTCTCCCGCTGCAGTCCAGACCCCAGACAGGTTAGAAAAGTTAGACGCCTACCTATGGAATGCTAACCTGCCTACCCTAACTGAGGAGGAAATTGACCAATTATCACAACCCATTACTACAGAGGAACTCTCAAATGCACTAGCTGGTTCTCCAGGGGGGAAAGCGTCGGGCCCAGACGGTTTCACTGTCGGTACTTTAAAACCTTTCATGACCAGCTGGCAACGCATTTCATTGCCGCTTTCAATGCAATCTTAGAGGGTCATGCTGTACCCCCCGATTTCATAAGAGCAAGCATTTTGGTCATTCCCAAATCAGGGAAGGACCCACTCCTCTGTGCCAGTTACAGACCCATATCTCTCCTTAACTGCGACCTCAAATTGTTTACAAAAATTCTGGCAGAGAGACTGGGCTCGATAATACAGTGTGTCATTCCCCTCGATCAGGTCGGCTTCATTCGCAACAGAGAGGCACGTGATAACACGACCCGGACAGTGGATGTTATAGCCAGAGTGAAACACCTTAACCGTTTATCCTTTTATCAACCGACACTGAAAAAGCATTTGACAGGGTAAACTGGTATTTTCTTCTAGCCACACTGAGACACATAGGGATGCCTGCACCGTTTCTGTCCTGGATAGCAGCACTTTACTCGACCCCCACCACCACGGCCAGGGTCAATGGGGTGTCCTCGGAGTTCTTCGCTTTAGGGAACGGAACGCGACAGGGATGTCCGCTTTCCCCACTCCTATTTATTCTGTCATTAGAACCTTTATTGCAGCATATTAGGCTTAACCCAGACATCAGAGGACTGGAGACTGGTTCTTAGCATCACAAAGTTGCTGCTTACGCGGACCACCTTCTGTTTTATATAGCAGACCCTGTAGTCTCCCTACCTGTCCTATTAGCTGAAATACGTGTCTATGGGGACCTATCAGACTTTAAAGTCAACCTGCAAAAGTCTGAAGCTCTCAATGTTACTCTAGCACCAGAAGCCCTTGCTCACATCAGTAGTAACTTCCCATTTCGCTGGGCCACACAGTCCATCCAATATTTGGGAACCAAAATTCCTGCCAACCTTCATCTCATCTATCAATATAACCTCCAACCCTTACTGAACATTTTTTCAGCTGATCTAGACAAATGGAAAAACCTAGCAGTCTCATGGTTTGGCCATTGCAACATTCTGAAGATGAATGTAATGCCAAGACCGTTGTATCTTCTACAAGCCCCACCAGTTAAGATTCCGAGGAGCTTCTTTAATAGGCTCCGGTCCCTCTTTATCAATTATGTTTGGTGGGGTAAACCTTCCCGGTTCAAGAGATCCCTGCTACAAAGGTCGAAGCTTAGAGGTGGAGTGGGTCTACCAAACCCGTTGCTACATTGCACGGCAGTTCACATGACCAGAGTGGTAGACTGGTGCAGACATTCGTCACACAAACTATGGGTGTCCCTTGAACAGGAGTTAGTGCCAATCCCAATAGCCAGCCTTCCTTGGGCTGGAATTCACTGCTCCTGACTTTCCCTTTCACACCCTTTGATCGAGTCCACTATGCTCGAAATACGCAGATATTACCGCTTAACTGAGATGTCTAACTTCCCCTCCCCATTGACACCTATAGTTGGACACCCAGATTTTGTGCCCGGTTTAACTGATAAAGCTTTTATGCTCCAACAGGAAAAGAACCTGATAAGAACAATCTTTGGGAATTCTGATTGGGTAAGTCCATCAGTGGTTTTCCCCACCTTGAATTCTTCAGTTTTGGGCAAGTGGAAGATACTACAACTGACACATTTTCTACGTTCCCTCCCAAAACCTGCAAATTTCCGTAGACAGCCGAACTCGTTCGTAGACCTCTGCCTGGGAGACGATCCCCTGCAGAGGGCTCTTTCCCTCTCTTATGGTATTTTACTTGCTGCCTCCTCCCAACATGACCCCCCTTACCTGAGTAAGTGGGAGAGCGATCTCAACACTACCTTCTCAGAAGATCAAAAGAACCGCAAGTTTTCCTTGTGTAGCAGATACCAGGAGATCACTTTTAAAATTCTAACATGCTGGTACAGGACACCGGTGGTGTTGGCATCTATTTTCCCTGGCCATAGCCCGTTCTGCTGGAGATGTGGTTCCCAAGTGGGCACCTTACTCCACATTTTCTGGGACTGTCCGAAGATTACACCATTCTGGCAACAGGTACTGCAGATCGTTTACGAACTTACAGAGATTTCACTTGTGGATAATCCAGCTGCCATACTTCTTAATTTAACTCCTATGTCCAGCAAAAGATACAGAAAATCCTTGTTGAAACATCTGTTAAACGCAGCCAGGGCGTGTATTCCTAGCGTGTGGAAACAACAATCCCCGCCTACGTTGCGGCAATGGTTTGCCAGGGTGAACGACATCCAACAGATGGAGGCCCTGACAGCTGCCCTCAGAGATAAGACAGATGAGCATAACACACGCTGGCTATATTGGGACATGTTCTGATATTCAAAAGATTATTTGACTTATTCATAGTCAGATTCCTCCGAGAGAGCTAATAGCCTAGCGCCGCCGACCCTCCTGAAGTTTCTTTCCCCTTCTTTTCCTACACTTTCACTTTTATTTGACACTTCCTTTGTTTTTTGTTTTTTTCTTCTTCTTTGGCACCTAGGTGTCATTTTTCTTTTACCCCCCCAAAACAAAAGTCTTAGATTAGTGGTTCTCAACTCCTGTCCTCGGGACCCACCAAGAGGCCAGGTTTGCAGGATTCTACTCTGCTTCTCCCCAAGGTAATACTTAAAATCTGGCCTGTTGGTGGGTCCTGAGGACAGGAGTTGAGAACCACTGTCTTAGATAAAATCACAGGTATGCCTAATCACTAGGAGTGGCTGCTGTGGGGAGGAGATAAAGTAACCTATAATGAGCAAGAGAGGTGCTTGGTTCCCTGCCATGCAGTGGCTCACTAGCTGTTAGTAATATACTCTTCATATTAGCTTGTGCATGACCAAGGAGTTCCTTTATTTACTTTCTACCACATGGAACAGTCAAATACAGGATATATATGTTGTAGTGGCTGAACCCCACAGTTATTTTAAAATGTATCTGCTTCTGGTGGTATTCTTTTTATTGTCGGTCTCTTCAAGATCTATGTATATACATTGCAAAGGTATTAATGTTTGTACTCTGATCCGTGTAAAGGAGCCTAGTCATTCCATGCTGTTTGTTTCACTGCATACCATAAATAAAGAGTTAAAAAAAAAAAATCTTTAAAATATTCCTTGGCAATGTGCCGCTGCACAGAAGCTTATTTTTTCCTTTGGGAAGGTATGTCATAGGGTGAGTTACAGGCAGGATATTGTAGACGGGTCTACAACATTGTCACCCCATAACAGGAAATGCCTAAATAGGACTTTTATATTAGTGTCACCAGCAGTTAACGTATAGAATTTTAGTGGTTGGGTTTACATCTAATTTAATAAACTAAGCTTGAGCTCTTTGCCTATGCAGTGATAGGGTACATGTTCTTTTGTGCCCTACATGTGTTCACAGATCTGCACATCTAAGTCCTTTTGGGAACCAATGTCTGTTTGATAGCTCTTTAGAGTGGAGAGGACACCTGGATGTTCGAGTTTGTCGCCTGTAATGCACAGTACTCTTGATGGTGGTCTGAGGAGACACCTGTAATTCACACAGTGGTCTGGACAGTGGTCTGAGGGGAGGCCTGTAATGTACACACTCATATGGCTCTGGGCAGTCTGAGAAGGCCTGTAATGCACAGTGCTCTGAATGGTTGTGAGTCGGGACTCTCCTGAGCTCTGCACAGTGCTCTGGGTGGTCATCTGAGGAGGCCTGTAATGCTGCTCAGTTCTAACCAAGCTACGGTACCTTGCTTGCTGGGAGCAGAAGCACTCATGGGCTTTACAGGCGGAGTTCCAAGGAAACCAGAAATCCATGTGGGTAAACGTTCCTCCCTCACATTTTCATTTACTTTTCATTCGTTGACAAAATGCAATTCATTTTCGTCATAGTTTTCGTTACAAAAATGTGGGATAATTTTAATTTTCGTTACTGGAAATATGCCACTGATGAAAATTATGATGATAATGCTTTCGTCAACAAAATTAACACTGGTACACAGTCAAAACCCCAAAATAAAAAAAAACTCTAGAAAACAAACTCTGATTTGATTCACATTCTATGACCATATAATTGTACACTTAATTTTTGCTACTGG
>BLSH010185622.1:24279-36149 GCA_018402905.1 Glandirana rugosa
GTAACGTGTAGACAATAAGTGTGAAAAAAAATCAGACACACAGTGAAATTTACTTTGGTAGTTAGTAACGTGTAGACAATAAGTGTGAAGAAAAATTTCAGACACAGTGAAAATAATAACGGCGATTAGTGACGTGTAGACAATAAGTGTGAAGAAAAATCAGACACAGTGAAAATAATAACGGCGATTAGTAACGTGTAGACAATAAGTGTGTGTTGTAGACAAGACGTGGTCTTTTCTACAAGAAGTGTGTAATGTAGACAAGACGTGTGTAGACTTTTATCAAATCTTGTGAAATGGATTTTGGTCCCTCCTTGGTATGTGGACAAGAAGTTTGTAGACCTTAGACACACACTTTGATGTCGTATCTCTTCTTGTCCGTCATCTTTTCTGGTGCAGAACAGATGTTGTGTGTGAATAACAGATGTGCAATGATTAGCGGCAATAATAAAAGTGACACAGACTAAAAAGAAGTGTGAATAACAGATGTGCAGTGATTAGCGGCAATAATAAAAGTGACACAGACTTTAAAAAGAAGTGTGAATAACAGATGTGCAATGATTGATGGTTTCATTTAAAGTGACACACAGACTAAAAAAAAGTGTGAATAACAGATGTGCAATGATTGACGGTTTCATTTAAAGTGACACACAGACTAAAAAGAAGTGTGAATAACAGATGTGCAATGATTGACGGTTTCATTTAAAGTGACACACAGACTAAAAAGAAGTGTGAATAACAGATGTGCAACGATTGACGGTTTAATTTAAAGTGACACACAGACTTTAAAAAATTGTGCAGAAGAGATGTGCACTGATTCCCGGTTTCATTTAAAGTGACACACACATTTTGCAGAACAGTGATATGGGTACTCCTGGCTTATTTATACTTTTTTGACACAGTTTGAAGATGATTTTAGAACAGTTCTATGGCCTCTAATGTTAATTAATACTTTTCAGACCCATTTTGAAGATGATCTCCATTTTTGCATTTTTTATGTTTTTATTTTTTTTTAAATATTTAAAGTTATTTCCCTGTCCCCATTTCTTTGTAGGTCACTTGTCCCACCCTTACCCACATTTCCCTCCTTTTGCAGACCTCTAGGACCTTTCAGGACTATTTTCCAGCCTTTTTTGTGCCTAAAAGTCAGTGTCCCCATTGATTTCAATGGGGTTCGGGGTCCGGGACAAAGTTCGGGTTCTGTCCGGACCCGAACCCAGACTATGTCCCGAAGTTCGGCCGAACCAGCAGAACCCGGACTTCTAGAAGTTCGCTCATCTCTACTTATAACCTGATCCACATCCGAGAGGGCAACGAGTGGAAAACAGCATTCCGGACTCGTTTTGGCCACTACGAGTACCTCGTCATGCCCTTCGGACTCTGCAACGCCCCAGCCACATTCCAGCACCTGGTCAATGACATCTTTTGAGATTACCTGGATCTCTGCGTTATCTATCTTGATGACATCCTAATTTTTTCATCCTCCCTGCAAGAGCACCGCCAACATTTCCGTTGTGTCCTCAGCCGGTTGCGGCAACACAGGTTATATGCCAAGGCAGGAAAGTACGCCTTCGAGCGCTCCAGTATCCCATTCCTTGGACTGATTCTGTTGGCTACTGGAGTTACAATGGACCCCCAGAAGGTTGCAGCTATTCTAGACTGGCCAGCACCCATGGATAAGACAAGGGTCCACCACTTTGTAGGGTTCTCTAACTTCTACAGGAGATTTATCAGGGGATTCTCAGCCATTATCGCCCCTCTCACCCAACTTACAAAGCAAGGTAAGCAGTTCCAGTGGTCTTCTGAGGCGCAAAACGCTTTCCAAACCCTGAGAAAGCTCTTCACAACAGCACCCATCCTTAAACATCCAGACGCCACTCTGCCCTACGTCCTGGAGGTTGACACCTCCGAGACAGCCGTGGGAGCTGTTCTCTCCCAAAGGCAGGGAATGAAAGCATACCTTCACCCCGTAGCCTTCTTCTCCCGCAAACTCTCAGCTCCGGAGAAGAACTATGATGTGGGGGACAGGGAGTTGCTGGCCATCAAGGCTGCTCTGGAGGAATGGCGCTACCTACTTTAAGGAGCTCAGCACCCCGTCCTGATCTATACGGATCATACGAATCTAGAGTACCTCAGGATGGCCAAGAGGCTCAAACCCCATCAGGCCCGCTGGGTGCTCTTTTTCTCTAGATTCCAATTCCATTTGACATACAGGCCTGGGTCGAAGAACACCAAACCTGATGCCCTAATCCGTATGTTTGCTGAACCTGGAACATCTGCCCCTCCTGACACCATCTTACAGCCTATAAATTTCTTGTTCACTCAGGATGATCTACTCTCCCAGATTCGGAGAACCTCAACTTACTCTTCTGGATCACTTAGCCAAGGGCTGGCCTGGAAGGATGGTCTCTGGTGGCATAAGAACCAACTTTTCGTGCCCAAGGAACTGTGCCCGGCCGTCTAGAAACTCTGCCACGACCACAAATTAGCCGGGCACTTTGGCACACGGAAAACCACAGAACTTGTACTACGCTCTTTTTGGTGGCCATTACTTGATGAGGACTGTCAGGCCTACATTCGCTCCTGCCCTTAATGTGCCAGGAACAAAACAGACAAAATCAAGGCTTGGGGGCCCTTCCTATCCCTGAGCTGCCTTGGTCCAAGATCACAATGGATTTTATAGTGTAGCTGCCCCCAGCTAATGGGCATACCACAATCTTCATAGTCTTGGATCGGCTGACTAAAATGGCTCATTTTCTCCCAATGAAGGACACCCCCACTGCAAAATAGATTTCTGAGATTTTCATCAATGAAGTTGTCCGGCTACATGGCATCCCAGACAACATAGTGTCTGATAGAGGAGTTCAGTTCACCTCTCGCTTTTGGAGAGCCGTCTGTTCTGCCCTGTTAATCGATCTCTCCTTCTCGACGGCCTACCACCCCCAAACTAATGGCCAGACCAAGAGGACAAACCAAACGCTAGAACAGTACCTCCGCTGTTTCTCATCCTACTCCCAAGATGATTGGTGCATGTTATTACCTCTGGCAGAGTTTGCCTATAATAATTCAGTGCACTCCTCAACAAAGCAATCACCCTTCTGGGCCAACTACGGCTTCCACCCCACAGAGCTTCCCAGCTTAACAGGCGAAACTTCGGTACCAGCAGTACAGGAGTCCTCCCAGTTCTTCCGAACCAACTGGAAGCTGCTACAAGAGACACTTACTAAAACACAAGAGCTGAGCAAGGCCGTTTTCGATAAAAGGAAACGCAGTGAACTCGACCTGCAACCTGGCGACAAGACCTGGCTGTCTACAAAGAACCTGAGGTTGTCTTGTCAGTCCAAAAAGTTGGGTCCGCGTTTCATTGGCCCCTTCTCTGTCAAGAGAAAGATCAACCAGGTCTCCTATGAGTTGGAACTTCCTCTTTCCCTGTGGATACACCCGGTGTTCCATGTTTCGTTATTGAGGCCCCGGATCCCTTCCCCAATAGAGCTAATGGTCCCCCTGCCCCTGTCCTGATCGACGGTGAAGAGGAATTTGAGGTTGAGTCAATAGTCAACTGCAGGAAGAGGGGTGGCAGGATCAAGTATCACGTAAAGTGGAAGGGTTACAGCCCTGAGGAAAGCTCTTAGGAGCCCGAAGCCAATCTCCATGCGGATGATTGTATCCAAGCCTTCAAAGACCGCAATCCAACCAAGCTGGCTAAGCTGGGCATCCGGAGGCTGCCCCTTGGGAGGGGGCAGTGTTAGGAGAAAATCTGTATTTTCTGGACTTTAGGTGCCCATGCGTGTGCCTGTGCGCGTTCTCGCATCCCCGTGCAAGGACACGCGCCAGAAACGGCACCAAACGGTGCTATTTGAACCCTCTGCACCTGTCAGCAAGTGCTGTCCGTTCTACAGCGTCTGAGTACCTGTGAGCCCCAGCTCTGTTCCTGTATCCTGTTCCTATGTTGCTACCTGTTTCTCTGATCTGATCCGGCTTGACCTGATCTGCTGTTTATCTGCCTGCACTAACCCCGGCTATCCACGACCATCCGATTGTCTGACCCCTCTGCACTTCTGCTGCCAGTCTGTTAATGAACTTTGCTTGGACTTGACCACTCTCTTGCCTGACCCCTTGGTACCGCACAGCCCGCCAGTTGCCGACCCGGCCTGTATGACCATCCTTCTGATCTGCATGCCCCTCTGGAGCTTCACATCACCACCAGTGACCATCCAGCCCTTGTGCCATCCCGCACTCCGGGACTTTCTGTCTACTCTACCAGGGGTCCCTTAATCGGGTGCGCAAGAGCGGTTGCTCTCTGCGTAAGTCAGACTCCACCACCAAGATCATGACATCATCATTCATCATCATCATTCATCAGGGCCTCGAAATTGACCTCACCACTTTCCTTAATTAATTCGTTAAGGGCTTTGAGCGCTCAACATTCAGCGTGAGTACACTCTCGTCACTTGAATACATCTGATTCACCCTGAGGCTCATCAGTAGCATATTTAGGGCCCTCAAATTGGCATTTCAAATTTAACTTGTGGGCAAATAAATTCAGAGCCTTAATGACATCAAAGAGATCCATAAATGTTTCTGGGACAGAAATTCAGACCCAATCATAATAAAGACATTTCATCAGATGTAAAGTGATGAGATGTTAAATTAATGATGTCAAAGCTATTCTCATCTACTGGTCTGGTCTGGTCACATAAACGTCCATTTTTTCTTGTATAGTGTTGGTCTGTAGAAGTCTGTCGGTGGAAGTTGATATAAAAAATACCTGTCTCTATCTAGAGGGAGGGGTGGGGGATGGCACAGAATTCCCTGCACCTTATGCATCCTTCCTCCTGACCGTACCATGACCTCTATTGGCACCCATATGTTTGTGCGCCCTAACAACTTGTCCTTCCCACGAAGGGGGATCTTTACATTTCGTGGGGAGGGGGTGCGATTATATTCACCACATGAATCACCACCACCAGATCTACCCCAATGTCCACATACAAGGAGATTGGGTCTATGTCCTTGTTCATTGTATTGTCCCTGAAAAGAAAGAACTGAAGAAACAGATGAGTAATCAGAAAAATCGTTTTCAGAATCTAAATCGGTTCTTTGAGTGAATATGCTGCCCCTTCTCACATTCTGCCATCTATATGCCCATCCTGTCTGAAGCGCTATTTGATCCTTCACGCATTTCTTATCCTTATGTTTTATGATTTGCTGATTAAGGCTGGGTTCACACCTATGGGAATTGGATGCAGCTTAAACCGCATCCAATTCGCAGGACACTTGAAAACACATTATTTTCAAGGTGTCCAGTTCACATATGTGCGGTGCATTCACAGTCCGCATTGCACAGAAAACGTGTGCATTTTCTATGCAATGCGGTGCGAATTCCCAGCCCGTTGTGTTCAATGGGAGCGCATCTAACACGGAGATGCACTCGGCATTGAACGGGGATATTTTCCCCTGCTCGCGGCCCCTCCCACCACAGCTGCTGCACTGTGAGAACGGACAGGCTCCACCAGACTGATGTGAATCCAGCCTTAATCTTTCTAGGTTCTCTTTCAGTTTAGCATTTTCCTTTTTATAGGTAGTAGACTCTGAGTGACCTCCTATCTTCCCTAGGATGGTTTGAACCTCCCTGTCCAGTCTCAGGACCTCTTCATGATAGTGATCTTTAAGTATACCAATCATGCTCAATGAGCATGCTGTAAGGTTCTGTTCCCATTTATCTTTTCTGGGGCCAACACTTATTTCCCAATATCCTCAGATGAGTTATCACATGTGATACCTATATACAGGTATCATATGTGATACACATATTTAGGAACAAATATTGTAGTATTTAGTATTAACATCTGAATACATACCTGGTTGTTTGCATGTGATTCGGCCTCCTATATAGATGTGCACTAACACACATCATTTTTGATGTGCTTATAGCTCCCTATACAGGTATGAGTATATATCCAGTTTCTTAAGAACTATGAACTACTGATGTGAGTGACCTTTTTAATCCATCTTAACCTGTTACACACACTTTAATTTACTTTATTTTATTTAATTTAGTTTACTTTATTTTTCTTTTCTTTTTCTTTTTTGCTTTTTGTTTTTTTTTATTTCATTTTTTACATTTCATTTCTATTCCATAATGATTTTTATTGGATTTGTCTATATGAATTTACCTTTTTTGTCATACTATACTACTGCTATGTATCAGTTTGAGAGCACTTTTATGGTATTTTTAACAGTATTTTATCTCCTACCTTTGTGAGTAGTCTGTATTGTAGCCCTAATAAACTTTGCCTTGATTCCTTAATGGGCTCCTATCCCTGCTTCATACATAAGGTCAGCATTCACCTTTTGACTCCTATAAAATTATGTTACTCCAACGGGTTTTCTTTGACTGTTTTGTTTGCATTGGACGTTTTTCTACCTTCCATTAGAGCAGAGGTATGCAATTAGCGGACCTCCAGCTGTTGCAGAACTACAAGTCCCATGAGGCATAGCAAGACTCTGACAGCCACAAGCATGACACCCAGAGGCAGAGGCATGATGGGACTTGTAGTTTTGCAACAGCTGGAGGTCCACTAATTGCATATTCCTGCATTAGAGGAATGTGTGTTGTCCACATGGTTTAACTTTCATATATGTGTATTTCTCTTTTTCAAGTGGGGAGCACTTATATTAACTGACCTTCATTAATTTATAATGTAGTGTTGATGTATATGTTTATGCTCTGTCTGACACAGATTTTGAGACTGTTACAAAGCAAACAAGTCCTGAAGAAGTGGATATATCTGCCATAAAACATGTTGGCTACTTCCTTGTAACATCTCTGTTTAATATGTTATGTGTATAAATACACTACTGTTTTTTATACATGTAGGGGTATGTGTGTCAGCCCCCTACTTTTTTTCTGTACTTATGTCCTTTTCTACTATTCAATAAATATTTAAATGCATATATGTATCGTTATTTGTTTGGAGGAGACCATTTAACACCCAGATCTATTTACTAATCCCCTTTCCCTTCTTCCTAAATCATTGCTAACTGAGAAGATCTGCTTTAAAGTAAACCTTTCCTAAAAGAAACATGGGCACTGCAAAATGTTGACTTTCTTCTGAACATGCTAATGCCTGACTGCTGTGTTGACCCACTGCTTCACTTCTTTTGGAGTGACTGACCTGAATGATGCATTCAGATCTGCAATGGCAGAAAGAAGTAACAACTTCTTGTTTGCATGCTTGTTCCAGGTCTGTGAATCAAAGCATAGACACCAGAGAGTAAGCATGCAAGCAAGCAATAACAGCCTCTATGTTTCTCTCAGGAAATGGTTTCTTGATCTACAATAACATGTATTTTAACTACTTGACCTCTGATAAAGACATTAAAAGCATACCAGTAAGTCTCCAGCAGCTGGCGATCCAGACCCTGCTTGGGAGAGAGACTGCTGACACTGTGATAATGTGAACTTCACACCACTGTGTTTTTTATGGACTTTTTTCAAGGACTATAGACTCCTTTCATTCGCTTATCATTTCTCACCCCCCCCCCCTTTTTTTGCGGCTGGGTGCATTTAGGGTGCTAATGCCATTTATAAATCTCGTTTTAGTTACTTTTGGAATTCTAATAAGTGTCTATGACACTGATTATGAACTCCCCAGTATATGTTCAAAATGAGTGAGGATTTGTGACATATTGGACAGTGTTTCTTCTGTATCTTATCAACATTTAAATGGCCATTCAATTTTATGGTGTGTTTTTTCCCATTACTGGTTTCAGCGCAGCATATTTTTTCTGTAAGAGGAGTTCTGTTAGCCTGTGCTTCTTTGCTTTTTCACCTCATCATCTTTGGTCTCATCAACTCTGTGTGTTATTTTTAGGACCTCCACCATCATCATACAGTGCTGCTGCATGCTTCTATTTTTTTTACTTGCACAACACAAAAAAAATACTAACAGAGTCACATTTTTACTGGCAGTTCAAAAAGTAATGGCCCGTACACACAATCCGAAAATTGGATGAAAAATACCGAATACGATGCCATTGTACGATAATCGGATCGTTAGTACACAGCTTACGAGAGCTGATCATGACAGTTCATCAGATAATATTCGATCGGACATGCATGAAAATTTTGATCGCATGATACCAGATCGTACGATTTTCGTTTAATCAGTACCGTTGTCCGAAAATACAATACAAATACATTACAACACATGACATCACTTCAGATTTTTTATTCTGTCGTATGAGAATTTTCGTGACTTTAGTAAACTCTTCCGATTCCATCTGACATTAGCATGCAAAAAAAAAAAACGGACGATCTGTCGTCCGATTTTCGGATCGTGTGTATGGGGCATTAGGCAAAATGACTGTTCAGTGCATATATCAATATTTAAACTACCAACATGTAGCTAGTGCAATTAGCAATGTGCTTACAGTATATCAAACTGTAAACCCGAACATTATGGGGTGTTTGTGGCAAATTTGAGTGCAGCGGAGAGCCCCATAATGCACTGTGAGATCACAGTGCATTGGCGTCTTATGATTGGCCAAAGCATGCACCTGACCTGCATGCTTTGGCCAATCACAGCACGCTCTGCTGCAAGAGCCAAGATTGGCCAAAGGCAGGGTGCCTTTGGTCAATCATGGCTCAGGGGGAAGTCCACGCCCCACACTATATAAGGCTGCTTACACAGTGGCCGTATGTAGTGTGATAACATAGCGAATTGGAGAGAGATTAGGCAGTTTAGTTAGTGGATAGAGTGTGTAGTCAGTGTAGTATATATACAGAGTGCAGGCAGTGTAGAATATATTACAGTATAGTATATATTACAGTGCAGGCAGTGTAGAATATACAGTATATATATGTATAGTCAGTGCAGGCAGTGTATTAATATATATAGAGAGCCTAGTATATATATATAAATATATATATATATATATATACTCTGCATTCAGTGTAGACTATATATACAGTCAGTGCAGACAGAGTATTAATATATACAGTATCTCAAAAAAGTGAGTACACCCCTCACATTTTTATACATATTTTATTCTATCTTTTCATGTGACAACACTGAAGAAATGATACTTTGCTACAATGTAAGGTGGTAAGTGTACAGCTCGTATAGCAGTGTAAATTTGCTGCCCCCTCAAAATAACTCAAAACACAGCCATTAATGTCTAAACCACTGGCAACAAAAGTGAGTACACCCCTAAGTGAAAATGTCCAAATAGGGACCAATTAGCCATTTTCCCTCCCCAGGGTAATAGGACTCGTTAGTGTTACAAGGTCTCAGGTGTGAATGGGGAGCAGGTGCATTAAATTTGGTGTTATCGCTCTCTCATACTGGTCACTGGAAGTTCAACATGGGACCTCATGGCAAAGAACTCTCTGAGGATCTAAAAAAAATAATTGTTACTATACATTAAGCTGGCCTAGACTATAAGAGGATTGCCAAGACCCTGAAAGTCTGCTGCAGCACAGTGGCCAAGACCATACAGGGGTTTAACTGGACAGGTTCCACTCAGAACAGGCCAAGCCATGGGAACCAAAGAAGTTGAATACACATGCTCAGCGTCATATCTAGAGGTTGTCTTTGGGAAATAGACATATGAGTGCTGCCAGCATTGCTGCAGAGGTTGAAGAGGTGTGAGGTCAACCCGTCAGTGCTCAGTCCATACGTTGCACAATGCATCAAATTGGTCTGCATGGCTGTCATCCCAGAAGGTAGCCTCTTCTAAAGATGATGTACAAGAAAGCCCGCAAATAGTTTGCTGAAGACAAGCAGACTAAGAACATGGATTACTGGAACCATGTCCTGTGGCCTGATGAGACCAAGATAAACTTTGGTTCAGATGGTGTCAAGCGTGTGTGATGGCAACCAGGTGAGGAGTACAAAGACAAGTGTGTCTTGCCTACAGTCAAGCATGGTGGTGGGAGCGTCATGGTCTGAGGCTGCATGAGTCTTTCCGGCACTTGGGAGGTACAGTTCATTGAGGGAACCATGAATGCCAACATGTACTGTGACATATTGAAGCAGAGCATAATCCCCTCCCTTCAGAGACTGGGCTGCAGGGCAGTATTCCAACATGATAACAACCCCAAACACACCTCCAAGATGACCACTGCCTTGCAGGCAAAAAATCAGGGTCATAGGGTGTGCATGTTCACACACATTTTTTACCTATTTGGGGTATTCTGGTGCGGGTTGAACCGGACGAGCTGAATCGGGGGGGGGGGGGGTTTCTCCTTGTAAAAAACAGTGCTCAGGAATATCAGGGTAGATCAGTGTTGCCAACCTCCAACAGCATTTTTTACTGGCATAACATAGAAAATTTACTGGCGGAGCACATTTTTTACTGGCAACTTGAAAAATAATAGAACTCCTATTAAAAACTGAGACAATTGATATTTAAACACAACACGGAAACACTGACAATACCGATATCAAGTAATTTGCCTGATTTACACCTAAAAGGTCAGCACAGCATGACAAATTATCAGACCCTGATATTTATAGACAGTTGTAAAAATCACTGATTTTTACAAACTGTCAGTAAATTTACTGGCGGTTGGCAACCCTGGGGTAGCTTCTTAAAGGTACTAGGTTGCAGCTACAGTAAACACAGGTGATCCTGCTACAGGGATATGAAGGAATGAGATGGCAGAGCTCTCCTGCACGATCAATATAGTCAGACTTTACATCTAAAGTGCTAGTGCATAGATAAATGAAATAATAAATTGATACTGTGACTATTTCTACCCCAAACCTATAGTGTTCTATAAACAATTATAACGCAACAATGTAATCGACAATTACTGTGAAAAGCTGTTACATGTGAGTTCTAACTCAAAACATTGGTAGTTAAAGTGTTTCTCACTCTCTGCCAGAGAACTATAACAAAAATATAACTATATAGCAGTGGTGTCAAACTCAATTTCATTGTGGGCCACATCAACATTATAGTTGCACGTAAAAGGGCCGGTTGTATCTTTAAGACTATATGTCCAGAGCATCCCCTTCCCTTACATTAGATGTCAAGAGTCACCCCCACCATCTGAAGTTGAATCCTCCACCCTCCCTTACATCAAAGTGCACCCCCTTACCTTATGCTGCTGCTGGGAAGAAGCTGGATGCATTGCTGGAAAGCAGAAAGTACAGGGTCTGGAGGAGGACCAGAGGTGGGCTGGAGCTCCCCTGCAGCTGCAGGAGAGGTGCGAGGGCCACATGAAATGGTCTGGAGGGCCGGATTCGGCCCGCGGGCCTTGTGTTTGACACCTGTGCTATATAGTGTCCCACTGAAAAAAGCAAAAAATGTGAATCATATATTGTGGAGAATAAAAATGTGAATAAAAATATGAATAAAAATGAAAAATGTGAAAAATATCCAAAGAATTTTAAAGTTTGTGTTTTTTCCGTGTTTCAAATGATCAATAATGTTGGTGACAAATTCTTCTGTGCTTCAATCTCATCAAGCCTTAAATAATGATACTAGATCACTCACCAGAGTTCCAGGCTGGAAAATTATAACCAGCAAAAGCATATATGGTCTCCTGTGCTGTTAGCTCTAAGGAATCGCTCCCTGCTCAGCTGCTAATCCAATCCTCCACTGGATGTCTCCCAGCTTGATCAATCCGTTTCCAGCCAGCACATCGATTTTTGAATGGATATCCTTGCTGAGTGGGTCCCTGAAGATCCTGCCACTTAGCGGCTTCTTACCACTTGATCAATGCTCACATGGGAAGGGAAGAGAAGAGGGCTCCATAGTGTATTACCATAAAAACTTTATTTTAAAATAGATAAATTATTACACTCACATCTTTAAAGTGTCAGCCTGACACTTAGGGATTCAAGGCATAAACATAT
>BLSH010185622.1:55959-70019 GCA_018402905.1 Glandirana rugosa
ATCATATATATATATATATATATATATATATATATATATATACATATATATATATATATATATATATATATATACAATATTTATTTACTAAATAAAATGTAATAGATGACAAAGGTCTCCAAAGTACTATGGGTGATTTAAACAGAATAGCTATGCTTTGCAGCTCCCTCTGCCTGTTTTTCTGATAATTTGATCTCTCTCTAATGAAGTTAGTGCTATGATTAGGCTTTGTACCATGCCAGTGTTACCTTAAGATACAAGAGCTCCACTTGCTGACATGATAGAAAACTAAATAATATTGCTATGGAAGTCTTCATGTTTGAACTGATGAAATAATGAATACATAAAAAAGAAGAAAGTAAATAGTCTAGAAGGTGGTGATGTATCCATTCATCCATGATGGAAAATACCATTTTACCAGACTGCAATGCCACTGTTAGTATGGTGCCTACTAGTCTGGAGTGGAAGGCGTCATTTTATAAAGAAAAAGCAGATGTCAGGCTTGCTTTAACCAGTTTGTTCCAACATCAATTAAAGCTTTACTATTTTTCAATGTTGACCATGGTTAGACATATATATAAGCAGCAATGATGACACCTGATGGTATACTAGAGAATAGTTGAGCAACCAAAGTTGCTACCACTTTGTCTTTTTTTTATTTTAAACGTAGTTTTGAAATGAGCGCTTTGTTTTCTCTGCAGATGTGGAAATGCTCTCTTTCCAATGACATAATGACTCATGATAGATGAAAGAAGTATTTTTAAATTCATATATATTTAAAGCCAGAGTTAGTAATTATGCCAAACTTGATCTGGCAAGTTTGCTAGGTGCCAGAATACTGGAAAAAACACTGAGTATGCAAATTCATAGCAAAACCTATGAATTGCAGTGTATGCAGTAAATGGGAAACCCTTTCATGTTCTAAGCTATTGGTATTCATAAAGTGTCAGTGGTCACTTAAAACCATCTAAATGTTTTAATAAGCCTATGTTGTAATCTGTCATACTTTAAACCAGCACTGCCTAGGGATTGTTATCAATACGCTAAATCAGGAGGCTTCAGACTTTTTTAGACAAAGTGTCAGTTCATTGTTTGGAAGTTAACTTTGGTCAGTAGGAGTAAATAACTGCCAAGCATGTAAGGTCAGTGCAAGTTAAAATGGTCCTATGTTTGTGGTCAGTGGGAATAAAAAAATGCCCCTATGTCAGTGTTTAGAGAGAGTAAAAAATGCCCCATGTTGGTGGTCAGAGCGAGTAAAAAATTCCAATGCGTTAGTGTTCTGAGTGAGTAAAACAATGCTCAATATCGGTTGTAGCAATACATGCCCTGGCATCAGTGCTTAGTGGGAGTAAACACCGCCGTAAAAAATGTCCCTGGGTCAGTGGTCAGTAAATATTTCCTTGTGTCAGTGGTCAGTAAGAATAAAAAATGTCCCTGTATTATTGGAGCAATAAATGCCCCTGTATAGTTCTAAGAATGGTGCTCCTGTGTCATTAGGAGGAATGGTGCTCCTGTGCGAGTGAGAAAAATGGTGCTCCTTTTTCAATGAGAAGAATGATGCCCCTGTGTCAGTGAGAGAAATTGTGCCCCATGTCAGTGAGAGGAATTGCGCCCCTGTGTCAGAGGTCAGTGAGAAATTGTGCCACATTAATGAGGTTCAGTAGAAACTTACTGCCGACTCAATGTCTAGAGCTGCTCCTCATCACACTATGCAGACACCATCAGAAAGAAGATCACCTTTACCAGAGCCTATTACATTGCTGGGTGCCGAAACACTCTGTGTTCCAGTGCCTTGCTCCCACCCTCCAGCATGCATTAAGAAAACCCTGCATGCAGCATTACAAGGGTCAGTCTATGCCAATCAGTGTGCTGTAACTTGCCTGCGGTCCATAGCTTTGGTACTGCGGCACAAAATAGTCACAATTAATGTAACCCATCAATTTGCAATGTAACAGATCCTCTTGATAGCCCCCTTCATCTGCTACTGATAATTACATTCCATGTATTTCCCTGATAACTTATTTGCCTGTCAGAGTCCAGATTAAAAAGCCTGTTGTGAACTACAACACTGAGCTTCTTACTAACGACTCTGGCAGACAAATTAAGTAAACCTTTCTCTCATCTGAAAGCAACAGTGCTTGGGCATTGTGATTGGCCACTAAAAGCACTAAGTATTGCATCATCGGAGGAAGAGGAGATGGTCACATGCCCCCTCATATTGAGAAGATATTTGTATTTCACAGGGCTTTGACTAGCAAACCAGATAGTGAATAAAAATAATCAAGGAAAGCATCTACAGCAGAGAAGGTATGCTATCAGGTAGAGTTGTTACTTTTCTTGAATGGTCAAAGTGTAAAGCTGGCCTTACATGATTAGATTTTTCTTCATTCAGCCCTCAAGCCTGCTAGGCTAATGTATTCTCACAGTCTCTAGGGGTGAATGGATGTAGCCACTGTTCAGCCAACAATTTTATGCCTGGCTCCTTCCATTTTTAAATTGAAGGATGTCAGATGGGAGGAGACTGCCACACTCACCCACTAAGCAAATTTTGGCCAGTTCATGGACAAAAGTCAAATAGTGTATGCCTTAGCTTTACTTCAAATATAGCCACATAGGCATATTTACCATTAGGCATATCAGCCCTGTGCCTATAGGCAGCAGGGTCAAGGAGGCTGATTTTTTTTCCATTACCGTTATAACACGCATTCTTTCCCAGAATCATGTCATATAAACTTATTCATGCATTGGCACAATATTCTAAGTCAGGTTAGTACAAATAAACAAGAAACTGAGAGAAGATACTTCCACCACTTGGGTGACTCTTTGAGCATCAAAGATTGTGTGCTTACAGGCTGTAGTGATGGAAATCCAGGCCATGAATAGAGCACAGAAGTAAGTATAGCACAACATATAGAATATAGCATAGAGGTGTGTTGGCTTTAAATTCACAGTGTCAATTAATATACATAACATATGTTTCCAATTTGCCACTGTTATCATCTTTAAATGTTTAAGTATTTAAGTATTTATATCCACAATGATTTGTCCAAATTTATATCTTTGAATATTTGCGCTAAATTAAGCCAATTATATATGATAGGTAGAAACTGCCTATTAAAGTGGTTCTAAAGATAGAAGAGTATTTTTTTAACCTTAATGCATTCTCTGCATAAAAACTACTGTGTGCAGCTACCCCCTCCCCCCATATAATTACCTGAGCCTGATCTTGATCCAGTACTATGCCCGAGAGCAGCTCTCTCTGCTCTCTCAGTAAAAAGAGCTTTGAGAGCTGATTGGAGGGAAGGAACACAGGAACAGAGCTGAGTCTATCAATCAGCTGGAGCTCCATCCCCTGTCACCTATTTTCTCTTGGTGTCAGGAAAACTTGTCATAAGTGATTCATACTGATAGCAGAGAAACAAAGCAACAGACAGGAATGACAGTGAGGGATTTATTTACTAAAGGCAAATCCACTTTTCTCCACAAGTGCACTGCTAGTGCTCCACAAGTGCACTTGGAAGTGCAGTCGCTGTAGATCCGAGGCGGACATGCAATGAAAATTAAAAACAGCATTTTTGCTTGTACATGATTCGATGACAAAATCAGCAGAGCTTCCCCTCATTTCAGATCTTCCCCTCAGATCTACAGCGACTGCACTGCCAAGTGTACTTGTGGAGCAATAGCAGTGCACTTGTGGAGCAAAGTGGATTTGCCTTTAGTAAATCAACCCCTTAGTGCTCCCGGTTGAGACAAATACACACTGTAGAGGGATATGCTTTGCTCATATTTCATGTCTTTACAACCACTCTAAATTATGAAAATTAACCACGGCTTACCTAATAACATGTTTTATAAATACCTCCTGCTTCACCATGCCTTGAAAGTGCAGTTTAGCTCTCTCCAAGTTCCACTTAAGTCTATTCCTCTTGAAATTCCCCTTCAAGATTTCCACCAATATAAGGTGTTGTTATTATTTACTCTCTGTATCCAGCCCCACTGCTCTTTTTCTCATAGCAAATGGACTGCTCATAAAGCTAATCTTGAAAATGTGAGTTGGGCAGAGATAAATTGAACTTGGTTTGCTGATACCATTAGTATGGCTGACAAATTAATCCAATTTAAATATATACATGAGCTCTATTACACCACTATTTAACTCAAAGGTATGGGATTCTATGATCATGCACACTGCCTGTGATAGACGCAGGGTCAGACCCCTGCCACCTTCACCAACTTGTGACACATGGCTGGTCAAACCCACATCTCTCTGTCAGTGATACGTAACAATGGCACCCTAAACAAAGATTCTCCACCTCTCAGGATCACAATCTAAGTGCCAGCTGACTGACAGCAATCGCGGCTAGGTTTGTTAACTACACAGTTAACCCTTTACACTGCCACCAGATATTTTTATAGTAAACTATTAAACATTCACAATATTAGGAATAACAATTATGACTTTAAATAAATGTCTGTAATACACACTGAGACAGATATGCCCAGAGATTTACCATATGGTAGTGACAGGGATTATTTAAGTTCTGCATTAATGCTTTAGAGATAATTTTATGATTTAAAAAAATATTGTTTAACCACTTGCTGGCCGCCCACAGAACATTTACTGTGGGCGACATGTACCGGCAAAATGAGGTACCCATACGTCATTTTGCCTGAACAGACACAGGTGGCCGGTGATCATGTGATCGCAAAGATCATGTGATCGCAATGTCAACAAAGCTGTTATGAATAATCTGATTCATAACAGCTTTGTTTCCTAGCACTAGTGAGCTGTGATTGGCCCACAGCTTCCACATGGTACCTGGACCAATCTCAGCACCCTGTACCATGTGATTATCTGTAGCCAATCACAGATCGCTAGTATTCAGAACTGTCATGAACCCATTCGTGACAGTTCAAAGCATTTCTGGTACAATGATCTTCATTATACCGGCAATCAAAAAGTAAGGAAAAAAAATCTATAGTAACATTGAACTACTCTTATGAAAGTATTTTTAAAAATACCACTAAAGAAAGCTCTATTTATGTGAAAAAATGATAAAAATTTAATTTGCATACAGTATTGCATGACCACGCAATTACTAATTAAAGTAGTGCAGTGCTGAAAAGCAAAAAATTGCCTGGTTATGAAGGAGGTAAAATCATCTGGAGCTCAAGTGGTTAATACCTAAGCAGGTAAAATGGTGCAAACAAAATATTTACAGAAAAATGTATTTCAAATGAAAAGAGAGGCATTAATGCAACAGAACAACAAAACAGGTTTAAAAGTTAAAATACTGAACAACGTCCTGGTTGTGTGTTCAGCAAAAGCCAGTCAATGAGCATAAGATGGGTCAGTGGCTCTCCTAGGACTTGACCAGGGCTGGACTGGGACAAAAATTTGGCTCTGGACTTCATCCAGACTGGCCCACTTTAATTTTGCAAACACGCACAAAAACAGTATGTAAACTATACGCAATTGCGCAAAAAACATAAGTAAAAACATTCCACTGTAAGTATAAAGTATAGCTTTTTTCTAAAACTCTTTACACTCTATCCACTGTTGGATATTATACTTATTGCTTATTGATTTTATTTACCACCACAGTTTTTCATGTTTATTATTTAAGGTCCATAAAAGCATTGTCACTTTACCGTACTGCATATGTAAAGTAAGCTTGCACATACCAAGGAACATTTTATTCACTTGGAAATAGAGCACACTTTAGCATATACTTGATCATATTTATGCATTTGTCTATGAAGTAGCACCATACACCAAGCACTTTCTAACAATTCATTTAGAATAATACTCAACACATAAACAGAGCAGGACCCTGGTAGTTGACATGATGATGAACTCATTCAGGAAAACATGGGCTGCTGCATCACTAGTGCAGAAGCTGCAGGTCTGCTTGATGCAGTGCCAAGCAAAGCAAATTTTTCCCTGAAAAGTTTTCAGGGAAGCATTTGCTTTGCTTGGCACTGCATCAAACAGACCTGCAGCTCCTGCAAATCTGCACTAGTGATGCAGTCCCAGTCCCTCCGTCACAGAGAGATCATTCTGCAGCAGGAGTCAAGACTCCACCAGAGTGGGCGGCGCTGGTGCCATTCCCCAGCCAGATCTACAGACACATACAGGAGGAGAGAGCAGAGCAGTGAGTCATCAAGTACTTTATTATAAAAAAAAAGGTGGCCGCTGCCGCGAACACTGCAAGCTCCGCTCATGGACACTGGTGTTTGTGAGTGGACACTTGGCCGATCCCTTTTTGACAGTCTGTCACTGCCGTAAACTTCCGGTAGTCCCGATGGCCAGTACATGCCTGGACTTGACTGATGTTTCTTGTTTTGATGGTAAAGGGAGAGCTCCAGAATGCTAATGCAGCCTATTTTCTGCTCCTTGAGGGAGGTGTGGGCAGAAATGATCTGACAAATGAGAAGGTCTAAGGAGTGGCTGATGGGATTTCACTGTGTTTATGACTATGTAGTGACCACTGCCTAAATCCAGTTTTATACAGGTATTAATATCTTCTAATACTTACAGGCTGCATTCTGGTAACTTATATATTATTGTATGGCATGGAATTACCATTTTAATAGTTAAAAATATGATGGGTATCGGATGGCTGTTTCACCTAGTCGAGGTAATGTATCCAGTTTGCCTCCAGGACCTTCTAATATAACAGTGTTTTAAGATATTGCTCATTATTTAATACGGGTAAATATGTCCCTATTCTGGTGGTGCTGTTATTATCTCAGGAGTTATGAAATACACTCTTCAGGACAGGATAGATAGAAATGTATGTTCACTAATTACTCCAGCTAAATATTTACGATGGGTGGTTATCTAAGAGGATATCTGCTTGCTTTCCAAAATTTCCAAATTACTTACACTTGGACCGAAAGTTTATGAGGCTATTAGAAGGAGACTGTATTGTGTTAATAGGTGTGTTGCAGTGTCCTCTCAATGGAAAGAATGGAAGAACATGGCTGCCTTTTGTCCTCCCACACAACTGTTCAGGGTGCCCTGTCTGCATTATCATCACACTGCATGCACTGCAAGGTCAAGGAGCAGGGTGTGTCATCTTATACAGGATTACTGAAATCATATTCACTCATTCCTGCAGTGCAAATTGGGTACTGTTATCCTCCAATCCCCAGAACTCTCTTCAGATTACTATGCTCTCATGCACACAAATCCATTGGATTGCCCACTTGCTATAAGGATGTTTATGGCTTTGAAAGATAAATAAATTCAGAATTATAAACTCATCTTCAAAGCCCAGGTGTGCCCAGCTAAATTAATACATTCTGGGGGCCCTGGTTAGGCTGGAGTACCACTTCTGTTTAACTTCTTGTATATCTATATCTCTGTAGGATATCACTCTACACTGCATAGCTTTGTACTCAACATATTGCCTGCAGTAGGGGGAAGATTTGGTTGCAAGTGTGTGCATTGGTATGAATGAATATATGTCTGAACAAGTATTCACAAAAAATTATACATACGTATTTGTGGTTACATGGTTCAAGCTTGGACTTTTCCGTCATTAATTGCTTCCTCACTTCATTAAGTTTCTCACGTGATTTCATTCCATTCACAGTATTTTGAATAATAAGGTTTATCTCATGCAAGCAAGCTCACCTGAACTGAACTCTTTCACCTGCAGGCTTGTGAAAAAGAATTCTCAATTAATTCTTGACCACTGTACACACTACTGCAGTAAACACATTACATAATGTTATACTGTAATATTGTACAAGATTATGCAAAAAGTAGTACCGTAGGTTAGGCAGCTTAATATTATTAACATTTTCCAGTATCTGAAAGGGAAAAAAAACACCAACAACAATAACAATGAACACATTTTCTATCAAACATACTGTGAGAATAAATAGAAGTTTGTAATATTAATCTCAGCAGACATATACATTTGCTAAATCTTATGATAGGCATTTGCAAATATGCCAACTGTAAGAATATTCATTAGGCTCAATCACATACGTCAGCTAGACACAAGAACTTATCAAATTCAGTAATAACCATTGCAATGAACTACTGTATTTTCAATAGCTGCACACGCAGTATACCCAGTATTTGCCAAAGTTTAGAGATCACAGCAGATATTGTAAATAACTAGCAACTGTTTATTGTATGAAGGATTGCATTTTCACTTTTGCTTGTGACTATGTATTAACAAATTTGTGTAAATTCTTTATTATGGTTTGGTTATATTATTATATTCTGTCTGTTATCATGAAAGTAGCATATACATGCACAGTTACATTACTGAAGAGTAGCATTCATCTAAAGTGTTAACTACACTGCAATCCCACCCCTACATGCATCTCTGGCAGAGATCCTGTATTTCTTGTGCTTCTTCCAGCAGCATAAAAGTCATATGATGTAACGTGATCTCAATGACTTTGAAGGACATTTTTTTTAAGATCGTCAAATAAAAAAGTATTTAAAACTATTCATTGTAAAGTGCAACTTTATCTGATAATCTAATAATAAGTAATGAGTACATCAGGTCTTATGTTTTTGAATATCAGCAATAAGGATTCTCCTAGATTTAGTATATGTAATCCTAAAATCTATTTTTTAGTATGTTTGGCATCATGTCTCACTGCATTCAGTTTTCTTATAAAATAATTTTTGTGAATCTATTGCAAAGTTTTTTTTACCTGGAGATCCTGCTGGTAAAATCACAGTTTCAGGCTGACAAAGATAAGTTACTGCAGTACCTTGCAATTAGCAGCAGCACTGTTAGCCTACCATGTGTTTACCTTCAGCTAGATGTTAGGAGGCCTATCGAACAGCTCTAATGGGTAACACAACAGCCAACTTAAAGTGATATTAACGGCAAAAAAAAAAAAAAAATAACAAACATGTCATACTTATCTGCTCTGTGCAGCAGTTTTGCACAGAGTAGTCCAGATCCTTCTCTTCTGGGGTCCCTTGCTGATACAACTGTCCCTTCCCTCCAGTTGAGTGCACCCAGAGCAAGCAGCTTGCAATGGGGACACCCAAGCAGGCGCACTCCTGAGCCGCTGCTCTGCGTGTCAAATCAGACACAGAGCTGTGGCTAGGCCCCGTACCCTTTCTCTCCTCATTGGCTGCCTGGCTGTTATTGACAGCAGCGGGAGCCAATGAGAAGGAGAATCCCTGGAGAGCTGATGCTCTTGTGCACATTGCTGGATTGAGAGGGAGCTCAGGTAAGTATTGGGGGGGCTGGGGGACTGCTGCACACAAAATGTTTTTTACCTTTATGCATAGACCCTGAAGTAGTCCCCTCAGCCCCCCAATACTTACCCAAACCCCATCTCAATCCAGAGATGTGCACGAGAGCAGTTACTGTCAATCACAGCCAGTCAGCCAATGAGGAAAAAGCGGGGGTGGGTCCGAGCCACACTCTATTTGTGAATGGGCACACAGAGCAGCGACTCAGGAGCAAGCCTGCTTGGGTGCCCCATAGCAAGCTGCTTACTATGGGGGGCATTCGGCAGGAGGGAGGGGCCAGGAATGCTGGCGGGGGACCCAAGAAGAGGAGGATTGGGACTGCCTTTTGCAAAACTACTGCACAGAGCAGGTAAGTATGACATGGTTGTTACTTTAAAAAAAATCTGCCTTTAATATCCCTCTAAAACGGAATTCTTAGAGGGCTAGGAACCGCCTATTCACCCTCTTATTGGTCTCTTTGTTCTGTGTCATCCACTTTATTGTAGCATGATCAGTTCAAATTGTCTACCCAAGAGATAGTATCGGAGAGAACCTAAACCCATTTTATCAGTAAACATTCTGTCTTAATGGTGGCATAATTTTATTCATGGACCTTTAATTTCCAACTGAGGTAAATGACAGGGTGTTCTTCCCCCTTGAAAGCCTGAGACAACACAGCTCCTAACCCAACATTTGATGCATCAGTCTGGACCACAAAGTCCTTTGAAAATTCAGGCGAGTATAACACTGGCTGACTACATAAGGCCTGTTTTAAGGCCTCTAAAGCTGCTTCTGCTCTGGGGGTCCATTTGATAATGACAGACTCCTTCCCTTTTGTCAAATTGGTCAGGGGAAAAGCCTGTGAGGCAAAATGGGAAATAAAGCTGCAATAGTAGCCAGCGATTCCTAAAAGTGCTCAAACCTGCTTCTTATTGGTGGGACGTGGCCAACTCTGAATAGCCTCAACTTTATTTACTTGAGGCTTTATTAGACCTCTCCCAATGGTATATCCCAGATACTTTGCCTCCTCTAGCCCAATGGTACATGTTTTTGGATTGGCTGTAAGCCTGGCTTTCCAGATGGAATCTAACACAGACTAAACCTTTGGTAAGTGTGAGTCCCAATCCTCACTATGGATGACCATGTCATCTAGGTATGCAGCAGCATAGGCTCGATGAGGCCAAAGGGTCTTATCCATTACCTGTTGATATGTGGCCGGAACATTTTGTAACCCAAAAGGCATCCTTCGATACTGGAAAGATCCCTCTTGAGTTACAAATGCCGTTTTTTCGTGACCGATTCCGAGAGAGGAATTTGCCAATACCCTTTGGTCAGGTCTAACGTTGTCATATACCGGGCTGTCCCTAGGCGATCAATCAGTTTGTCTATGCGAGGCATGGGATAGGTGTCAAACTTAGTGATTTTGTTCAAGTGGCGATAGTCATTACAAAAACGTAAACTTCCATCTGGTTTGGGCACTAACACAATAGGAGTGGACCAATCAATTTGACTCTTCTGGAACCCCCAGCTCGCGCATTTTTTTTTACTTCTTGGCAAATTGCCTTTCTCCGGGCTTCAAAAATTCAATAAGGTTTCAGCTTGACCCTTTCCCCTGGTGTGGTGACAATGTCATGTTCAACCCCAGGCACCCAACCTGGCAATTCTGAAATTTGGAGCACAAACTCTCTAGCTTCCTGTTACTGAGTTTTGGACAGAGTCTCCGTTATCCCGACTTCAGGGATAACCAGGGTAGGCAGAGCAGAAAGTGGAGTAGTCTCAGCGACCAAGGAATCCCTATTCTTCCATGGTTTTAGCAAATTCACATGATATAACTGCTCAGGTTTTCATGTTCCTGGTTTGCTAATTTTATAATTCACATCACCCATTTTTTCCAACACTTCATAGCGAGCGTGCCATTTGGCAAGGGATTTACTTTCGACCATGGGGATCAACACAAACACCCTATCACCAGGTGCAAAGAACGGACCTGGGCCCCATGATTGTAATCCCTCTCCTGAGCCAACTGGGCTTGTGCCACATGTTCCTTCACAATAGGCATCACTTGCGCAATTCTGTCTTGCATTTGTGCCACATGTTCAATCACACTTCTATGAGGGGAACTCTCACTCTCGCATGTTTCCCTGGCAATGTCCAGTAGTGCCCGTAGGTGCCTCCCATACAGTAACTCAAAAGGACAGAACCATGTGGATGATTGGGGAACCTCTCTGATAGCAAACATCAAATAAGGGAGTAGATAATCCCAATTCTTTCATCTTTATCAACCGGCCTTCCTCAGCACTTGTTTTAACGTTTTGTTAAATCTTTCAACCAGCTCATCTGTTTGAGGGTTATACACTGAAGTACGTAATTGGGTCACTTTAAGAAGTTTGCAAAGCTCTTTGGTTACTCTAAGTTAATAGGTGTAAGTATTGCGCTCAGGATGCCTTGGGTTTAATGTTAGGGTTTGCTGCCCCCAGTGTTGACTTCCTGTTAGGGGAAGTTTAAAGGCAATATAATTTTGGAGCTGGGTTGGCGCTGCCCTGGATATTTATATACAATAATGCAATTAGCAGGTGTCCTTAAATCCTTTTAAATGCCTAATATTTGACAACTAGGTGCTATCAAACCGTGCAAAAAAGTTTGATATTAACAATAAATATTAGGTCCAAGTAAAAAAATATATATATAAATATAAAGTGCCCTGGCGTGTTGTAATTAATAATATCAATCGGTAAAATATTATTAAAAACGAAAATTAAAATAAATTATAAGTTATATCTTGTGATTCCCAGTCCGTGCAAAATAGCATAAATAAATATATAATCACAACTAAAAAAGTATATAATCACAACTGAATAAAAATATTAGTGAAATCAACAATTAGCAAGTGTCCTTTGAGTGAAATCCATTAATTCTCTTTTGTGAGTCACACGTGCTCCCCCTATGACCACCCTGCTTACCGGACAGCGCCACCCCACACAGGAGTAAAGCGCGGAGGCGCCTGTCTAGGCGGGTAGTACGGGGTCTTTTGGTTGGTCCTGCTTCCAGATGATCAGTCCTGTCCTCCAGGTGTATGTTTTAGTCCACAGTGAGGTTTACCAAAGTCCTCCGTATGTGATAGTATTATCCAAGTTGAAAAAAGAAAAGGAATAGCTCCATAGTGTATATCAGTCAAATTACCAATGTTTATTATAAAAGGTTTTTTAACAACAAACGTTCATCAAGATCCTTAATTAGGTAGCGAAAAAAGCAGGTCACCTTAGCCCAAATCACTCCCTCGCTCGCTGCTGGTATACTTAAGTCCTTTAACAAAGCCTGATCCACACTTCCTCTGTGTGGGTTTGCGTTCCAGCTGCAAATATGGCGAAACCGGAAGTGACCGGAAGTGACACGATGCATTGGTCTGGTGTCAGCTGACGCATTTTGTCCAATGACATCTTCTGAGGTGCACCTAAAAATGAAAAATGAAAAGACATTTTTTTTACACAAAGTTGTCCATTTCTAAGATATTTACAACAAATAGCTTATACATAGCAAAAATGACACCCCAAAATACATTCTGCTACTCCTGAGTATGGCAATACCACATGTGTGAGACTTTTACACAGCCTGGCCACAAACAGAGGCTTGACATTGAAGTAGCACCTTCAGGCTTTCTAGGAGCATAAATTGCACATCTCATTTCTCAACCACCTATTACACTTTTGAAGGCTGTGGAGCACCAGGACAATGGAAAAGCCCACAAAACGACCCCATTTTGGAAAGCAAACACCCCAACAAATAATCTATGAGGCATAATGAGTCTTTTGAATGGTTCATTTTTTTCCAGAAGTTTTTGGAAAATGTGGAAAAAAAATGAAAATACATTTTGTTTTACACAAAGTTGTCCATTTCTAAGATATTTCCAACACACAGCATGTACATAGCAAAAAATAACACCCCAAAATACAATCTGCTACTCCTGAGTATGGCAATACCACATGTGTGAGACTTTTACACAGCCTTGCTACATACAGAGGCCTGACATTGAAGTAGCACCTTCAGGCTTTCTAGGAGCATAAATTACACATCTCATTTCTCAAACCCCTATTACACTTTTGAAGGCCCTGGAGCACCAGGACAATGGAAAAGCCCACAAAATGACCCCATTTTGGAAAGCAAACACCCCAACGAATAATCTATGAGGCATAATGAGTCTTTTGAATGGTTCATTTTTTTCCAGAAGTTTTTGGAAAATGTGGAAAAAAAATGAAAATACATTTTTTTTTACACAAAGCTGTCCATTTCTAAGATATTTCCAACACCAGCTTGTACATAGCAAAAATGACACCCCAAAATACATTCTGCTACTCTTCCTGAATATGGCAATACCACATGTGTGAGACTTTTACACAGCCTGGCCACATACAGAGGCCCAATATACAAGGAGCACCATCCATACATTACATACATTACGCATCTAATTTCCTGACAACCTATCGCATCTTTTTGAAGACTCTTTATATTTCTAACACATAGCATGTACATCCCAAGAATTACACCCCAAAATACATTCTGCTGAGCAAAAGGGTAAGAAAAGATTACCTGTGATCTTAGTAGTGCAGTTGACCACAGGAGGAGAGCACTGATACAGGCAGCAGGCAGGGACATGGTCAGTGACAGCAAACAAAATTGTCCAGGCAGCAGGCAGGAATATTGTTCATAGTCAGTACATGCAGGGATACTGTCCATATGCAGTCCAGGGTCAGTGCAGGTAGAGATATTGCCAGCAGTGCCAAAATATTGGTCCTGGTAGTAGGCAGAAACATGGTGACCTGACGTATACCTGTCATAGGGACGT
>BLSH010185622.1:95644-108754 GCA_018402905.1 Glandirana rugosa
CAATACCTCATTAATGTCTCATACATGAAGGTAAAAAGACCGAACGTGGGAAGGGGACGCTAAGTAACGTTACTATTTCGTATGTTTAAGGACGTCAGGGCTCGTTAATAACGAATCCCGACGTATGTAAACATGTTAGGTGTGTCAGGGTCGACTTTTATTATAACGATATCTTGACGTTTATTAATGTTTTTGTGTCATTTGTATATAGGATACACGTAATATATTTCAAGTCGTTAATTTTATAAAGTTCACAAGTTACACATTAAAGTAATATAAAGTGGATGGTTTATACATCTCGACTTTGAAAATTCCATACGCACACACATATAAACGTGTCTAAAAGTGATAATTGCTCGGGACTGCAGGAATTTGTATGCTTTATCATTGCAATGAATCGCAGGGGAAGGGTGCAAGCCAGAAAAATGGAAGTACATACTCTGTAATTACTCCATAACTGTGCCTTATTTGCCTTGGACCCAGTTTACAAACTCAAATTTTCAGAGCAACACAGCTGAATATACGTAATTCATTAAAGTGTTTACCATACTTTTCTGGCAGTAGGGTCCCTTTAAAACAACCTGCACATACATCAGGAAAGTCTTGTGACATTTTGTTGAGGTTTCTAGCCAGATTCAGGTAGTTCTTATACCATCACTTTATGAAGCTGTTGCTATGGCTGCAACACATTCAAAAAGAATCACCATTGTCAGATAAAGAATCCTATGGTGATTGAGACCAGCTGTCCCTGATGTCCTGGCAACTGGTGACTCATCTCCAGCCTCATTCAGCTGACAGCAGGGGAATTCCCTAGCAGACATATGAATGTAAACAAAAGGGCGGAGGTGCTGGCTAATGTCAGCACCCAAATATGGTGATGCCCATATTTTGACAATGAGAGGGATCTCCCAGCAGGTAGCTGAATGGGCCAAGACTGAATCATTAGTTGTGATGATGCTGTTCTCTACATGCCAGTGATGTAGGGGTGCTCTGACAGTGGAAGGAGACTGATGGGGAACTCTGAGAGACAGCAGTGATAGACAGCAGACAGCAGTGGGTGAATTCCATAGCCACTATTTGGTCCAATAACAGCTATGGAATTATTAGCAACCAATGATGTAGGGGCATTCTGACAGTGAATGGAGGCTGATATGGAATTCTGGAGAAATAGTTCTCCATCAGGTCTGCCTGCCTGTGATTGACAGTGGATGGCAATGGGAAATAGTCACTGCTCAGTTGAATAGCAGCTACGGAATCCTCTCACTGTTTCCCACTGGCAATCATAAGGAAAGTGAACCTAAAAGGAAACTAGCCTGAGAGTTCCAGATCTGACTCTGTCCATGCCACAACAAACTTCTGAGCCACTGCACCTATCTATGTAACTGGTGCAGTGACTGGGGAGGGAGGTTAGTAATGCTGTGCCTATGATTTTGGCATGCTTAGTTAGTGAGCTGCACTGAGGACAGAGTATTTGGTATTGTAGACGCTTCAGTATCAGTGCCAGCCACCTCCTGTGAAAAATGTATGTACATGAATAGGTACATGACTCTGTCACAAAGCCCTGACATTATGGTGCAGATGTGTGTGAATTCTAAAGAATGTCTTCAACACTCTTTATGGATTCCACTGATTCCTTTTTTCTATACTTACCTGATGCACTTGGCTGCCTGTGCTTGTACTGTATGTGGCCCAGCTCATTCCATTGCTCTGTTCTGCTGCAGATAAAATTGTAATTTTCTGCTTACGTCTTGCAAATCCAGGACAACCTTCATGGATCCCTCTTTTCGGAAAAACATAAATGTTGTGTCTTGATAAAGTAACAAAAAAGCATTAAAACGTAGTCTTAATGATGCTGTGCAAACACATGTGCAAATAAACCACTTGACGGAAGGTTTTACCCCCTTCATGACCAGGACATTTTTTGCTATTCAGTACTACTTTAACTAGCAATTCTTCAGTCATGCAACACTGTACACAAATTACATTTTTATGTTTTTTTTTCACATAGATAGACCTTTCTTTTGGTGGTATAATTACCACTGGATTTTTAATTAATGTTGCTGTATAAGTGAACAAATACCAATAATTTGGGGAAAAAACAAGTTTTTCCTAGTTTTGTGAACAAATAATCTTTCTTCATAAATTTATGCCAAAATGTAGTCTGCTACATTTCTTTGGTAAAAATATCCCAAATCTGTGTATATTTTTTAGTCTGTGTGAAAATAATTGAGTCTACAAATTATTGTATATACATTATATTTGAAAATTGATCAGTCATGATGTACTGAAGGCCTGTCTCATTTCTTGAGGCCCTAAAATGCCACAACAGTACAAATACTCCCCCAAATGACCCCTTTTTGGAAAGTAGACAGTCCAAGGTATTTAGTAAGGGCCATGACAAGATTTTTGAAGTAATTAAAAAAATATATATTTTTTTATATATATATTTTGTATACTGTCACCAGTACAGCATCATCATCATATGACTGGTGTGGCAGTGATCAGGAATACTGACTGGTGACCAATCAAACAATAAATAAATCATTTCTTATTACATTTTTAAACATTTTTTTATTTTTTGAAGTTTTTTTTCATCATACCCTCATCAGAGTAGTCCAGTGTCAGCATAATGGCACTGTACTACTCTGGAGGGGTGTTTTTTTTTTCTTTACACTACTATTGCTTATACTGTAACAGTAAGACTGTTATAAGCACTCATTTTAGCTGTCATGGTTGGCTTTCATTCATGACAGCTTGCTATTGTGATCTGTGATTGGCTACAGCTAATCACATCATACAAGGTGCTGTGATTGGTCCAGGTACTATGTGATAGCTGTAGACCAATCACACAATCACAATAGTAAACAAAACAGACATTAAACAAAGCCATTCATGACTGTTTGTTAACATGTGTTGACCAATCATTGAGATCATATGATACCCTGGCCACTCATATCGGGTACTGAGTGCCGTGATCTGCTGGATCCACTGGACACAGCGATCATGGTATTGGGGCACGCTAGAGTGCTAGGTAACATACAGGTAAGCCGCCTAGCCTCTAGCTGCCACCCTTCCTTAGCATGTGTACTGTTGGTGGGTGGCAAGCAATTAATACAGTGACAAACTAATACAATTCAGTTCATAAATATAGAAATCAATTCATGCTACTTCATATCCTTCTAAAGTGCCCAGTGCTTAAAAGTGCTTAAAAAAATATTTACTAAAGTGCTCATTGTCCATTCTTCAAAAAAAGAAAGGCATGTGTCCTTTTTCCAAAAAGTACTCTGTGCTTTTACATTTGCAGCTTTATATTCGGTGTTCCCAGGGCCTTCTCCACTTTCCACACCTGCAAGAACTCACCAGAGGAAGCTGACCCCTTTATATCAAAGATGTGTCAATAAATGCTTAATCCAAGGATGACAGAGTTTACTCCTTACTGTTTCATTTCATCTCCCCCTCAAGGTCACCTTACAACTAGGGATGGGCCGAACAACCCCCATATGGGGACCCGGGTCCTGCTCTAGGGAATATATATCAATGGAAACAAAATTTTTTAAATCAATCGTTTTTTCAGGAGCAGTGATTTTAATAATGCTTAAAGTGAAATAATAAAAATCAAATATTCCTTTAAATATCATGCTTGGGGGGTCCCCTTAGTCTGCCTGTGCACCTCTGTGATGTTTAGAACATAGCCAGAGCAAAATGACATTTCCAAAGGAAAAATTGTCATTTATTTTTGCGGATGTAATGTATTGCCGGTTCCTGGCAATATACATAATCACTGAAAAAAAGCATTGCGTTGCCCACGCAGTCCATACCAGGCCCTTCAGGTCTGGTATGGATTTTAAGGGGAACCCCACCCAAAATAAAAAAAAATTATGTGGGGCTCCCCCCAAAAGTCCGTACCAGGCCCATCAGGTCTGGTATTGATTTTAAGGGGAACCTCGTGCAAAAAATAAAAAATAAATAATGTGGGGATCCCCCCCAAATTCCATACCAGGCCTGGTATGGATTTTAAGGGTAACCTCGTGCCAAATTTAAAAAAAAATTGCATGAGGTTCCCCCCAAAATCCAAACCAGACCCTTATCCAAGCACGCAGCCCTGGTATGGCAGGAGGGGATGGGGATGAGCAAGTGCCCCCCCCTCCGAAACATACCAGGCCACATGCTTTCAACATGGGGAGGATGCTTTGAGGTTGCCCCCAAAGCACCTTGTCCCCATGTTGATGGGGAGAAGGGCCCCTTCGGCACAACCCTTGCCGGTGGTTTTGGGGGTCTGCGGGTGGGGGGCTTATCGGAATCTGGAAGCCCCCTTTAATAAGGGGGGACCCCAGATCCCACCCACCCCTATGTGAATAGGTATGGGATACATTGTACCCCTATCCATTCACCAAAAAAGGAGCAAAGTGTTAAAAAAAACAAGAGGCAGTTTTTGACAAGTCCTTTATTGTGTAAAATAGCTAGAAAACCGAAAGCAGAAGCAGAAGACCAGAAGAAGGACCGGGGCAGAAAAGGATGGAGGAAGAAAGAAGAAGAGCTATTTTACACAATAAAGGACTTGTCAAAAACGGACTCTTGTTTTTTTTAACACTTTACTCCTTTTTTGGTGAATGGGTAGGCCATACATATTCACATGGGTGGTGCCCATGTTGAGGGCATGTGGCCTGGTATGGTTTGAAGGGGGGGCGCTCGCTCATCCCTACCCCCTCCTGCCATGCTCGGATAAGTGTCTGGTTTTGATTTAGGGGGGACCCCACACCATTTTTTTTCAAAAAAATTGGCTCGGGGTCCCCCTTAAAATCCATACCAGACCTGAAGGGCCTGGTTTGGATTTTGGGGGACCCCCACGTCATTTTCTTTAAAATTTTGGTGCAGGGTTCCCCTTTAAATCCATACCAGACCTGAAGGGCCTGGTTTGGACTTTGAGGGGACCTCTGCGCAATTTTTTTTTTATTTTGGGCGGGGTTCCCCTTAAAATACATACCAGACCTGAAGGGTCTGTTACGTACTTTGGAGGGGAACCCTGCACAATTTTTTTTTTTTTAATGTTGGTGTGGGCCCCGCTGTTGTAAATTATTTTAAACATTGTGATGACATGCCCCAGTCAAACAGGTGCTGAAAAATTGGGCCTTGGGTGTTGGCTTTGCCAGAACACTGTGACTGTTTTATATACTGTATATATATATATATATATATATATATATATATATATATATATATATATATGTATATATATATTTATATATATATACAGTATCTCACAAAAGTGAGTACGCCCCTCACATTTTTGTAAATATTTTATTATATCTTTTCATGTGACAAGACTGAAGAAATTACATTTTGCTACAATGTAAAGTAGTGAGTGTACAGCTTGTATAACAGTGTAAATTTGCTATCCCCTCAAAATAACTCAACACACAGCCATTAAGGCCTCATACACACGGGCGTATATAAAAAAATAAACAAAACGTCGGGCCCGACGTCAAGGAAAAAAAGGCGACGTTTTTCGGCGTTATGTATTGACGTTTTTCGGCGTTAGTGAGCGTCGGCGTCAATAGGCGTTTTTTAAAACAAAATCATCCCTCTGCTATTTTTCAACCTAAAAACGTCGGCGTCAAAAAATGCCGGAAAACGCCGGTATAATAATAGGTGGCATATGGTGGCATATGTTGGCGTTTCTTGGCATATTGTGGCGTCGGCGTCAAAAAACGTCAAAATGTTACAGCCTCAGAACGCGATGGCCATGGGTTCTACTTTCTGCTCACTAACGCCGACGCCACCTACAGCTCAGAAACGCCGACGTTTTTATGGGGCCATTGACTAACATGGAGAGCTGCAAAAAACGCCAGAAAACGCCGGCGTCAAAAAACGTCCGTGTGTATGAGGCCTAATATCTAAACCGCTGACAACAAAAGTGAGTACACCCCTAAGGGAAAATGTCCAAATTGGGCCAAATTAGCCATTTTCCCTCCCTCATGTGACTCATTAGTGTTACAAGGTCTCAAGTGTGAGTGGGGAGCAGGTGTGTTAAATTTGGTGTTATCGCTCTCACTCTCTCATACCGGTCACTGGAAGTTCAACATGGCTCCTCATGGCAAAGAACTCTCTGAGGATCTGAAAAAAATAATTGTTGCTCTACATAAAGATGGCCTAGGCTATAAAAAGATTGCCAAGACCCTTAACTGAGCTGCAGCATGGTGGCCAAGACCATACAGTGGTTTAACAGAACAGGTTCCACTCAGAACAGGCCTCGCCATGGTCGACCAAAGAAGCTGAGTGCACATGCTCAGCGTCATATTCAGAGGTTGCCTTTGGGAAATAGACAAATGAGTGCTGCCAGCATTGCTGCAGAGGTTGAAGGGGATGGAGGGCAGTCTGTCAGTACTCAGACCATACACCGCACACTGTATCAAATTGGTCTGCATGGCTGTCACTCCAGAAGGAAGCCTCTTCTAAAGAGGTTGTACAAGAAAGCCAGCAAACAGTTTGCTAAAGACAAGCAGACTAAGGAGATGGATTACTGGAACCATGTCCTGTGGTCTGATAAGACCAAGATAAACGTATTTGGTTCAGATGGCGTCAAGCGTGTGTGGCGGCAACCAGGTGAAGAGTACAAAGACAAGTGTGTCTGTCTATAGTCAAGCATGGTGGTGGGAGTGTCATGGTCTGGGACAGCATGAGTGCTGTCGGCACTGGGGAGCTACAGTTCATTGAGGGAACCATGAATGTCAACATGTACTGTGACATACTAAAGCAGAGCATTATCCCTTCCCTTCAGAGACTGTGCCACAGGGCAGTATTCCAACTTGAGAAAGACCCCAAACACACCTCAGTGACAACCACTGCCTTGATATAGAAGCTGAGGGTAAAGGTGATGGACTGCCCATGCATGTCTCCAAACCTAAATCCTATTGAGCATCTGTGGGGCATCCTCAAACGGAAGGTGGAGAAGAGCAAGGTCTCTAACATCCACCAGCTCTTTGATGTCGTCATGGAGGCATGGAAGAGGACTCCAGTGGCAACCTGTGAACCTCTGGTGAACTCCATGCCCAAGAGGGTTAAGGCAGTGCTGGAAAATAATGGTGGCCACACAAAATATTGACACTTTGGGGCCAATTTGGACATTTTCACTTAGGGGTGTACCCACTTTTGTTGCCAGCGATTTATACATGAATGGCTGTGTATTTGGTCTCCTCCAGGCCTATGGCACACTTTTTTGGGTTGGCTGTTAAACCTGCTACCCTAAGAGAATCTATGACTGCTTCTACTTGGGGCAGATGCGATTCCCAATCTAGACTATGGATGACCACATAATTCAAATAGGTGGCTGCATAGGGGCGATGTGGCCTCAAGGTTTTATCCAACATTCTCTGGAAGGTTCCAGGGGACCCATGCAGACCAAACGGCATTCCCTTGCACTGGAAGGACCCCTCAGGGGTAGAAAAGGCCATTTTTTCCTTTGCTGACTCTGTTAGGGGGATTTGCCAGTAGCCCTTAGATAGGTCTAGGGTTATTATGTACTGGGCACCTCCCAACCTGTCCACAAGTTTGTCAACCCGCAGCATCGGGTATGCTTCAAACTTAGACACATTATTCAGTTTCCTGAAATCATTACAGAAACTGATAGTGCCATCGGGCTTTGGGACCAGCACTATAGGGCTTGACCAGGTGCTGTGGGACTCCTTTATCATGTCTAACTCCAACATGGTTTTTTTTTCTTTCGCCACTGCCTCCCATCTAGCCTCGGGTATTTGGTAGGATTTTACATTTATGTGGACTCCTGGTTCCATAATTATATCATGTTGTAGTACGGTGGTAAGTCCAGATAGGGGAGAGAAAAAAATCTCTATTTTAATGGATAAATTCGTTTGTGGATTCCCTCTCATTGGTCCACTGTATGTATAGGACAACTGCTCAGCCGCAGGGGCTTGAGCAGAGGGGGAGGATATGTGACGGTATGCGAGGCGAAGTGGTAGACGGACTCTACCTGTCACCTCATATGTGTTAATTTGGGCTGGATTAAACAGAGTCCGATCCGGATTTTACCAGCCACCATGACAGGGCTGGTTCTGGTCTGCAGTTTGTGGTCTACTGGAGTCCACCAGCAGGTGGCTTATATAATCAGGAAGCAATCTCACTAGAACTTCGGAGATTGGGCTGCAGGGCAGTATTCCAACATGATAACGACCCCAAACACCCCTCCAAGATGACCACTGCCTTGCTAAAGAAGCTGAGGGTAAAGATGATGGACTGGCCAAGCATGTCTCCAGACCTAAACCCTATTGAGCATCTGTGGAGCATCCTCAAATGGAAGGTGGAGGAGCGCAAGGTCTCTAACATCCACCAGCTCTGTGATGTCATCATGTATATTTTTATTATTTTTTTGCAATGTGTAAAAGGTTTGGTGTTAGTGGAAAATGCAGTTAGATTATTACCATTCCTAATTTCTGAATAAACTGTATTTATACACATCATTTGGAACTACAATGTTCCCTCTCCTAACAGAACATTTTGTTTACTATATCATTGTTAATATTCCAATTAGAGATGGATGAACTGTTCGGGCCGAGCATCGGTTCGCCCTCAAACAGCGCCCGTTCGGGTGTTTGCAGAACACCTGAATTTTTCGGGATGTTCGCCTGCCGAGTGTATAGCTGCCAGTTGTTAAGGAGCGGGCCGGGAAGCTGGCCACTGTGTCCTTAACAACACATGAGTCATCAGCTGTCAGCAAGCTTACCCACTGACAGCAGAATGAAAAAAAAAAAAACATTGCTGGTAATAGAAAAATTTGAATAAAAAAAAAACCCGTGGGGGTACCCTTCCCCAATCCATACTAGGCCCTTTAGGGAACCCAAAGGCAAAATTTTAAAAAATTGTGTGCGGTCCTCCTTGAAATTCATACCAGACCCTTAGGTCTGGTATTATTATTATTGTTATACAGGATTTATATAGTGCCAACAGTTTGCGCAGCGCTTTACAATAATGAAGGGACACAGTACAATTAAAATACAGTTCAATACAGAAGGAATAGGAAGGCCCTGCTCGTGGCGCTTACAATCTAAAGGGAGGGGGAGGTACAAAAGGTAATGGATGCAGGGGATGATCTGATAGTGGTGACTCAAGCACAGTTCTTAGGTGGAGGTGGGGTAGGCTTCCCTGAATAAGTGAATTTCAAGGATCGCCTGGTATAGATTTTGAGGGGAAGCCCCACTCCAAAACTAAAAAAAAATGGCATGGGGGTCCCCCAAAATCCATACCAAACCCTTATCCAAGCATGCAGCCTGGCAGTCCAGGAAAGGGGGGGGGACGAGCGAGCGCCCCCCTTCTAAACCATACCAGGCCACATGCCCTCAACATGGAGGGGTGTTTTGGGGCAGGGAGGGCTCTGCCGCCCCCACTCCAATGCACCTTGTCCCCATGTCGATGAGGACAAGGGCCTGTTCAGCCTGTGGGTAGGGGGCTTATCATAATCTGGAAGCCCGCTTTAACAAAGGGCCCCCAGATTCACCCCCCCATGTGAATGAGTATGGGGTACATTGTACCTCTACTCATTCACCAAAAAAAGGATTGGGGACATTATCTTTTCATTTTTAATAAAGGAATTGTCAAAAACTGTGTGTGTGTTTTTATTTCTTTTTGACACTATTTGGTGAATGAGTAGGGGTACAATGTACCCCTATTCATTCATGAGGGGGCGGGGTCTGGGATCCCCCTTGTTAAAGGGAGTTTTCAGATTCTGATAAGTCCCCTGCCCACAGACCCCCCCAACCACCGCCCAGGGTTATATGGAAGATGGGAACAAGGTGCTTTGAGGGGGGGGGCATGTGGCCTGGTAAGGTTCAGGAGGGGGAGCACTCACTCACCCCCCTTTCCTGGCCTGCCAGGCTGCATGCTCAGATAAGGGCCTAGTATGGATTTTGTGGTGAATCCCACACCATTTTTTAAAAAAAATTGGCATGGGGTTTCCCCTCAAAATCCATACCAGACCTAAGCTGAACTGCCCTTAGAGGGCAAAAAAAGTGTTTTAACTTGCCAGCAAATTACATTTCCCTCCTGCTCTTTGAAAAAAATAGCACTTGGACCCTAAAATACTCCCTAAGGATCTGCTATGTATTTTAGGGTGACTTTTAGGGGTCTGTTTGCCATTCTTTAATGTCATCTACCAGCAATTTAAACTGTATCATTTTTTCTTTGTAAATGTCACCTCCAACACCAAGAATAAAATAAAGTTTCAGATCCCCCCCCCCCCCCCCCGAAAAAAAATGCATACCAGAACCTTTGATTCTGGTTTTGCCTTTTATGGGGATGCTCCATGCAAAAAAAAAAAGCTTGAGATTCTCCAGGAAATCCATACTAGTCCTTTCCTGTCTAGTATGGATTTTAAGTGGAATTCCTACACAAAAAATGCATGAAGTATGAAGTATGTAGCCTGGCTAGTCAGGAAAAGGGGTGGGGATAGGGTGAGCGTGTTGATGAGGACAGACGCCTCACAACTCTGGCCTATTGTTTGTAGGGGTCTATGGGGGGCTTAATGGAATCTGGAAGCCCACCTTAACAATATAGAGGCACATAGTATCCCTACTCATTCACAAAAAAATAAATTTAAAGTGTTAATAACAATGCAGAGACAGTTTTTGACTAGTTCTTTATTTTTAAAAAGTCCTTCAGTGTACATCCATGATGCCCAAAGCCCACTGAAAGAAAAGACATGATAAGAAACACTGGCCAAATGACTGCTCTCTCAACTGTCATCAGCAATAAATGTAAAGGGGAGGGGGCAGTGGAGACATCATTGCTTAAATATGGTCAATATGGACATATCCTATCACTTTCCAAAGCTTGCCATCTCAACATTTCCAAAATAAGCCCCTTCCTAACCAATGACACCACAAAGCTCCTAATTCACTCCCTGGTTATCTCTAGCGTTGACTACTGCAATTCCCTCCTCATTAGCTTACCTTTAAATAGGCTATCCCCTACTCAGTCCATCATGAATGCTGCTGCCAGACTCCACAGAAATCCACCTTACAAATAGCTCAGTGTCTGCTACCCCTTTCTGCCAATCTCTCCATTGGCTGCCACTCACTCAACAAATTAAATCAAAATACTAACAATAACTTACATAGCTACCCACACCTCTGACCCCAGCTACATCACTAACCTAGTCTCAAAATACCAACCAAAGCATTCTCTTTGTTCCTCCCAAGACCTCCTGCTCTCATCTCCTCCCATGCTCGCCACCAGGACTTCTCCCGTGTCTCTCCTATCCTTTGGAACTCGCTACCCCAATCTGTCTGACTATCTCCTACTCTATCCACTTTTAGGCAATTCCTGAAAGCTTTTCTTTTCAGAGAAGCCTCTCCTGCCTCAACCTAACGACTGTACTTTTTTCTCCATCAGCTCAACCCCCACAGTTATTACCTTTTGTATCACTTGACCCTCACTTTTAGATTGTAAGCTCTAATGAGCATGGGCACTCTGATTCCTCCTGTATTGAATTGTATTGTAACTTTACTGTCTACCCTAATGTTGCAAAGTGCTTAATATTTAAATAATGGTATTTAAGCACATGGAATTCCCGGTCATGTAAGTGAATGG
Source organism: Glandirana rugosa (assembly GCA_018402905.1). NCBI lineage: Eukaryota > Metazoa > Chordata > Amphibia > Anura > Ranidae > Glandirana > Glandirana rugosa. The sequence continues at coordinate 107,243 of BLSH010185622.1, forward strand.
ATCGGATGATGTCAGTGGTTGGTGAGGAAGTGGCGGGTGCAAACACCCTTGCTACCTTAACAACCATTGACAGCTGGAAGCCATTGTGTGTTCAAACAACGACAAACATCTGAACAGCCGGGGTTTCACCCAAACTCAAAGTCAATGCCCCTGATCACCAGCACGCCAGTCATACTGTACTGCTCTGGTGACAGTATGCAAAAAAAAAAATTGAGAAAAAATTTAAACTCACCATGCCTCTTACTAAATACCCTGCACTGTCTACTTTCCAAAACAAGGGGTAATTTTGGGGGGTATTTGTACTGTTCTAGCATTTTAGGGCCTCCAGAAATGAGATTTTCAAATATATATACCATAGTTTGTAGACTTCATAATTGTCTTACAGGCTGATTTAGGTTAATTTCTACCAAAGAAATATAGCAGAATACATTTGGCCCAAATTTATGAAGAAAGATTATTTATTTGCAAAATTTCATAACAGAAACAAAGAAAACATTTTTACAGCAAAAAATAAAAAAACCCTGTGGTGATTAAATACCACCAAAGGAAAGCTCTATCTGAAAAAAAAGTGATAAAAACGTTATTTGGGTACAGTGTTGCATGACTGAGTATTCACCATGACCACCATGTGAGTAACCACCATGAGTAATCACCATTCAAAGTGTGACAGCGCTGAGATCTGAAAATAGGCCCGAGCAGGAAGGGGGTGAAAGTGAAATGGTTAATTTGTTAATTATGATATGGGCACAAGTTTTGTCACAATGCTAAGACTTCTGTAGCTTTTTTGTAGATAATATGTAGGACAAATTATTTATAATGTATGTTATCCTGTATTGCTCTTGTGATGTATTATTCCACACTTCTTCCTCTCCTCTGTGGCAAGATAAAGTGTTATTGAGCTAGTGAAAGAAATAAGACTATAATATGTAAGCAGAAGGAAGCAATAAAGTAACTGAAAGTGGTGAAGTAGGCTTGACAAACCTGGCAATATCAAAGTTGTTAAATAGATGCATACAATATAGAAAACGCTTAGAGAAAAGCTGTAATGGTTTATATATATATGGTATATATATGTGTGTGTGTGTGTATATATATATATATATAAATAAAAGTTGCGCTAAAACTTAAATAAAAAACCATGCATAAATCATATGTGCATATATCAAACTGAAAAGACACCTGAAACCCAGGTGGTGACCTGTAAATGAATCAGAGCTTATTTTGAGAGTCACAAGTGTCCTTTAAAGTGAATAAACAAAGTCCAACTTAAAGTCCAAAAAATTCCATATGAATGAAACAAGTGGTGATCTTCACAAACCGTGTTGAAATAAAAAATCCGTCACCAAGGTAAATACACCCAATGTGCTCAGAGATAATTTGGGTACTCTTACCAGAGATCCGGGACTCACTATCGCTAGTAAGTCAAACTCACAGGCAGAAATGACCTTCTGCGGGTATGTGTCTTTGGATGTCTGGTATGGGTATGCTCCCTTCTTTTCCTCCTCTTGTTTT
>BLSH010185622.1:111875-125374 GCA_018402905.1 Glandirana rugosa
AAGGGGTTTCCCCTTTGATAGGTCTCTGTGGGATGATGAGCCCAAAAGTGTCTGGAGTCTCTCTGTTGGTTTCTGGTAATCTTTCTTTTCTCCTTGGTCTCCCCCCTCCGTGCGGTTCTCCGTTTTCTTTTTCTCTTATTCACCCCTTCCCTATATGTTGGAGTCGTCAGCAAGTGAGTGTGGACTCCTTTACAGGTATGAACTATTTCCGGAATTCAAACGGGGGGGTACATCTAACTTATTTAAGTCGTGTATGTACCTGTGCCTTTATCAAGTATGGACATTTCCTCAGGTGTGAGTGAACGACTGCTGAGGTTGTATATCCCTTCCCCACTTATTCTCTTTTTCTTTTGCCTCTTGGCGTGCCTCCCCCCTCTGGTTCCTCTTTTCTTTCTAATGGTCTTTGGTTGTCTCTCTGAGGTCTGTGAAAACCCGAGTAGTAGGGTGTCTCTGGATAGTTTCCCCTTTGGGGAAAATATATATTTTTTTTTTTTTAAGCAGAGCAGTTAAGGCTTCTCTGGCCCTGTAAGAATATTTGTGTTTCCATGACCTGGCCATGCTTTTCTGTGACATTATCATATCTCACAAATTGGAAAAATGCCATTGTTTTTTGGCTCCAAGTCATCATAAATTGCATTTTTATCCATTTTTGGAAAATTAGGGTAATGTAGATAGAGCTTTGCTTTTTTTTTTTTTTACTTTGTAAGTCTTTGTTCAGTCCAATGTCTTTAGTCCTAAGTCTTCTATGATTGTAATTCCATTATCCTTTGTGTTTGTACCAGACAGAAAAATCTTTTTCTTTTTCTGTTAGATGTTAGAACTTTTGGCAGAATGTTCTTTCTATCTTTGTCCCCTTTTCTGTTTGTCAATCATCTGCAAAATACATGCAAAAAGAAATGATGCCCATTGATAAGTTTGGTGTCAAAATAATGACTTAAGGCTAACTGTCATATATCGTCATGTGATAAATCAGTACATGTCTTTGGAATTCAAAGATCCTATGCACAAAGAGAACATGACAACATTTCTAGAATTCTAAAGGTCTGAAAAACATTAATTAAAACAGTTATGGTCAGACCATAAACACCCTGTTTGTATTCATTACAGGAACCAGTACAAATTGATTTACCCTGTGTTTACAAAAATACAACAGTTCAATAATTTAATTGAGCACTTAATAAACCAGTTGGACTACTTTTGTACTTTTATGGCATTTAAAAGATTTATTTATCCAATAGCATTTTAGTTTTGATGTACTGAGATAATTTATCTTTCCTCTTTGTAAAATAGTACACTACTGAAAAGGAAACAAATAGCATGCACTTTGAAACCTTAGAAGTACATCTGCAATGCTGTTGTTAAAGTTGTTGTGAACTTACTATGTTATAGACACTTCCTAATACAGTTATAACTATGCAGGTACCATAACAGAAATTATGTTTCTTCCCTTTTTTTTTCTTTCTACAAAGAACTGTCATGTGACATCTCTTCTACCTGATAGTGAGGAGTGGGGTTACAGGACAGTGTGCAGGCACACAATGTGCCTTTATTCTACCTGTTCAGCTTGAGGCAAAATGCAGACTGTGCTTGAGCAGGAGGTGTGTTCAAGAGGCAGGCTGTGATTGGGAGGGGGTCTGTGCCAGAGACATGCTGCAATTGGTTGAAGGGCATGGTGGCAAAATATACTACCCAATACAGGAATACTATGTCTGCACAGTGTCAGGTACCTCTGAATGGTCGGCCAAAAGATGAAAACTAACAACACAATCACAAATCAAATTCTTAGTATAAAACAAGGAAGAAAAGTGACTGACAGGATCAACCTGGTACTTTCAATAGAAGAAGTAAATAAAAAAATGATAGAGACTATTATTTTTAAAATACACATATGTGGACAGAACAATTAATAACTAATTATTGATGTTTAACCTACCCAACAGCTACACTGTGTCCTAAACCCACTTACTTGGCAAAAAGGCCCCGAGCACTTTCATCTAAGGGAGTGATCCTTTTCCTTGCATGTACAAAAGATTGGTGCCATTTTCATTAGATTACATTTTTGTAGTTTTATTGCACTAGTGCATGAAGAACAGCTAGGCAGTTGGAAGGAGCCCAGGATACCTGAAGGTTCAATTGGCTTCTGCACATCTTTCTTAACTTTCTGAGCCCCTCTCTCATAAGGTTATGCTGGTTGGACACTTAAGCTTCAAATGTGACTGCTTGACAACCAAGATTCTAGTTGTTTCTCAGTCTTAAAGTGATACTAAAGTCTTGTATTTTTTTTTTTTTTTTTTGTAAAAATAGCAAACATAATATACTTACCTGCTCTGTGCAGTGGTTTTGCACAGAGTAGCCCAGATCCTCCTCTTTGGCTCTCCTGGCCCCTCCTTCCTGTTGAGTGCCCCAGAGCAAGCAGCTTGCTATGAGGCCCCAGAGCTGAGCCACAATTCCTTGTGCCCATTCAGACACAGAGCCGTGGCCCAGCCTCATCCCCTCTCTTTCCACTTAGCTCACTGACTTTGATTGACAGCAGCGGGAGCCAATGGCATTTTACTGCTGTCTCAGTCAATGAGGAGGGAGAGCCCCAGGGAGCTCTCTTGTGCAACATTGCTGGATCGAGATGGGCTCAGGTAAGTATAAGGGGGGCTGAGGAGAGCTGCTGCACACAGAAGGCTTTTTATCTTAATGCCTAGAATGCATTCAGATAAAAAGAAAAAACCTTCTGCCTTTACAACCACTTTAAAGATGATCTATCACCAGAAGACAAAAAGCCCCAAGGAGTCCCTGTGCATATAGCAATTGTTCTCTTTAAAATCTGATCATTTAAAACAATTCATTTTTATTTCTGTAATTTCTGGCTGTAGCTCCTCTTCCCTGAAGAGTAAAAATATGGGTGCTCCCATGGGGGAATATATTCAGTATTATTTTCTGGTACAGATATTTTATTCAATTTTTCTTGACACAGTAACACCGACATGTTACTGTTCGTTTACAGACACTGTGGCGTTTATGTTTCTTTGCTACATATAAATGCATAGCAGGTGATATATTCATATATCAGGGTAGCTTTGGAGAGGCATTAAAGTAGACATTCAAAAAAACAAAAACAAGCCAACAAATGTTTATTGATCTGGCTTCAGGAATACAGTTGTTATAGTTACCATACTTTGTTCTTCAGTCTTACTCTTTTCACCGCCTAAACTGAAGAAGTCAGAATGTGTGTAAGCTCCATAGTAAAAATTTAGATACATGAATCCTTTAGCCCTAAGACAATGTAAAAAACGACAAAAGTAAACTATGGTAAGACATATGTACATATTTTATGAGCGCTATATGGCTTTAAAATAACACCTTGCTGGCCTCTATAGTTACAGCCACCCTGAAGCAATTCATTCTAAAAGTTTACAACTTAAGCAGTGAAGTCTTTCAAGTCAGGGCTCAGAACACATCCCCTTGTTCACACAACCATGGCTTCAAAGCCGTGCGACTTTGAATCCGACATCCCTGCACGACTTCATTGCAGCTTGCATACAACTTCTTCAACAGAAGTCAATGCAAGTTGTGTTGAAGTTGCCCCAAAGTAGTGCAGGAACCTTTTTCTGAGTCGCAACTACTAGAACGGTTCCATTGCCGTTAATGGGGCGTGACTTGTCATGCGACTTTGAACTCTCAAATCACATGACAAGTCCTGGTAGTATGAATCAGGGCTTATCCTCTCTTCTGTGCACCTGCTCTGTGTTTTTTCCTGTCATTAGAGATTAGAAGACTGGCAGACTGTCAACTCACTGCTGAGAGGGGTGAGCTGAGCGTCTAAGAGAAAGTAAAAGTAAAATTGGGAAGCTTGTGCTTCAAACATTAGAGCAGCCCTTCACCCATGAATATAACTTTCTTTCCTCTTCCCCTTTCCTCCTGGAAAACATTTTGGATTACAATAAACAATAAATACCTTTATTAATTGTTACATTTTTACTTTCTACATCCTCATCTAGGTGAGCATGATGTGTTCAGAGCACTATCCCGTTCTATCTTACACATGTGCAGACATACCATGGGTTTATAGGACCCCACAAAGTCTGTACATGTGTGAAATCCCCACAAACCCCCACACATGCGCCAAAAGCAGAATGTTTCTGCCAAGAAAGGAAGCACAACATGCCTGCACATATGTGGATTGTGCACTTGACATGTTTATACATGCACAGGTTATTGGTTCAAGAGTGAGGAAGAAGAACTTTGGCCTGGAAAGAGGACAATGTTGGTTTCAATGGCTAGTAAATGTGTTTTTTTATTTACATACATGAAAAATTACCAGGCACTAGAAATATATTTTTGGGTAGGTAGGGTAAAGTTCCTCTTCAAGGAGAAATTACTGCACAGTGCATGCAGGTACAGAGGTTAGTGAAGGCATATTTTGAAATATATTTAGTGCCTTATAAGAATATGTAAAAATGTATATGCCCATAGCTTGACCAATGTTCTACTTTAGGGACCCATGGTAACACAGTTATCTAGAATCAGATACCTAAAGAGAGTGTTACAGATCTGTTCTTGGCACCTGAGCCTATAATTCTATCGGACCTTGTGGTTGCAAGAAGGGTTCACTGTTGTATGTAGTGACTACTTATTGTCATCAGAAGAAAGATGCTACTGGATACAGCCTTTGTTTTTCTCTTTAGGACAAAACTTTATGCAAGCAGATGTCAACAAGCTCTGACTGCACATACACAGGAATTTGTTTGAAGTGAAACTCCAGGATTACTCTTTTTTTCCTTGGGGGGGGGGGCAGGAGGTTATCACCACAGTGTAAATTTTAAGTTACTTCTTTTGAAGGCTTTCCTATGCCTGAATCACTGCTGGTTGGTGTACGAATCTTTTATTTGTGATAGATCTACACACAGTGCTTTTCTTCCAACACCGTGGCTGAGAATTCTGACTCTCATACAGTAAAGGATCCTGTCGTTAACCTTCTCCATTTTCTCCCTTTGTCCAGAATGCCTTACAGTATTTTCACAGATTGCAAGGCATTCTGGGAATGGATAGGGAAATCAAGGGCAGAGGAGGGGTGGGTAAACAACACAGTGCCCCATTTTTTATTCACAGAGTACATTACAATCTTTGAAAAGAATACAAGGTATTTTGTGATGGACAAGGGTAGAGGAGAAAGCAAGTGAATGCCAGGATCCTTAATGAGAACTGAAGCTCTCAGCTGCAAAACTGAAAGGAGATTGCTCTGTGTAGCATCTGGATTAAACTAAGATGTATACAGTATTCAGCAGTGATCTGAGCACAAGATAGGCTTTATTAGAGTTAATTTATTTATGTTGTGGTATTCCCCCCACAAATTTCCTGGGAGTTCCACTTTAAAAAACATACAAAATTAAACAAAAAAATATTTAAGTAATCCATTATTTAATTCTGATCACGTGTCTCTTCCTAACCTTTTTGGCTTACACAGTTTATTGCAGTCTTTTTGTCCTCCCTGTTCTAATTTTCTATAACTGCAATATCTTCCACTCCCCCACCATAGTTACTATATAAAGATTACAATTTTTAGAACGGAAAATATATGCATTGCCTCACAGATTTTCACCAATAATTTTATATTAACAAAATACAATAAATATAAGTTGGTTTCAATTTAAAATGCAACTTGGCATGTTACTGCTACAGTTTCAAGAGACAAAGTTACTTTTTTTTTAAATCAGTGACTATAAATGTTATGCACCGTATATTTTATGTATGACTGGAACAGAGTAAAAAATACAGTTGGGTCAGGTTTGCACAGATTTACCAGATACGGTATTTATGGCAAATTCATTCATACTACCTGCTAATGTATTTTTTCCCCCTTCTGTATGCTTCTAGTGGGGTAGAGGCTGGTCACCTATATATGTATATGTTCACTTTTCACAGTGTATGTTGCTAAATAAGATAAAGCTCTGTTCACTTTGAACAACAAATCATGTGCAAGGGCAGAAAAAAAGCAAGATTTGTTTTTCTAACACATGATTGGGTTTTTAAAGTGAACACAGCTTGATCTTATTTGCTAACGTTAGTGAAATTACACATTTGTTAGATGAAAAACCTCTACTCCTTTGGTAATTAATCTCAATGTCCCAGATCTAGCTTTTACTGTCAACATTCTAAGGGACATGTGGGTCTTTAACTGCATATCTTACATAGAATTGTTATTTCAACAAAACCTTCCAAGAGCAGCAGCCAGTATCAGTGAATGTACAAGAGTAAGTCACATGCTTTGTACTCGGACAAGTTAGACATGCCAGCTGAGGTACGCATGTGTAGATAAAAATAGAGAAGGTGACTCGGCTCCTTGATTCATTGTTCTCTTTAAAAGTCTGTTTCCACTCCATATAAGTTGTTGCTTTTAAGGATTCTGTGCTATGCTCAGTCATTTTTTTTACAATAGGTTGAATGCAAATGCAGCTGTGATATACTAAATGATACTTTTTATTGGAAACAACAGCCAAACATGTAATGTTTCATTTGTGTTTTAAGATAAACCAGTCTAAATGTGCCCCTAGATCTTAGGTATGTTTTGCCACTCAGTCTCTGACAGGTATGTCTACGGTATATCTCTATCAAATGTGTACTTACATTGTTTTTACAACATATTGAATATTATATGTTAACACATTAAATTATAATATTCTACATATACCCCTTGGGTGACACTTCAGGTACTTAAAATTACGCCATGCAGCAGAAGCACAGCTGGGACTCCGGGAGGTGCATTTAAAGCGAAGTTCCACCCACAAAACAATTTATATTTTTTTAAAGCCCAATGATATTCAGTAACAAAATTTGGGAGATGAGTCATCATTTACCAGGAGTCTGTGGGCAGCAGTGAGTGAGAGCTGGGGAGAGATAGCTTATCATTGTTGCCCTAACGAAGGGGCGGAACCTTCTTCCGTCAAGATCAGGAGGTGCATGCTGGTTACCCAGCATGCACCTTATACAGAAAGAAGGTCAGAGTGGGTTTCAGATGCCCACAATGAAGATGGATGCGCCAAGGAACAGCAAAACCAGGCAAGCAAAAAAAATATATATAGATGCGAACGGGATAGAAAACTATCCATGCGTTTATTTATATAATTTAGGCAGGCAGCCACTTATAGACTCTATTTAGTGTCTGATCAGAACCATCATTGGACTTTCATGAACTGATGTTTTTCCTATTTGTCACACTTTATTATTTAACACATGGAATCTGCACATATGTCCGCTCTGAGATTGGCACTTTAATAATTGATTATTATTTATATTGATTTTAGCACTTGCCCTTTATTGCTTCATAGTTGTTTAATAAGCAGCACTATCACATACCTTACCGTTAAAGTACTAGACAGGTGTCTGGTTGATATCTCGGACCTCTCTGCAGATGACTGAAAGGAGGAGGCCTCATATCCTAATACCGTAGTGTCTGATACAAACTCATATAATTGAGATACTTACAGAGAACGCATAATACACCTAAGCATTTATTTCTTGTGCGCAAACACGCCACCCACACATGCCATAAATGTGAGTCAGAACAAGGGGACTTTATGCATATGGTTTGGCCATGCATTAAGGTCAGACCGTTTTGGTCTGAGATTACTGCATTTATTTCAGTTCATTTTGATCTCCTCAATGTCTGTAGCCCTAAGTGTTGTCTTCTCTGGGTATTTGATGATATTGAACTGACTGCTAAGGCTAAACGATTCTTATGGATACTGCTCTATTATGCCAGGAAGACCATTGCATTACACTGAATACATTCTGATCCCCTACACATTGGATTATGAAAATGTTTAGTTAACCAGAACCTCCAACTTTATAAGCTAACTTACGAGGTGAGAGGGTGTCCAGGGAAATTTATTTTGATCTCCTCAATGTCTGTAGTGGGTATTCGATATTGAACTGACTGATAAAGCTAAACAATTTTTATTTATAAGCTAACTTACACTGTGTGCACAATTATTAGGCAAGTGAGTATTTTGACTAAATCTTAATTTTTCTGCATTTTGTCCAACTCCAAGCTGTATATAATTTAATGCTTATTCGATTGAGGCATATCAGGTGATGTGTATTTGTGTAATGAGGGAGGGTGTGGCCTAGGGAGATCAACACCCTATATTAAGGTGTGCATAATTATTAGGCAGCTTATTTTCCTCAAGCAAAATGGGCCAAAAAAGAGATTTAACTGACTCTGAAAAGTCAAACATTGTAAAAAGTCTTTCAGAGGGATGCAGCACTCCTGAAATGTCTCAAATATTGGGGTGTGATCACAGAACCATCAAATGTTTTGTTGCAGATAGTCAACAGGGTGTAGCAAGAAACGTGTTGAGGAAAAAAGACACAAATTAACTGATAAAGATTTGAGAAAACTCATATGCGAAGCTATCAGGAACCCATTATCCTCCCGTTTTTAGAAGACTGCAGTGGTGCAGGAAAAAGTCTGCATCTTTCAAGAAGACCATGATATTTATGCAGGACAATGCTCCATCACATGCTTCAAAGTACTCCACTGCGTGGCTAGCCAGTAAAGGACTTAAAGATAAAACAATATTGACATGGTCCCCTTCCCCATCTGATCTAAACCCTATTGAGAACCTGTGGGTCCTTATTAAATGGTAGATTTACAGTGAAAGAAAACAGTACACCTCTCTGAACTGTGTTTGGGAGGCTGTGGTTGCTGCTGCACAAAAAGTTAATCATCAACAGATCAAGAAACTGACAGACTCCATGAATGGAAGGCTTATGACTGTTATTGAAAAGAAAGGGGGGCTATATTGATCACTGACTTTTTTGTTTTTTAAATGTCAGAAATGTTTATTTGTAAATTTTGAGTTGATTGTTATTATTCTTACTTTAACAAATGAAAATAAACAAGTGAGATGAGAAAATTTCAGTTTTTCATTGAGGGCCGGTTCACACAGGAGCGATCCGACTTCAGCCACGACTTTGCTAGGCGATTTGAACGCGACTTCAGCGTGACTTCAGCACGACTTTGGGTGACTTACAATGCGGCTTAAAGTGACTTCATGCCAGGCGACTTTGCCTGTGGCCAATCAGAAAGGGAGGGAGGGGGTTGCCCGGGTAATTCACTGGGTAAATTATTTTCTTTTTCCTGTAAAGTCGCTTCAATATAGATGGGGATCCGACTTGGAGGCAACTTCCATTGAATTCTATGGGCACAAGTCAGATAGAAGTCACCTTGAAGTAGTATAGGAACCTTTTTTGAAGTCAGAGTGACTTCAGTAGTGTACATTAAGACAGCTCTCATTCATTTCAATGGGATTTCTAATGTCAAGCGACTTGGGGCGACACAAGTCGGATCGCAAGTCGCTGTAGTGTTAGCCGGCCCTTAGTTGCATAATAATACTGCTCACTAATAGTTGCCCAATAATTGTGCACACATAGATATTCTCCTAAGAATGCCAAAACCTCACTTTCACTTTCTTAAATATTCAGGTTTAACCACTTCAATACTATGCATTTAGAACACTTTCCTACCAGACCAATTTTCAGCTTTCAGTGCTGTTGCGTTTTGAATGAGAATTGCGCGGTCGTGCGACGTTGTACCCAAACAAAGTTTTTATCATTTTGTTCCCACAAATAGAGCTTTCTTTTGGTGGTATTTGATCACCTCTGTCACTGTCTCTGTCACAAAACTTTGTAAATAAGTAAATTTTCTCCATCACTGATGGGCACTGATGAGGCTACACTGACGGGCACTGATCTGGCAGTACTGATTGGCACTGCTGAGGTGGCACTGATGAGGTGGCACTGATGATGAGGCCCTTATATGCAGCAATGATGAGCACTGCTAGGCGGCACTGATAAGCAGTACTGACGGGCACTGATATGAAACACTGACGGGCACTGATATGCAGCACTGACGGACACTGATAAGCGGCACTGACAGACACTGATAAGTGGTACTGATGGGCACTCATAGACGGCACTGATTGGCACTCATAGGCAGCACTGGGCACTGATAGGTGGCACTGATAGGTGGGCACTAGTAGGTGGCACTGGTGGGAACTGATATGGGGCACTGGTATGCACTGATAGGGGCACTGGTGGGCACTGGTGGGCATATGTACAGAAAGGTGCCCATTCCCTGGTGGTCTAGGGTGGCATCTGAAGGTGGCACTAAGTGCCATTCATATTGGGCACTATGCCCCTTACCTGGTGGTCTAGGGTGGTCTCCCTGGTGGTCCAGATCGGCTCCCTGGTGGTCCCTGGTCGGCTCCCTGGTGGTCCTGGGTGGGGACATTGTTGATGGTCCCTGGGCAGGCTCCCTGGTGGTCTAGTTTGGCGATCTGAGGGGGGCTGTGCTGATGATTTATCAGCACAGCCCCCCCTCGGATCGCAAAACTAGACCACCAGGGAGCCTGCTCTCCACTCCTCAGGTCTGCAGACCTGAGTACAGGAAAGCCGATAAACGGCTTTCCTGTGTTACACTGTGACCAGCCGTGATTGGTCATGGCTGATCACATGGTAAAGTGCTTCGGATGGAAGCACTTTACCGAGATCGGTATTGCGGGGGGTCAGACTGACCTCCCACATCACCGATCGCTGCGATGCGCACCCCCCCCCAGGCGCGCAGCGGCTTGTTATCCTGAGGACGTCATATGACGTCCAGTCAGGATAACTAAACCACTTCCCGGCCGTCATTTTGCATAAGGCGGTCGGGAAGTGGTTAAGGTTCATTAACATTTTGGATTGATTGAGAGCAATATAGTTGTTCAATAATGGAATGAATCCTCAAAAATACAACTTCCTAATAATTGTGCACACAGTGTATGCAACAAGAGGGTGTCCAGAGAAGTTTATTTTGATCTCCCCAATGTCTGTAGCTCTAAGTGGTGTCTTCTTGGGGTATTTCATTGTATTGAACTGACTGCTAAAGCTAAACAATTCTTATGGATACTGCTCTATTATGCCAGGAAGACCATTGCATTATAGTGCATATGTTCTGACCCCCCTGCACATTGGTTTGTGGAAATGTTTCATTAACCAGAACCTCCCACTTTATAAGCTAACTTATGAGGCGAGAAGGAGTCCAGGGAAGTTTACTAGACTATGGAGACCCTGGCTGGACACACAAAACACCAGTGACTCTCTTCTACATTTATTCTCTGACCCTATACCTAAGTTACCTTCTGTTTTAAGTCAAACTCTCCCCTCTGTTCTTGCTACTACCCCTGTTTAGGCTGGAAGTCAGAGTGTTATTATGATTTTTGGTGCTGGGCGCCTAGGTGGACACACTCAGTCTACTAACATACATGAGTGCAGTATTCCCTTGTCTGATTGCTTACTCTGTTTTTTTTTTCTTTTTTGTTATTTGCTTAATGGAATTTTTTCTTCCTGCTTGATTTTTCTGATTGTGCATATACAGGCGGTCCCCTAGTTAAAAACATCCGACTTACAAACACCTCCTATTTACAAGCGGAGGTAGACAACAGGAAGTGAGAGTAAATCTACCCATAAGAAGGGAAATTCACTCCTGTAAGAGCTATTATGGAAAAAATGTGTCTCCACTGATGCTTTATCACCAAGGTTTGTTTCCATAACAACCCAAAAATTTCAAAATCCAATTATCATTGGGACAGGAAGTGAGGTGAAATCTTCTGAACAGAAAAATAGACAGCAAAACAAACATTACAGGGGTGTTAATCCTTCCCTATGCTATGCAAAAAGCTTAAAAATAGTTTTTTTACCTGAAGCTACACTTAAAAAATGTATATGTTCCAACTTACAAACAATTTCAACTTAAGAACAAACCTACAGACCCTATCTTGTTTGTAACCCGGGGACCGCCTGTACACGGATGTACTTATTTGTTGCTTTGGTATATATGGAATTTAAAGGCTTTGATACTCCAGTTCTGTGACAATTCCCTTTGTATTCACTGTTTGTTGGATAGTACTTTGCCACTGTATTGGCTTGACAAGTGTAATTTGTATTTGTAAGTTTAAAAAAAATTATAATACTGAGTTATTTTTTGCAGGCAGGATTAACCATTGATCCTCTCAATCGTAGCTCTAGGTATATATACAGTATATCATTAATTGGGAAACTGGTCTTCTCATCTAGGCTGAACAAACAAAAGCAGGCATCATATTATGGCAGAACACACTGCCAATTCAAGTACTGGTCCATTCAAAAGGTGCACAGAGCACCATGAATAGCCTCTGCTATTCTTAGGGGCAGCAGTTGCATAAACGGAGTATTATCCGTATATGACAATTAGAGTTGAACCAACCTCTGGAAGTTTGGGTTCTGCTGGTCCGGCCGAACTTCGGGACAAAGTCCGGGTCTGGGTCCGGACGGAACCCGAACGATCGCACGGACAACGAACCCCATTGAAATCAACGGGGACCCGAACTTTTAGGCACAAAAATGGCTGTAACAAAGTCCTGGAAAGCCCTAGAGGGCTGTAAAAGGAAGTAAAATGGGGGTAAGGGCAGGGCAAGTGCCCTACAAAGAAATGGGGACAGGGAAATAACGAAATATTTAAAAAAAAATAAAAACATAAAAAATGCAAAAATGGAGGTGAATGTGGATCATCTTCAAACTGTGTCTGAAAAGTATTAATTAACGGTAGAAGCCATATAACTGTTCTAAAATCATCTTCAAACTAAACTAAAAAAATGGGGATAGGGAAAATAAATTATAATCAAATAAAAAAATGGGAAGGGGGTGGATGTGGAGTAGGAGCCTAGAGGTTGACTAGGCCGTGACCGTGGCAGTGTAGGTGGAAGTGGCGGTGGTAGAGGAGTAGGAGGAGGTAGCCAACGTGTTTTTTTTTTGTATTGAGGCCTATTCAAAAAAACATGGTAGTGTTTTATGTGGGTTTATTGCAGCTGCTGTTGTGACCTATGTACCCCAATTGGTGTCATAGGAAGATTAAAACCGTTTGTATTTGAACAGCGCGTTGCTAGTATCTACTGTGCCGTTATGTGATGAATGTTGGCCACCCAATGTATCAGTAGTTACTAATTTCTCCTTCTTCTATTACAATTTGATATTATTGCTGCTGTAGCCCAATTTTAGAACATACGTTTATACATACGTGATATTCCTCGTGGACACTCGTGATATTATTCGTGAAACTTTTTTGTCGTTGACATTTCGTACAATAATTACAGTATCACCAAACGTTAACTCGTAATTCAAATGTATACCCGATGTCGTCGTTGTTGTCTCTAATTCTTCGACCGTTTTTGACAATAAATGTCACTAAATAAAATTGTAATAAACGATAATAAAAATAAAATTGTAGTAACGATAATAATAATAGTAATAAAAATAGTAATGAAATAAAATAGTAGTTATGAGATTGTGTGAACACGTGTACCCGATGTCGTCGTTATTATAGTTTAACATTATCTTCTTCCTCTTTAATCATTGATGACTATGTAACCCACCGGTTGTAAGTAGTGTATTGCCGTGTCATCTATGATCGTTGCGCGACAAGTTTATGTTTG
>BLSH010185622.1:126160-145386 GCA_018402905.1 Glandirana rugosa
CAAGCCCAGGCATGGCAATCTCAAATTGCCCCAACAATCTGATCGTTGAGCACGATCGTAGCGATCGTTGTTTTATGCAGAGTTTGATCTGCAACTCAAAGCAGCGGTATGTGAAATCTCTAATTTCTGCTATCTGTCCTCAGAGCAACAGCACCGACAGCAGTAGTAAAGTAATCTATCTCAGGATGCAGGATCAGGTCTTAAAATGTCTCTAATCTCTCCCTCACGCTTTCAGCTTCCTTTCCCTACACTAACCCAAGGAGCATGTGACTGCAGCACTGTGACTCCAGCTTATAAAGAGGCTGGGTCACATGATGCACTGGCCAATCACAGCCATGCCATTAGTAGGCATGGCTGTGATGGCTTCTAAGGGCAAACCAGTGAAACGCTTGTTGATTGGCTGCCCTGCAGCTTCTCAACACGTGGAGTAAGATAGCAGAACCCCGGACCGAACCTGAACGATTTTTGAAATGTCCGGGTCCGTGCCCCGGACACCCGAAAGTTCGGTACGGACCCGAACGTTACAGTCCGGGTTCGCTCAACACTAATGACAATGTTTAGGCTTGATGATCATTTGCTCAGACTCCAGACATTGTACTGTGGCATATGGGGTGAACTGGCTAAATATGTGGGGTACCATCTGCAAACTCTGTTATTTCCTTCTTATATTGTTTCTCCTCTAACCCTCTTCGTTGCAAAATACATTTCCTTAATTGAAACTTTCCATTCCCTTGACACATTTTCTCCCCTAAAAACTCAAACTGTCTTCTTTTCTTATTCGGCTCCCTGGTACAATGATCAGTTGTGGCCAATGTAGGCTGTTTCCCTGAAACGTGCGCTTAGGTGATGCCATTCTGGCCTTACTGTTTATTATTAGGCTTGGAAAGATTATTTGTGTAAATATAGTGGAAATAGTAAATTTGAGTCTGATTGAGACACATACTTCTCCCATACAATTGAAAAAAATATTAGCAACCCCAGACAGCTTTTCAGCATCATCAATAGATTGTTAAAATTGATGATCATTTGCTCAGACTCCAGACATTGTACTGTAGCATACAGGGTGAACTGACTAAATATGTGAGGCACCATCTGTGACTGCACTCAGAATTAAAATGGCATTATGTTCTAGCAGCATGTGGCGCTTGCTGTTATATACTAAAGGTGTGCTTATTTAGCCTAGTCACAGGTTTACTTCAAGGTTAGCCATAGATGGATACAGTTTGTAGATCAGGTCTTCAACTAATGATTTGCTCTCTAACAGAGCTACAACTGATAAAATCATGAGTTATTCCTGCCTGCAAAATTAAAATCAGTGTGATAATGTGATGTTTTATTATATATAAAATATATAAACAGATTAAGTACTTCAAAAGAACAATGTATTATTTTAAAAATATGAACATTTATTTTCAGGGTTCATTGTATATATACAAACAAGCCTGGGGGGGCTATAGAAAGAAAAGGAACATAGCACAACAAGGTTGTTGTTGATTAAGAGGACCTGCCCATAAAAGGCTGCAATAATTGTATCAAATGGACTTTTAAGGTGTCACACCATTCATCAAACAAAATGTGTTTACTGAAAATATATTAAAAAAATCATTATCTATTTACAACTCCATAAGATTGTATAGACAATTAATAAAACAAACAAAAAGAATAGAGTATTGTATTTAACTGCATTTAAAAGCAGTACCACAATTATATGCATAGGCATAATATTCCCATACATTTACAATTTACCCCTTAGAGGAGAAGTATAGCCATAGCTATTTTAGCTATACTTCTCCTATAGAGTGTGGTTTGTTCTGAAGCCCTGTGATCAGTTTTCAGCCGACAGCGGGCCAGACTCTGAAAAGATCCACCTAGAAGCCTGGATTGGCACCTTACTCCGCCTTTCAGCAAGCCCCTGAGAGCCTGGGCCAGCACCTCCCACCCCCTCCATAGCCCGGTGCTCCAGCACGGAGGGGGAGAACTGAGTGATCAGTGGCCTTTGATTGCTCAGTTCTCACTGGCGAGCTGGCCAGGGACAGATGCAGCATCAGATCGATGCTGCACCCACCTAGGTGAGAATAATTTTTGTTTTTCCAAATTCCATGCTTCTCTTTTAAAATCTGATAAGATCATTATGACATTCATGTCAAACAGACTTTTTCCTACAGATTATATGTTTTTTTTTTCATGCAAGACAAGACAGTTACATGTTTCACAGATCTTTTCTGCTTCCTCCCACCTGGGAGGGACTGCAGGGGACATAATAAGGCCAACATATCACATCCCTCCACCAAAAACTCCATATATTGTATTTCAGAGGGATAACAGTCTTTCCCCACAAGTATATTTACAGACTTACAGATTGTGCCCTTCCACCAAAAACTCAATATATATTCTGGGCAATTAATACAGCAGTTGTGCACCTGTATCGCAGTCCACCTTGGTAAAGGTCTCTGATTTCGATACTAAAACCCACAAAGGGGAGAAAAATGGACTATTATGTCAGCTGACCTAATGACACCCAAGGTGTACATACAGTTGCATGACATTCTTACATAGCCATAACACCCAAGCAACACATGGGTATCTGTGCATCCCTTCAATATTTGTTACAGTAATCGGCACTCTAAAGGTCTTACATACCATTCAACACTGCATGTCCAAGGGCTTCTATTGGCTGCCAGCTATATAGATGGATAACAGTCCTTTCCCACATGGATATTTACTTACATGCACTGGCATATTCATATGGGGAAGGGCTGTTATGTGAAGTCTTATCACAGAAATAACGTGGAGGTTTGGTGAAAGGGCACAATCAGTTTGGCCTTCTTACGTAGCATGCAGTGAACCCCCCCCCCCCCCCCCCAGGCAGTTTTGGTTATCCATATAGAGTACGGCACATGTACGCTATATGATGTAAATTTTATATTTCCATACAGTCTGAGGAAGCAATTCTAACTCAAACAACCTAGACCCCTCTGATCCCAACATGGAATCTACTCAAAGGCATGTGCTTTCAACACAGTATCTGAAAGAATCAGACATGCCTGTCCTAACTAAAGAAGCAGTAAAAGACCTTGAAATTAATCAGGCTATTAAATTATGAAACATGGGGAAGCCGCAGGGCCTGTTGGCTACACACTGACCTATTACAAAACCTTTCAAGAGATACTAGCAAACAGATTTTTGGAAGCATACAATTCTATCAGACAGGGTCATCCACTTCCCAGGGATACTTTGCAGGCACTTATTACTATAATTCTCAAAGAGCCTCAACTCTTTCCTACCAATCACTCAATATCCCTCTTGAATGCAGATTTAAAGATTTTTACCAAAATTCTGAGCTCCAGAATAATATCCCACATCCCGACACTTATCCACCAAAACCAGTCTGGTTTTTGTGCCTGAACGAAAGGCCAGGGATAATACCCACTGGGGTTGGTTTTCTAAACCTGAAGAGTGCAAAATCTGGTGCTGCTATGCATAGAAAACAGAATCAGATAGAATGAATAGAATCAGCCTCCAGTTTTTTTTCTTTATTTTGTCAAAACTTATTTGAACAAGCTGAAGTTATAAACTGATTGGCTACCATGCACAGTTGCACCAGATGTTGCACTCTCCCATTTTATTAAATCAACCCCAATGTGTCCTTAATGTAATTTATCTAGCACAGACCAAGCACATACCATTTAAAAAGCTTTTGATAGTGTTAGCTAGGACTTCATCCAGGCTAACCTAGCCCATATAGGCCTAGATGACAATATGCAACAATGGATAAGGGCCTTATATTCTATTACCACAATCTGAGAAGCAAACAAGATCCGTGAAACATGTAACAACAAAAAATAGAATGCTGAGGGTTGGGGTCTGAAGAAGCTAAAAAGATCTGCCTAACACATAACTTCCTTGCAATAAAAAAAATCAATATAATCTGCAGGGGAAAAGTTTATTTGATATGAATGTCATAATGATCTTACCATATTTTTTAAAGGATAAATGGTAATATTATGCCATAGGAATATTATGCAATGTACTACACCTGAATACAACATTCCATTATTTCTAAATAAATAAAAATTATATTACAGTACATAACCCATTATTTGTAAATCAATTAAAATTATGATGGATTATTATGTGGATGACTTTATGTGAAGGGATATACAGCATGTATGCCCATACCACAATGCCTGCAGTGACCTGTGCTCCAATCTAATGGAATGTTGTGTTAAGCACATTTTCAGTGAAGGACCTAATGCTTCTTGAAAAGGTGACCATTGTAGATTGGTTACAATAAATTTCCCAAGATACTAGAAAGTCTTTTCAACTGAACTCATGATAGAAATAAATTGTTGCATTTAGCATGGTGATTCTACTGTAAATTAGTGAGGTTGCATTGTTAGCAGTACAGCTTTCACTAAAAGGAAAATCATAGTGTTTACTTTTACTACCTTTTCATTTGCAGTTGAATTATCACAAATTGTACTTTACACCTTTCATTCTATTTATTTTTAATACAGGACATGGATATTGTAAAGCTCATCACCTGTTTTCTATTTACCTAAATGTCTCGAGCCAAGCCTATCTCTAGCTCTATACAAAAGCCTGTTAGACAGGACAGAGTGCATAACCAGAGTGGAAGTTTAAATGCCATAGGACATAGGTTATTGTTAGCCATGCACAATCTTTTAAGGTGTGAATTTTGAACAGTGTGATGCATCTTAGAAATTGCCATCTTATGTAACCTGATGCCAGAAAATGTGCTTCTTTTTCTCATTTCAGTCATGTCACACTATAAAGGTAATTTTATAAGCTACAGGCTTCTTGTATTTAGACACGTGTTGATCTTCTTTAACTTTTTATTAACTTTCTTTTGCCTTCATGTCTTATATGAGGCTATAAAGATATCAGTTTATGAAGGGATAACCAAACAACATAAAATAAATATTCATAAAAGAAAATGTTGTATGAAAATGTTATATGATGTTAGTTGTTAATGCCTCTTACAGGCTGTGCTCAAATAACACCAATCCAGTATAGATACCAACTGTTTATGGAAGTTGCTTGGTTACTGTTTTATAAGCATCATACTTAAGGAAGAGTTCTCCCCATTGTGTATTTTTTTTATTAGTTCCCTATTATATTTTTGCCAGGTTATCATACTCACATGTTCAATGAATCCAGTGTTGTTCTATTGTGATCTGCCACGTAACTGTTGTGCACCGAGTTCCGTGCTGCCATGTTCCTATTTTAGGTCACCAGGAGCCTGCTGTGTTTTCCTGGTTCTTGCTGCTTCCCCCTGATGATGTGGCTCCAGATCCTTCCTCCTCTAGCTCTGTCTGTTAGCTAATGCCTCCTGGGATATGTGATGTGGGCTGCAGAAACAGGATTACATATCATTCTTGCCTGTGCGGGAATGGATGTATGGGATGAGCTGTATTGGAAATTTAGAAACAGAAAACCTAAATGAGCTTATAAAACGTTGTCTTTTTGTTAAATCGTGGAGTCCGGAGGAATACAATGGTGGAGATGTAATTTTTGGTGTGAAGGTCCACTTTAAAAACAATCAGTCATGTTTAGGATTATTCAAGACTCACATTATATTACATTGTAGTCTGAATACTTTGGAATCAATTGAAAATTGTAATTTTTTACCTTTTACCTTTATATTCCCTCTTGTTTATCTTTACTTATGTTGTCCCAGCCCGACACTTCAACTGGAATGCTAGAATTCATGTGAAGTCTGGAAATATCTACATGTGAGCTTGACCTCACTAGGGGGATTTACTAAAGGCATGTAGTCGGTTAACTTTGCAGGGGAAGTTTCCCTACGCTTAGAAAATGTGTTGAAAATTCACTTTGCAAAGAATACCCAATCACATGCAGGAAAAAAAGTGTTTTTACTTTCACATGATGGAAGCCAGCGGAGCTTTACTTCATTCAGTAAGCTCATGAAAAATTTCCTTGCAAAGTGAGCAGTCTTTAGTAAATCAGCCCCTATCTTCCAATTTGTGAGAGTGCATAACAAGTCAAATTAGAGAGCCAGCTGTTAATTAGAATGTAAACAACCACAGGGGTCTGTTATTTATCATAGTTATGAAAATGAAATTAAAAGACAGTGTATGAGATCAGTCAGTTGATAAGACAGCAATTGTCAAATGTTTCATAATTTCTGACCATTGATGGTCAGATGTGTCAGGCTTATAATATACAAAACTGTTGTTCTCTAAATTGTGTATACTTGTCCTAAAATTCAAGTGCATTTTCAAAAGTGCCTCTGTAATATTGTGTTTTTCAGACAATAAATCCCGGAAAAGATGCCTGATATGCCAGTGACACAAACTCACACCCCTCCAGATGGGGGATGGGGGTGGGTTGTTGTCTTTGCTTCATTCATTTCAATTGGATTTTCATATGCATTTCCCAAAGCCATTACAGTATTCTTCAAAGAAATCCAGGAGATATTCCACACCTCATACAGTGAAATTGCATGGATATCCTCCATAATGCTGGCAGTTATGTATGCTGGAGGTAAGTAGCCACGCATCATTATTCCATGTGCTGCTTTTCCTGGATCTTTGGAACTCTTATTTCATTTTCTTCATCATTTTTTTTAAGTCATTCAGCTTGTCATGAACAGCAGGATGGTAATCCAGTAGTACAATACCCATATATGTCTTCCTAATGCAATTTTTCCCACACCTGTCCTCAGGTCTTGCCAACGATTAATGTTTTCTTGATATTTACACAGCCAGCTAGATTGTAATTCTGAGAAAAACAATAATCATTCTTTGTATGTATAAGGTGACTTACTAAACACATACTGTTGGTTGCACGGTAAACTGATATAGTGGACTCCATTGTCTTCTGTGAAATAGAGGGTGCTCAAATTGCAATTCCAGTCAAAAAAAATTAGCTTTGATAGAACAGTGAAGGGTTCGAACATCTGTATCTCTAACTTCCCATCTTAATGAAAATGCTTAATATGAGTAAACATATTGACTCAGACACAGTAATAATAAACTGAGAGGTTTAAACTTTTCCTCCCCAAAACAAAGTTCAGCTGCTTTCTGTGTCTCTATTTGAGAGATTTCCTCTGACTTCCTTTTTTTATTACTTGTATATTGTAATATAACTTGTATCCTTTAGGTGGGGTTCACAGTAGTGCGAAATGGATAAGGGTTTCCTTGTATCAAATTCGCATGACAGGAGATTGTGTCCGGCTCTCAATGGTGCCGTTTACACATCTTCATGGTGGCTACGGAGCAAATTGCACAGGAGTCCTGTGTGTCTTTGGCTCCATTTCAGGTCCGAATTCAGGCAATAATTTGGGCCTGATTCATCCCTGAAACAGAGAATAGGGACGCATCGGACCCCTGCTATGACCCGCATACGATCTTAGTGTGAACCCAGCCTTAACCACTTCCATACCAGGCCTATTCTGGCACTCCTCTCCTACATGTACAAATCATCATTCTTCTGCTTTTACTCAGAACCCCCAACTATTATATATGTTTTTTTAGCAGAGGCTCTAGTGAATAAAATGGTGATTGTTGCAACATTTTACGTCCCACCGTATGTGCGCAGGAATTTTTAAAACGCATTTTTTTGGGTGGAAAAAAACAGTTTCATGAATTAAAATAAAACAAAACTGTAAAGTTAACCCAATTGTTTTGTATAATGTGAAAGATGATGTTACACCAAGTAAATAGATACCTAATATGTCACTTTTTAAAATTGTGCACACACGTGGTATGGCGCCAAACTTTGGTACCTAAAAATCTCCATAGGCGATGCTTTAATTTTTTTTACAGGTTACCAGTTTAGAGTTACAGAGGAGGTCTAGTGCTAGAATTGTTGCTCTTGCTCTAACACACGTGGTGATACCTCACATGTGTGGTTTGAACACCGTTTACATATGTGGGTGGGACTTTCTGTGCGCGAGCACATGGGGACGGGGTGCTTTACATTTTTTTTTCAATTGTTTATTTTACCTTTATATTTTTATTTTTACACTGTCGCTTTAAATTATTTTTTTGATCACTTTTATTCCTATTACAAGCAATGTAAACATCCCTTGCAATGGGAATAGTGCGTGACAGGTCCTCTTTAGACCCCGCATCTCTTCTCCAGGCTGAAATGACCAGGATTATAAAAAAATGAATGATCCCGGGCTTTCCAGCCGCGTCCACAGCTTTGTTTACTAAAGCCGGCCTGGACGTGACGTCATATCATCGCGCCTGGGCCTTCAAGGATCATAGAGCTGACTGGGGACCAGATGGTCACCAGTCAGGTCTCTGATCAACTTCCGATGATGATGGATTCATTCTCTGGGCCGCTGATTGTACGGGCGGTGGGCCTGGAGAAGCACTGGAGGGTAGAGGGAGGGGGGATGTCCCCTCCCACCACCTATAAGAACGATCAAGCGGCTGAACTTTTGGGTCTGGTATGGGTTTTGAGGGGAACCCTTACGCCAAAATTAAAAAAAAATTGGTGTGGAGTCCCCCCAAAATCCATACTAGACCCTTATACATGCATGTGGCCTGGCAGACCAGGAAAGGGGGGGGGCAAGCGAGCATCTCGCCCCTCCTGAACCATAACAGGCCACGTGTCCTCAACATGGGGGGGTGCTTTGGGCAGGGGGGCTCTGCCTTCATGTTGATGGGGACAAGGGCCTCCTCCCCACAACCCTGGCAGGTGGTTGTGGTGGTCTGTGGGCAGGGGGCATATCGGAATCTGGAAGCTGCCTTTAATAAAGGGGCCCAGATCCCGCCCCCATGCAAATAAGTATGGGGTACATTGTACCCCTACTCATTCACCAAAAAAAGTGTCAAAAAATAAATCAAAACACACAGTTTTTGACAATCTTTTTATTAAAAAAACAAAAACAATGTCCCCCAGTGTAGATCCATCGTCAATCATGACACCACCGCTGACCCATGCTGCAGGCATCATCCCTGTAACATTTTTTTATACTGGTGGTCGGCTCTCTTGTAAAAGCAATCCTATCTGGGAGCCCAAGCGGGAGTCCGGATTGAGTAGCCGGTGCTTCCGCCCAGATCGGCTTTGTCGTGCTTTAAGATATAGTAACCCAGAAGTGATTATGGCGCCATTATTAAAAATCTAAAGCATTTGACAACACCAGTCTTGGTGTGATCAAATTCTTTTAAGGGCAGAGGAGGGATTTGGGGTCTTATAGACTCCAGATCTCTCTATAAAGAGTACCTATTACATGCCTATTGCTGTCACAAGGGATGTTTACATTCCTTGTGACAGCAATTAAAGTAATAAAAAAATGTAAAGTGACAGTGTAAAAATAAAAATAAAGAAATAATTTAAAAAAATTAAAGTGCCCCGTTCCCCCATGCTAACACGCAAAAGTGAAAGCACGTGCTAGTCTCGCACGCACACAAACAGCAATCGTGAGGTATCACCGCAAATGTCAGATTATGGGCAGTAAATCTAGCACCAGACCTAAATTTAAAAGTGATAACCTGTAATGGTTTTTAAACCACCACCTATGGATAGTAAAATTTATGATGTTTGTCGCTGTTGCACAGGCATGCGCAATTTTAAAGCATGACATTTTTGGAATCTATTTACTCATAATAGCATAACATCATAATTTATATTTTACCAGAAAAATTGGTTATATATTGTGTGCTTTGCACTAATACTGTGGGACATAAAAAATTGCAAAACTCGCCAAATTATTCTCTAGGGCTTATGCTTTAAAAAAATATATAATGTTTGGGTGTTCTAAGAAATTTTCCTTATACTAAATACTACTATACTAAATATAAAAAATACTAATTGTTACACGTAAGCAAAAAGTGCCAGAAAAGGCTTAGGCCTGATTCACGCCTAGGCATTTTTAGTGCTTTTTGCATTTTGCAGATTTGTACTACAGAACGTGTTCCATAGGAAACCATGTTAAATGGACTGCAGTGCAAATCTGCAAAGTGCAAAAAGCACTAAAAAAGCGTAGGTGTGAATCAGGCCTAATGCCTCGTACACACGGTTCGACGGCCATACGACCGAACGGACCAAATCGTATGATGGCTGTTGTATCTAGCATACTGACATGCACTACACGATCGTACAACCAAGCTGAACATAGTGACGTGTTATGAACATATAAAGAGAAAGTTCAGGTGCATGTAATTAGTGTCTGGCCGTTCCTAACTTCTGAGCATGCGTGTTTTACACAATACAACTTGTTGGACCAACTTCTCTGCACACACGATACAACGGTCGTAAGACCGCTTGTTGGTACTACCAAGTTTTCTAGTTTGCTCATCCAACTTCTGTTGAACGACCGTTGTACGTCGGCTGTTCTAATCGCGCATATTAACGATCGATTTCGCATACAACGGTCGTTCGTACGACCTGTTGTATATGACCTTCAAAACGTGTGTACGAGGCTTAAGTCTTTAAGTAGATAAGTATGTGGGAGTTGTTTTCTTTTACCATCCACCCTTTGTAAGGCTCCATTCACACTAATGAGTTTTTTGATGCATTTTGCAGAAATGCAGGGAATTTTTTCAACATGGGTTCCTATGAAACATGTTCACATCAATGCATTTTTGTGCCTCTGCATTTTTGGAAAGGGTCTGGGACTTTTTTTCCTGCAAAATGCAGCGTTTTGCATGTAATAGACTTCAATGTGCATGCAAGAAAAACACAAGTGCTGCGTTTTTAAAGCATTTTTACCACGATTTGCATTTTGCAGGTTTTTTTTTAACTGGTTCCCGACCGCGTGCCGTCTTTTCACGGCGGCAGTCGGGGAGCCCTGCGCGAATCGCCGTAAATAAGCGGCGATTCGCATTCGGCCACCAGGGGGCGCGCGCACCCGCCGCACTCCTGGGGAGTGTGCCCGCGGCTCGGGCGGACCCGATGTCCGCCGGCGAGCCGCGATGAGTGGCTACAGGGAAAAGAACGGGGAACCGCCGATGTAAACACGGCGGTTCCCCGCCCTATCAGTGGGGCATAAGAGATCTACTGATCCCTGTCACTGGGATCAGTTAGATCTCTCATGCCCATGTTAGCCCAACCCCCCCACAGTAAGAACACACCCAGGGAACACACTTAACCCCTAGCTCTCCCCCTGCAGGTTAACCCCTTCACTGCCAATGACATTTACACAGTAATCAGTGGACATTTAAATTTCTGATCGCTGAATAAATGTCATTGGTCCCAAAAAAGTGTCAAAATGTTCCAACATGTCCCCCCCAATATCGCAGTACCGCTAAAAATCGCAGATCGCCGCCATTACTAGTAAAAAAAAAAAAAACCCCAGAAATGAATTCTCATCATCCGTAAACGCGGCCACTTTTGCGCAAACCAATCAATAAACACCAATTGCGATTTTTTTTATCGCAAATATGAGGAATTATATAAATCAGCCAAAAATGGTGAAAAAAAATGTTTTTTTATATTTTTTTTTTGGGATTTGAATTTTAGCAAAAAGTAAGAAATGTGGGTTTTTTTGCAAAATGGTCGCTCTTCTTTTGTTTATAGCGGCGATAAGAAATGACGCAGAGGCGATCAAATACCACCAAAAGAAAGCTCTATTTGTGGGAAAAAAAGGACACAAATTTTGTTTGGGTACAACGTCGCACGACCGAGCAATTGTCAGTTAAAGCGACGCAGCGCCGAATCGCAAAAAGTGCTCTGGTCCTAAAGTGCAAAATTCTTCCGGGGCTGAAGTGGTTAATCTTTTTGGGGGGGGGGGGGATTGTTTTGCTAGGCAGATTTAAAAATGCAAAATGCAAACCGTGCCAAAATCAAAAACACGGTAAAAAAATGCAGAAAGCACAGCAAAAAGCACTGAAAAAACGCTGAAAAGCAAAATGCATTGATGTGAATAAAGCCTTATACTTCACCCTGCAGGAGAAATAGACCCTAGGCACATAGAAAACGAAAGCTAAACCCCCTAAGTCCTCTCACCTCACACCTACTCAGCTCTGCTTTGTGTTCTTTGAAATATGGATGTCTCTTTCCTCTTGCTGTATTTTTAACTTGAATTGGATTATTTTCTGCTAACAGTAACTTCTGGTAGGGAGATCCCTGATAGAGAGAAAGTGAGGAAAATCCCCCCGGTGTCGCACATCCCCACAAGTGATTTCTGGTGATGCGACAACCTCAGCCTGGGCTCCCGCCAGGCCACACTCCCAATGTGTTTCTCTCCGCCCCCGGAGCTTAGTCATGGTAGTGACATTGCTCCTCTCCCTTCTCCCTTCTCACATGATTTAACTGACAGCAGCAGGAGCCAATGGGGGACTGGGGGGAGCTACTATAAAACGTTTTTTTACCTTAATGCAGAGAATACAGTTTATCTTTAAAACAAATTGAAAGCTGAACTCCATCCTGGCCTTCAGTCTTGCACAGTTGTACAGGCTTCTCTACTGAACTGAAATGGCTCACTTTGATTCCACTGCATACTGTGAACTTTTCACAGGGTGAATTACAAGTTGCAGCAAGTCAGATAGAGCTCACCTCATTTTTTGGCTAAAGGACATCCTGCAACATTTAGCCCTTTCCTTCCTAGTCTGACTGTAGCTTGCCCTTTTACATATAGGATTTCAGTTCTTTCAATCATGGCTCAGCATCACATGCAAATGCCTAGGAATGCCAACTCCTCTAGATGGACAGTCATCCTTCATGGCATTTTGATAACTGCTCCTGAAATTCAGAATGCTGCTTGTATCAGGGCTAAGGACCCTTCAGAGGAATAATGAGGCAGGGTACAGTTATGTTTTCAGATAGATGTGTACAGCACCTTGGATGCCCCTTCCCACCAGTCATGATCAGCTTGCATTATATTGAGAAGCACAGAGACCCGGTGATGACTTCATGGGCCTTAGGCTTTATTTAAAAAATGTCACTATCATGTTGATGAAGGGAAAGCAAATTATACACCATCCCCCCACTACCCTGGACAGCCAGCGGCGCGGCACTGACAGCACCCCCCCCAGGGTGGTCCGATACTTACCCGATCGTGTGCCGGACTGTGGTGTCCTCTCCTCCTCTACAGGAGTGCTCCTCCAGAGGTTTCCTCCACCATGTGTCTCTTCTCTCTTCTGCCAAAGTGAGACATCCAATAGGATCGCCTGACGCTTTGGCCAATCGGGAAACAGGGCCCATAGATAGGGGGGAGGGGTACCCGTGCGCCCTCTATGGACGGGCCACCACTGAACTTATAAACAGATTAAACTTTAAGTCTTTAGGTCTAATATCCTATTGTGACAATATTTTTCCTGATAAAAGCAGTTTTAGGTAACAAGTGAGACCAATCAAGGAGCTACTGTTGTCCAGCAAGTGTAGCAACTGTGCTTAAATCAGAAGGCTTACTCAATAGATCTTAACCTCTTCTGTAAGTTCTATGTAGGTAACTGAAGCCAAAACCAAAGACACCCTTCACATTCTCATTGTAAGCGCTGTGAAATTTTCTCTTTCTCTGATTCCTGAATCACCAATTGAAATTTTACGGTGGATTTGAGAAACATATTAGTGCTGATGTTCCCAGGTTATCAGTTTACAGATTACATGTAAATGAGAGTAGGTTGGACTGCTGGGCTACAGCTATGCCTGAATGAAAAAACTACTAAACGTCATAAATAGGTTGATATATAGGACTGTTCATTTAACAGATTGCATTCAGCAAGGCAAACAAGCTTCAGCAAGCATAGCAGAATTCCTGTCTCCTTTATTTACTGAAGCTCAGGAGGAGAGTGATCAGTGCTATGTTGCAGGAATTTAGTGAACATAAAGTTGAACTCCAGGCAAACATCTAAATACACATGAGGAAGTAATTTTACCTGCTAAATATTCCGTTCTCTATATCCTTTCCTTTTGTAAAGCTCTAACACAGAACAGTCAGCAGGAGAATACCAGCTTTTCTGTTACAAGGCATATAGAGGATATAACAGCATCATCTCTCTACCCCAGCCTACTGTTTGGACAGTAAAGAAGTAGCAGCAGACCACAGAAGGCATCTGTCTTCTCACTCTACTTTCACTCTTCTCTCTCCTCCTATCAGCATGCTCCTCATCAGCACATGTGCATGCAAAACAAGTTATTGTCTTCTAATATCACCCTTCTCTCACCCAGTCTGAGTGCTGCTGTACAGGAGATTGAAAAGGCTAAGAGCTTGTATAATTTTGGTACTTGCAATATTTGAATTAAAAACTGAGTGTTGTGTTCCTAATCTCATGACAGCATACCTATTATTCCAGTGCATAGTCAAAGGTAAAGTCACTGGTAATTTACAAAACATTTTCTGGCCAGGCAGGATGGGCAGGTATTAAAAACAAATGGGGCTAAATGAAAATAAGTACAGGGTGGGCCATTTATATGGATACACCTTAATAAAATGGGAATGGTTGGTGATATTAACTTCCTGTTTGTGGCACATTAGTATATGTGAGGGGGAAACTTTTCAAGATGGGTGGTGACCATGGCGGCCATTTTGAAGTCGGCCATTTTGAATCCAACTTTTGTTTTTTCAATAGGAAGAGGGTCATGTGACACATCAAACGTATTGGGAATTTTACAAGAAAAACAATGGTGTGCTTGGTTTTAACATATTTTATTCTTTCATGAGTTATTTACAAGTTTCTGAACACTTATAAAATGTTTTGAATGTGCTGCCCATTGTGTTGGATTGTCAATGCAACCCTCTTCTCCCACTCTTCACACACTGATAGCAACACCGCAGGAGAAATGCTAGCACAGGCTTGCAGTATCCGTAGTTTCAGGTGCTGCACATCTCGTATCTTCACAGCATATGGTTTTTTTATGGTTTTTATGGTCAGTAAAAACCAATACCGGGTGAGCTGCTCCTTCCGGGAGGTACCCCCATTCCTCCAAAGCCGACTTGATGGCCAGCAATTCCCTATCACCGACATCATAGTTCCAGCAAGATGGTGCACCACCACATTATGGGTGTCAGGTCCGAGCATTCCTAGATGAACAGTTTCCTGGAAAGTGGATTGGTCGTCGTGGGCCAGTTGAATGGCCCCCAAGATCTCCCGATCTGACCCCCTTAGACTTTTTTCTTTGGGGTCATCTGAAGGCAAGTGTCTATGCTGTGAAGATACGAGATGTGCAGTATCTGAAACTACGGATACTGGAAGCCTTTGCTAGCATTTCTCCTGCGGTGTTGCTATCAGTGTGTGAAGAGTGGGAGAAGAGGGTTGCATTGACAATCCAACATAATGGGCAGCACATTGAACACATTTTATAAGTGGTCAGAAACTTGTAAATAACGCATGAAAGAATAAAGTTACATTAAAACCAAGCACACCATTGTTTTTCTTGTGAAATTCTCAATAAGTTTGATGTGTCACATGACCCTCTTCCTATTGAAAAAACAAAAGTTGGATTCAAAATGGCCGACTTTAAAATGGCCACCATGGTCACCACCCATCTTGAAAAGTTGGCCTACCCTGTATATCTCAGCAGTGTTGGACCAAAAGTGACTGAAATGTCCAGATGTTATTCTGTAGCTCTCTTCCCAATTGTTGAATAAGGACCATCCACCTCTATAAAATTTTGGTTCCTTTAAATAGAGTGAATAGAAGCCCAGGTATCAGGTTGTCATACAGTACCTCCTAACTTTCTGAAATGTTATAGAGAGACACCTTTTAGAACAAGGTATGAAGGCAAAGAATGTGTCCCTGCCAAGGTCCTAGTTACACTGACCACAAAGATCTAATATGCAGAAAAGGATGGGCTAAACCATACAAGTGCTTTTTTGACAGTTTTTTCCTCTTTATTGGCTTTTCAAAAATAACAAATAGAGGCTGGATACAAGTTTCAGTGCATCACAAAATGTTGGCAGTAAAATAGCACATTTTGTATATAGATGTACACATCGGTCTGTAAAGAGGGACAACTGAGGCTGCACAGGGAACCAAAGGATTTGGTCTTAACAAAGGAAAAGTCCCACAAAATGAGGGAAAATTGGAAGCGATAGGTTATGCTTAGGTTGGTTAGTTCTCTCTACTGTACTGTGCAGGATTTAGAGTGGTCTGCACAATGTGATGAACCAATCTTGTAAAGTAATCCTCACTTGCATGTTAACCAGTTGCCGATGGCGGCAACTTGGCTCGTTATCGCGAAACGCCATCACCTGATGGCGGCACGCGCGCTCACTGCCAGGGAGCGTGTATGCCGGACTCAATGTCCGCCGATTACCCGCGATCACCCCCCCCGGAGTGACAGAATGGGGGTCCGTGTATGTAGACACGGATCTCCGTTCTGACAGAGGGGGAAGGGCTGTGATCACAGGCTTCCTGTATATGGGAGCCGTGATCACTCTCCTCCCCCAGCCAGCCCAGCCCCCATACAGTTAGAACACACACAGGTAACACAGTTAACCCCTTACAGCGCCCCTTGTAGGTTAACCCCTTCCTGCCAGTGACATTTACACAGTAATCAATGCCTTTTCATAGCATTGATCACTGTATAAATGCCAATGGTCCCAAAAAAGTGTCAAAATGGTCCGACATGTCTGCTGCAATATCACAGTCCTGATAAAAATCGCAGATTGTCGCCATTACTAGTAAAATATAAAAGAAAAAGAAAAAGCCCATAAATGAATTCTTTTGCGCAAACCAATCAATAAAACCTGATTGTGATTTTTTTTTTTAACCAAAAATATGAGGAAGAATATAAATCGGCCAAAACCGATGAAAAAATATTTTTTTTATATATTTTTTTGGATATGTATTATAGCAAAAAGTAAGAAATATTGTTTTTTTTTTTGCAATATTGTCGCTCTTCTTTTGTTTATAATGGTGATCAGAAATGACGAAGAGGGGATACCACCAAAAGAAAGCTCTATTTGTGGGAAAGAAAGAACGCAAATTTAGTTTGGGTACAACGTCACACAACCGTGCAATTGTCAGTTAAAGTGACGCAGTGCCAAATCGCGCAAAGTGCTCTGGTCCTAAAGGGGGAAATCCTTCTGGGGCTGAAGTGGTTAAAGAATAAATAATATTATTTTCTAACTAGGAACAGTAGCAATGGCGTAGCACTGCACAGAACAAATATTGTAATTCCCATATATGTGCATGTGTTGCAATAATTTCCATTTGGGATCAATAAAGTGTTTTGAATATAATGTAAATACTTATCATTCTAAACAGTCTTATCCTACATTATTACAGTCATTTTACTTTCACTGATCTAGTTTACTTTGTTTGCAACATACATAATACTCCCCTGCATGGGAAATGCAGTTCATTACCTTGGAGTAATAAACAATAAAACTAGTGAGAAAATAATTGCCAGTAACAAAGTGCTTGGATTTTGCAGACATGCTTCACTAACTTCATAATAAACTATGAATCAAACATGTAATTTGTGTCATTGAACTTAAAGAACCTCTGTTAACTAGATATCACATGTCCATGACCTTCAATGTAGTCTGAAGGGCTTGATTACAGCAGGGAAGGCAAGGGAACTAAAGCTTTTATGTACAACTTGTCAAAGAGCCCTTCATACGCTTTTTTATTTCATTTATGTCATTGCTCCAGAAAATAGAAAAATATAGCATCTGCACAATATTTTCTACTTAATTAAAATGAATCTATTTCATTAAAAGAAAGGTTTTGTTCATATTATTCTTCATAAATGATTACAAACTGATTCTATTACACAGAATAAAATGTTAGTATGTTTCATAAGTCATAAAAATTTGAAAAAAAAGCTTAAAAAAGGGGTCCAGATGTTTTCCGAGGGAGCCATCCTTAAAAACATCCTTTAGGACTTGTAGAGCAGGCTTAGACTGAGCATTTAAGTAAGACATCTGGGTACGGTCATCAGTAGTGGAGACATTTATGCAACATAAATGTGCACTTAAAGGAAACCTAGAAACTTAGAAACTATAGAGACTGTCTTTCATGTGCTTTCCATCTGAAAATATTAGATCTCTGGCTCTCATGCTTATCCACTGTTGTCAGGACACCTGGGGTCAGTTGACAGATGCGCAATGCAGGGTAGCGAATTGCACAGCAGAAGTGCGAAGCACCCGCTAAGGTTGCGAAGTGCGCCGCTAAGGTTGTGGACCTATAGCTGACTGCTGCTAATAAGCTGGTACAGGAAGACGAGCCCCTGGAGCACTGACACTGAAACACAGGGAGCTAGTGCATTGGTTTCCCCAGGGCGCAAAGTCTAAGAGCCAGTAGGTATTCGCCAGAGCCTCTGGTGGTGAGGATGGATTTGGCTGCAACTGGATTCTGGTCGCGGCCCCTGGGGTCCCCTAGCTCACGCTCGGCTGGCTACAGGTGAAAGAGAGGAAGCAGCAACGCAGGAACAGCAAGGATAGTAAGTGGCCTAGCCAAAGGTGAGGGCTGCAAGCCCACAGGGACAGATAGAAGAGCACGCCAAGGTTGGGGTATCAAGCCGATAGGAGAAACAGAGAACAAGCCGAAGATCAAGCAGGCAGGGATAGTCAGAACAAGCCAAAAGTCGGTAAACAGAAATGGACAGAAATGGACTCAGAGCATGCGACAGGAACAAACACACATGAAGCCAAACACACGCAACATTGATCGGCAAGGAAGCTTTGCAGCACATGGTCTTAAATAGTGTTTGCTTAATTGGAGGCTGGGGTGGAGTTCACTGAGAGGAGATTACTTAGCCCACAGATGGTGATGTGAACAGCCTCTAAGCTGACAGAACCAAAGAAGTAAGCAAACAGACAGGACAAGAATGACTATGGGTTCATGACAACTGTCTTCAGTGTCAATGACCTTTAACCACTTCAATACTATGCACTTAGAACCCTTTACTACCAGACCAATTTTCAGTTTTCAGTGCTGTTGTGCTTTGAATGACAATTGCGCGGTCGTGCGACGCTGTATGTCGTGACTTTTGACTTTTAACCAGACCATCATTTCCCAAGATTCACGTATCATAACTTCACCAATTTCCAGTAACTGTGACTTCTGTCAACAGTACTTGGGTATCAGTAAGAACAGGACAGACAAACGAATGAAGAAACCAAGACAGTCGAATCTCCGACAAGTGTAGTGGTAGACACCCGATTCATTAGAGGAGAGTCACTTGAGGTGGGGTCGGAGGTTAATTCGTTTGTGATAAATTCTGGTACACGACGTTTCGAAGGAACGGCTAGTTACAACGCACACAAACCGAAGTACACACAAACAAGGACAGCGTACGAGACTCAGGTAAAGACAGGTAAAGACAAATGGCTGAAA